>OX442367.1:11342016-11689516 GCA_949357725.1 Hyperoplus immaculatus
AGCCATCAGGCTCACCACCAAATGCATCGCCGACGACGTCAGCAACTCAAGCTCCCGTCTCCCTGCCAGTCAGTACAGGCCCAACCACGTGAGCTACGACAAGTGGCTGAGGCACTGCAACGACCTGAGGATGCTGGCTGACAACCAGATCAGGGACTCGTCCATCTTCAGGGGAAACTTGCGCTTCACCCTGGCCAATGTAAGACGCCACAGGCATCTTACATTGGCCATAATTCCTAACAAGACTCTTGTTAGGAATTATCATGCTGTCAAATGAACTTTAGGAAAAACTAGAAGACCACTGAATGTTTATCTGTTCTTACTGTTCATGAACTCTTATAACCTTGTTGAAATGTGACTTTTCTAGATGAAAAATGCTCTGGAACGCCAGCACGTCAGCTCGAACAACGGCCTGAGGAAGAAAATCAACGACTTGAGCAAATACCAGGATACGCTGAACTGGGAGAGGCAGCGGGTCAGTCCACCTAACTGTATTCACAATTCACGCCATTTACTGTCCACAGAACAATTGCTCTAGACTCTTTTACTCTTACTAAATTTCTGTCTAATCTCCAGGTAAATGATGAGATTTCTGACCTGACGTCGGACATACAGAAAATTTGCGGTCAGATGAGGAACTGCGATTCCAAGCTGCATCAGGCAACCCACAGCCTGGACATCCTCAACCAGAGACCCAGACATGAGCTCTGCCTGGACAGGGTAAGGGTCCCAAATAAGAAGGGATTGGGTTGGATTTAGAGGTGCGGAAGGCCTTAAAATGCTCTTTAAATTCTTAGCTGTGGAAATATGATGCCTTTAACTTTCTCTTTCATGTTCTTCAGCCCCACTTCAGCCTCACACTGGAGAAACATGACCTGACCAAGATGTCGGCTGGACTTCACCCAGTACTGATGAGCTCTCAGTAAGTCTGTCCTTTCACTCGGGTTTAAATTTTACCCCTGAATAGGACTAAACAGTAACTGTATGCTGCCATGTGAGTAGACCATCTTCTTTATAATACCCTGAAGTTACTCATTTCTGTGTCAAACTCTTATCTATAGACAGGAGCTGGAGGCCACACGCAGGCGCCTGATGATTGTGGAAGACAAACTGGCCAAAAATGCCCAGGCCCTGGAGGTGGAGAGAAAGTGTCAGAACCTGCACCAGAGTTATCTGCCTTCGCTGGATTGCAAAGTGGTCCTCCTCAGCAAGCCCAAGCTGCGCTGCACCCCAGGCCACGCCAGCGCTCACAAATACATGCAGTATTAGAGCCTGCTAGAGTGCTGTAGAGCTCTACTGCGCTCATGTGGTCTCTGCCATGTGGCGTTGCAACATCTAATAAAACACTTCCAAGCATAATAACATTGGTTCGTCTGGAGTAGTTTGGTATTTCTCGTTTCTTTCTGCAGGGGATTGCTGGGTTTTAAAGAATGTAGTTTCTTTTTTAAATATAACTTAAATCTGCTTTGTAGCCTTTACCATTCGCCAAAAAGTTAAATATGTCCTGCTTACAAATATGCTTAGATATGAAACAAAACCTAGATCAAAGTTATAAATCTGGGCTACATTTATTTAGAATTTTGGGCAGTGGAAATACATTTCTGTCTACAGGCTCGACTTAAAATGAGACATTCATACTGAATTATTCGAAGGAATAACTTATACAAGATCAGTATAAAGACAGCGAATATAAGGGCCCTATGTATTCAGGAGGTATTGTGCTTTTGGTGTATATTTCCAAACAAGAAGACAACAGTGAATAAACTGATGTATGGTCATTTATTAAGGACTTTTTGGCATGTTGGTAAGTTTTTATATTTCCATAAACCAGCAATTGCACAGATTTGTCCAGGTTAGCCCTTACTCAATATATTCAAATTTGAAGAGTGTCAGTTTGTGACATTTTAAAAGTTTAGGCATGGGTGATTGGGGGCAGAGCCGGGCCTCCTAAAATATATATTTTTTTCCATTCTTAGGAAAAATGGATGACATTTCTTGCAACTTTGCCAACAAATTGTGACAAAAAAAATATACTCAGAGAAATGTAGGTATGGCTGTTACATTTGGCAGTTATAGGCTTTTAGAAATTGATATCAGAAGTTAGGCTCGACAAAATTAACGTAGGCTATAAAACGAGAACAAAGGTCAACTTCACCTGGAAAAAATATCTTCACAAGCTATTCTTGGCGAGTTAGACAATAACAGCAAAGCAAGTTTAATAAATGACATAACAACAGCCAACTGTAAGGCTATGTCCGTATGTGCCTGCAAGGTGGGTATTTAAACCACTTTGAAATGTAGGCCTGTTGCAATGCCAATGATTATTATTATTATTAAGATGTTCCTCATAGGAAAACATAAGGAAAAGTAGCATGGAGGTCTATTTACAAGTCTTTGTAGGCTACATCATGAGAGATGAGACCAAAGACTACATTTGACAAAAACCAAGTGTGCTTCAGTTTAATGTGAAGAAATGTGGCCTTTAAAACCAAATCCTGCTATGGGACCCCACAAGTCTAGGGTCGATCCTGGGGGTTTCAGTTTCACATGAATTGGTCGAAAGTCCTTTTTTTGTGAACTTATGGCAGTCTCAGTGCTACTAGTGTCGGTCAAAGTGGACCGGTTAATTAGCAAGTGGCGTGCAGACGGTGTTTTGTAGTAGTATACCGTCTGCGACACCCACAGCTTGTTCCTGGGTGTCACCCATAGCCTGTGTGGTGTCACCTCTTTAACCAGGTCAGATTTATTGTAGCAACGGGCTCCTTAGCAACGTAACGGGTCCATGGCGACTGTCCGTGTGGAGGAATGCGAGGCTACACGGGTCAAATAACACGTAGATAAAACTCAGAGAGGTGTAAAACAAACCTGACATTTTATGACTTGTAGTTGTATGGAAGTATTTCACATCGTTAGTTTGAGGTGAATATGGGATGCGCCAGCTCCACCGATACAGTGGTCCAACCTCTGAGACCGGAAGACGTAAAGGGGGACGAGGTAGGTTCTTTGACACACAGCTGTAGCCTATTTCTTTTAGTTAGCTAAAAATGTGGAGAAAAGTTCAAAACGCATATCTTTATCTATCGGCTCCCGTTAACAATTTGTGGCAGATATTGAAGTATAGGTCTAGTGTTGAACTGTTGAACGTGTTACGGCGAAATCTGTGTGCCATCAAATGCTGTGACTCAAGAATACAAATATTACGTGTCTGTCTGCCACTATTTTATGTCTCAACCACGGAATCACTATTTTTGGTTATAATAACTTATTTTTGGCGGTATAAGTTGATGGTGGTAGATGTCCCCTCCTTTATCAAAGCAGCTAATATCACAATGTAAAAATAGCCTAGAAGTAAAAGGTCTGTATTTAGGCTAAATGAGCAGAAAGGTGTTGTAGGCCTACACAAAATATCAAAAATCAAAGTGCAGATATAATTATTTAATTATTACTAACCATTTGTGTAGCATATTTTAATGGGATAGCCTATACATTAATGTAAGCAGGGTAGTTTAATGTAAGCATATGAACTGCATCATATAGGAGGACAGGCTAATATTTAGGCCTATACAAAAACATGAGCACATTGATGATATGATATATGTTGATAGGCAAAGTAACACCTTCTGTTAGATTGATATAGTGAAGTCAAAAGTGCAAAGTTATACAAACACTACAAAATTGTACTAAATACACTGGTCACAGAAAACCATGCTATTTATGCAGAAAACACGCTGTTTACTTTTAAGGTTTAAAACTTAGATTTTGAGATGATGTAATTTGTAGGTGTGCATCACTGTTCCTGAGCTACCGTGTTAAGGACAATGTGTCAACACACAGATTTCACCACAGCAACATATCTCATGTCTACGATACCACATAAAACGGGTTGACAATATCAAACATGTATGCATTCTCTGTCGTCAGGATGAGACCGGAAGAAAAGTTGACGGCCGCGGAGATTCGGCCGTGTCAAAGGCCACCAGGGACAGCGGCGTGGTGATGGAGAACAGAGAGATCCCCACCATACCGGGAGCAGTGCCTGGACAACTTACACAGGACGGTGAGCATGTGCCCCCCCCCCTCAAAAAAAAAAAAAAAAAAAAACACTTAATAAGAGACGTTTTTTTCTTTCTCTTTCCGTCCTCCAGGCTTGCTTCAGCTGGAGCGCCGCAAGTCCAGTGAAATCCTGGAGGAGCTGCTGTACCAGGGCATCATCCAAGTGGGACAGACTGGAGAGAGAGGCAGTGGTGCTGGAGAGGCTTACAGCATCATGGTTGGTACCTGGAGAAAACTTTGGTTTCACCGTAGTGTTACCAAAGCTCAGGCTTAGCAAGTCTCAGAACAGACAATGCTGCTGCTTCGATGACTGATGTCAGTGAATTTACTTGCAGATCTTATATTAGCAGGACTACTTTACTACATAAAACTGCAAGAATTCATTAATTTGTTTGGCACAAAAGCGGAAACATGTTGTGAACAAAACATGAATATAATATGACCTTTGAAGAGGATATGGCTTATTTAAACATCTATGGGGAGCGAAATCAGATGGGGAGCGAAATCAGAATTGTTTTATGTCCTGACATATGTTTTTTGGTCTTTACCATCTCCTCAGGGGAAATTGCTGTCTCTTAAACTGGTAATTACTCCATCATGTTCATTTTCATGCTTTTTCACTAGAAAACAGCTGCCTGCTGCTGAAGTGCTAAGTGGTTGGACTGAACCAAAATTCAAAAGTTGCGTGGCTCAAACATCCAAAAGAGTGATGTACAATAAAACTACAAGTCTGATCATTTTCTTTGGTTTCATCAGTATGGGTAACCCCTGCCCTGCCACACCGAAGTAGTCATGTCGCCCTTTATTATTACAGAAATATTCATTATAGCTGCTTTATGGCTTTTTTTTTTCTCTCACAATCTGAATTAAGAGGAAAAATAACAAATCTGATGACACGTACCAGTCTTACTGAATATTAAAGCCTCTAAATGTTGTCTATTTGCTACTGAGATTTTAATACATTAATGACAAATAGTAGTTGCTCAAATAACAAAATAGGAAAGACACGTGTGTATTAAAATAGTTTGCCTATGCAATGCTGCCCTGTAAAAATACACACCTAAATAAACAAATTAATATGTTTGGCAAATGTTTGACAAAGACAGTGGAAGTGCATTTACCCTTAGTATTGAATGTTGGTCCTCTGTCTCCCCCTGCTGTGTGTGTGTGTGTGTGTGTGTGTGTGTGCGTGCGTGCGTGCGTTTGTTCTTGTGTGTTTGCGTGTGTTTTTTGTCAGCTGGATGACAGGGAAGGGGTCAGTCGAAGAAGACCACCTGCCAGACTTGAGTCCCTGAAGGCCAAGAAGGAGCAAAGTCTCCCCAGTATAGAAGGGATCGAGGAAAAGATAAGACTTGCTGAGGAGAGAAGCCAGGTACAGTGTGTGTGTGTGAGCCCCCTTCCCCCCCCCAATTTATTGGATTTATTCAAATGCTTTTTCACACTCATCCTCTCCCTCTGCACCCCCTTAGTTAAGGGAAGACGAGTTCAAAGCACGTTTGAGGACCAAGTCGGCGCGTGTTTCTGGCCCCGTCGCTGCCCTCACCCCCACAGGGCCGCTGTCACTGTCTCCGTCTCCCTTGACCCCGGAGCCCCTGGATCCAATGCTCGGCAAGGCGTTTGAGGTCGGAGATTGTGCGCGGGAGGCTGCAGGTGACGGCAGGGTGAAGGCAGGAGACAGTGGGAATAACAGACGGGCAGCGGCAGACAGGATAGGTGAAGATGGTGACGGGGAAGAGATAGAGGAAAAGGAGGATGAGGAAAAGGAGGATGAGGAGGAGAAGTCAACTCAGGTGGAGGAGTTCCAGAAGGACTACGCTTCCTCGGGGGAGCTGGAGAATGACTCTAGCTTTCAACGTGCCGTGGACAAAGAGGAGATATTTTAATTTAAATTTTGCAAAAATGAGCCCTGATTCAGCACTAAGAGGGAAGGAGGGGTATCTGGTGGTGGGTAAAATGATGTCTTTAGCACAGACGAGAGGCCTAAGAAAGCTGTAAAGAAATTTGGTAGAAATGTACATATAGGCCCATAGATGTTGTAATTATATTGTAGCTCATAAATACGCATAAAGGGATATGAGGGTTGTTTCTTATTGTTTCTCCAAAGCAATGTGATTTACCTCAGTGATTGCTTAAAATAAGATTTTTATTTAGCCATGGTATTGTTGTCTCGTTTTGCATGTGAAGGTTGTACTTCAGACAGAAGATGGCGCTGTTTCATTGGGTAACATATGTAACACTGCTCCCTGAATCAGCATCTGCATGTGATAAGTTAATATGAGGAGGTTTTGGGCAACACAAAGAAGTGCCTCATGTGAGAAGGTGTGTAAGGCAGCGTTATTAACGATCAATAAAATTGTAATGTTTTCCCCCTACGTTTTGTTCTCTGCAGGCACTCAGTGATTTGTCAAAACCCCCAAGAAATCTGAATCTCTATGAAAGTGGCCAGTTAACTTTTAGAGTCATTTTTCTGAGAGTTTGAGGGATGAACACTAACCTTGGTGAGACTGAGCTGTGAATATTCAGCTGTTCCATTGACCTTTGACCTTTCCCAGGTCTGTGGCTGGACAGGTGTGGCCTACGCCATGGCCCAATAATAAACAAGGACAAAGTTACAGTTTCAGCGCTGCACCACAGCACTACAGACTTTGCATTTATCAGAGAAAAAGAAATACCAATTTGATGCAATTAGTCTGCAATAAATAACCTGTTTGTAGGTGTTTATATTAACCTACAAATAGGGCCTCCTATTAGGGCACCACACTTATAAAGTATATGATGATCACTATGACACATATTGGTATACAACATCAGAGGATGATTGGAAATGGAGTATACTTAAAGCTTTTCCATGTGGGCCTGTAACAGCCTGTTATTGTAAAAGCAGAAGAGGATTCAGACTAGTCAGCATGTTGCACATGAACAGAAAACAACAATTGAACGCAACCTGACCGGATCCCCTTTGTTGAGCCTGGGAAACTCGATACTGGCCCCCCCCTTTTTTTCACGACTCCACTCGGACCTTAATGTGCAGGGCTGCATGAATAAAATAGTGATTGAACACAGGCTCCAAAAAGGTAGACGCTCTATCAGGTTGCATTTCTTTGTGATCTGGAGTCTTGCGGTGGCAATTCACATTCAGATGGATGTGAAGGCGCATGTGGGCCCTCATCTATCTCTTCACGTTAAGAAAACAGACTTTGGTGGAAGTTTTTATTGTGGTTCCACAAACATTTCTTTATTGACAATGTAGAAAAAACAAATCCAAGGGACCAATTGTATTGACCTGATTCAATTGGCTGTACAGGGTATGACAAAACATGTTTTCTCACATCAAACATGACACAGTGATGTTCCCATATCAGAAATGTGTCAGCTCACCAGCGTAACATCTAGACACGGTATCTATGTAGGCCCTGAACAGGGTGCAAACAGGAGCCGGAGCCACCATGAATGATTAACAGCAGACTTCCCTCTCACATTACTGGAGGTCAATTACTCATCATGGCTGTTCTAAAGGGACACGCACGCAGCAGTCAGAGGCTTCACAAGTCGTTTTTAATCATTGATGCTCAGAGACTCTTGGCCGAATTGATCTCTTGACGGTTTTACTTGATCCCTTCCCATAATAATAGTTCTGCGATTCTATGAGACAGTTTCAAATGATCCATTCTTCTCTCACCTGATTTCAATTATTTAAACTTGATCACAATCTTTGTCAGATAACAAGGGTCCATTCATCTAAAAGTTCCATCTCAAGGACCCCAAAATGAGTTTTTAATTGGGAACCAATTGTGTCAGATTTAATTATTCAAACCGGTTGAAGCTTTATTTTAACACTGGAGACACATTGCTCTTATGAAGCAAAAATTGCAGCAACAAAAAAACACAGCAGAAAGCCTTTGAAAGGGACTTTCCCCAACACTTTCTAACCCTGTATGGACACAGGATCTTGCCAAACCTCTGTCAACCCTCCACAAGTGGTCTGAAGGCTGATCCTTCCAGTGGAGCCTCTAAGCTGCACCTGTCAGTCTGCTCACTGCTGTTGTATCTGCTCCCTGACCGTCTGTTTTTGCAGCAGGCCTCATCCCTGAAAGCCTATAGAGACAGGATGGAGCTTTTCTATGGAAAAGTCCAAAACGGGTCTATGTTTTATCGTCAAAGAGTGAAAAGACCAAAATTAAAGGATATGTATCCATTACGCAATGAATGTCACACATTTATTCTTATATATGAACCACACTGAAAGTACCTTCTCATTTTTGTTCTATGTTCAAAATTACATTAATATGCACAGTGTTTGTAAAATAACGTAAAAGATGTAGGCCTAAAGTTGATCCTAGAATCGCCCATGGGACCCCAATATATCATCTGTGGTATCAGTTTTATTTGTCCCCTGCTGGTTCATTAAACGGGAGACAGCCCGGATCTTTTTCGTGGAGGAGCTCCAGTGTGTCACACAGTGCAGGTTTCCCAGCTGTTTGTGCGCGCCGGTGGGCGGGCAGAGTCTGGGGCTGCACGCTGGGTGGAGTTAGGCGCAGCGCTTTTAGGAATGGGTCCCAAACCTATTTAGTTAGACAGCAGAGTTACCAAGAAGAGCTGGAAAACACCTGATGGTCTCTGTGGGACAATCCGCTCTATATAACTCTCCTCGTAACTGTCGGAAGCTAAATCTACCTCCACACTTAATTTTTTTTGTCGAGTTTTTGTTTTGTATTCTCTTCTGAAAAAAGTTACAGAGCCAGCTGAACTCACTTTCTCTCCCTATCTCTCTCTCTCTCTCTCTCTCTCTCTCTCTCTCTCTCTTTATCTCTCTTCAGCTAACGAATAATTGATAAGGAGACTTTGCACTATTCTTTTTTTTAATTGTTCATATTTATTGTATTTTTTGCACTAACGATGCACACCACGCAAAAGGACACGACTTATACGAAGATTTTTGTCGGGGGTCTTCCCTACCACACCACGGATTCAAGTCTCAGGAAATATTTTGAAGTGTTTGGTGAGATTGAAGAAGCGGTGGTCATCACCGACAGACAGACCGGCAAGTCTAGGGGTTATGGATTCGTAAGTATATCACTTAAAAAATAACACATGGTTTTACTCGAATGTAACAGGTTTTACGCACGTATAGAAACTAAATCTTGCCACCACCCGCTACTGGCAAAGTGCGCAGCTGTTGCTGTCTGTCATAATATCTTGACTAACATCATCAGTCATGGGATGTTTGTGTTTTGATTTGAAGCCCCAGCTGTAATTTGTTATTGGCCTCTGTTGCAATCTCGCACCCACCAACTTGTTGGGCATTGGTATGCGCCCTGACACGTTTTAAAGAGAGCTGCCCTCACGCTGACAGCTCTGGTGGGCAGTGAAAAACCTAGCGGTGATGTCTTGGTGTTACACAGTAGCTGTTTTTCAAACACTTGTTTCCTCATCGTTAACGCGGTTTAACACTTTGGTGTACTATAAAAAGGGTTTGCTCCCTTTTGCCATAAAACTGACAAACAAAAAGTATTTAAGGAACAGTTTGTGGGGCCATAAGTTTAACGCAGTATGTTTTAAAACATCTCTTTTTTCAGTGACAGTTTCATTCAACCATATTCATGTACAGCATATGGGCTACTGCATACATAAACATATAACAGGCTCTCCTAAAGAGGAACACCAAACCTTATTTGGCTTCTTCAGGGACTATACACTCTGTGGAAAGTCAATTTGGGCCATAACACCAGTGGATGTTGTAAGGTTGCTCAGTAGCACTTGATCTGTACAAAACTTTGTATTTCAACCTTTTAAACTATTTTAATTGCTTAAATCCTTATCATCATCACATGTATGTATTGTTCAACCTGTTTCTTTATTTTCTCTTTGAAAAAAAGCCTTTAGCCACAAAGAGTGATGAACTTTGGTTAATTGGAGCAAAAATGGAAACATTTTCATCTCAGCCATAGCTCCAATTCAATGCTGAGGGGGATGGATGTGTGTCTATTAAAGGCTTTCTATAAATCAGGGGTTAAACTAACATGCACACATCTGTATACCAAACTATTACTCATATGTGCTCTTAAGCCAGCCGTCTTTCCCTGTGGGGTCTCCAGGAAAGCCTCATCCTTGTCTACACGCCTGCTTCAATGATCCACATCTTTCTAATGCTGGTGTTCGTGTTTGCTCCTCTGTCAGGTGACGATGGCGGACCGCACAGCTGCTGACCGGGCCTGCAAGGACCCCAACCCAATCATTGATGGAAGGAAGGCCAATGTCAACCTGGCCTACCTAGGGGCCAAGCCTCGGGTGATGCAGTCAGGTAAGGAAACAACTGTCTTTGTTCCCACATGTGATTGTTTGTGAGTGTGAAGTTGTGTTTGTAACCGGCAAAGCCACAAACAAGAAAACCGAGTCAATCTTTTCAGATTTTCTCCTCGGGGTTGGCTTGTTATTAAGGTAGTTGCAGCAGATGTAAGAACACGTTTAGAGGACATCGGGTCGTAAATACTCTGCTCTTGTCTTTTTGACCTTTCAGTGAAGCTCTGGATTTTTATTTAATTAAAATTTTATCTGACTTATACTTTTTGTTCATGATTTTTTTCTGTACGTTGCAGGTTTTACCTTTGGTGTTCCCCAAATTCACCCTGCGTTCATCCAAAGGCCTTATGGGTAAGTACTGAGGAGTGTATTTTAGGGGAATGATGGGATGTACACATTGCCTTTGTAAAGACTTAATGAATCAAACATATTAAAATGTGATCTTATATCAGTTTTATTGTGTTATAATTGATACTATCAGTCTGATATTTCCTGTCTTTTGAATTTTTTCTCTCCAAATGTAATAACTGGTTGATAATAACAGGTGGACAATAAGCTATAGCTTTTAGTTTTATCACTGTCCACCAGCCAGTCAAACTACCTCTTCTAGGTTTGTCAGTTTGTAAAAAAGTGTGTGTGTGTGTGTGTGTGTGTGTGTGTGTGTGTGTGTGTGTGTGTGTGTGTGTGTGTGTGTGTGTGTGTGCGCTGAGTGGTCGATGATGGAAACTTCCAGCCTGACTCAATGTTATCTATCTTTCTCTGGTCTGACAGGCTTGCTCTCGGTTAAGCTAGCTGTGCTGGTTTGTGGAATAGTTCTGCGAACATAATCACAGATCAAAGAAAGGAATTACCCGTAGACTCAAACACACACACACAAGCTCTCAAAATGGTGATTATAGATGCATGTATGTGGGTTTTGACCTTTTTTTATTTCATGTGAATAGAACTTAGAGCTTTGTGTGCGGTTATGAAGTGGTGTTTTCAGCTAAACCGTGTGCTTTCTTACTTTAATGACAAAAAAAAAAAATTGATTGATTGAATTTTTTGGGGTGTTCTTTTTCCTTTTTTGTGAAGACGTGTTTACTTTGCCAAGGATGGGCAATGTTTTTTTTGTATTGCTTTTAGCTTGTGGTTGACCTGTTTTGTTTAACAGGATGTGCAGTTTTATGTGTTTTCTTGGATGTCTTGTTGGAGTGAGTGTTGAATATTTTGTGTGATTTTTTCTCTCTCCCACCAGTCCCCTCCTTACTCCCATTCCTCTTATTATTACCATAAAGAATAACAAATCCCGATCACCGCTTGTGTGTGCTTATCGCATCTTCTTGGTGTTACTAGCAGTTTCTTACATTAACATTTTGTATAGCAGCAACAAATTCACCATGAAAGTGTCTCTCTATGCCATATCACTGCTGTAATTCCATTACAACTCTCTTTTTGTTTTCCTTCCTGTCTCAATCTCTGTTTGTCTTTGCTCGTCTCTGCACCACATAAACTTGTGGTCATGTAGCGCCATTTACCAATCAGAAGGTCTTATGAATGTATGACAAGCCAATCAGCTATTGTGTGAGCTTTATTCATAGCAATTTGTGTATTGATGTGTGAACATGTCTGGTTGCATTGGTATGTATGAGTATGTGCTATTATTGTGTTTATATGTGTGCGTGGGCTTTTGTCCGTTCACATGCATGCTAATTTTCAGCTCAGCTCACCAAAGTCTCCAGAGTGACACAAATGTCTGGATCTCTCTTTTCTCTCTCTCTCTCTCTCTCTCTCTCTCTCTCTCTCCCTGTCTTTCTCTCTTATTCTCTCAGAGCGAGCTTTCGTCACATGGGCTTGTGGTGTTAAGGAAAACAAGCGCGCCTATTGTGCCACACAAAGCCCCGAATGCTGACGCTGCAGTCGCATGAAAATGTGTGTGTGTGTCTGTGTGTCTGTTTGTGTGTGGGGTCTGGCAGTGGTGACGATGCGGGAGCATCTCTCTATCTCTCCCAGTCATGTAAGAGCAGAACAGGGGCCATTTAATCAGGGTCAGCGTGGATGTTTTAGGGGCCACATCTCATTTGATCATCTGTGACACATAGTTAAAACTATGATAAATACAGTATATATATAGATCATAAAGAAATCTGAAAAGCAAATGACTGGATTAGGAAAATTCCCCTCACGTAAAATGTTGAACTTAAACTTTTTCCGCACCTGCAGACTTGTATCGGCTAAATGTTACTCAACTTGACTTGATGCAACCAACTTTCTATATGTGAATTATGAAGTCCTTGAAGTCTTTAAGAGGAGTAAGACAACAGGTCCATCTGTCTCTCTGGCCTAATAACAAAAGTTTTATGAGTAACTCGAAGCAGTTACACCATTTCATGCTGCACAAACACATGCACACATGCTAAACACAAACCGATCTCCACAGCGTACGGCAGCAGAGAACCTTTATTTAGCCTTGGAATTTAATGACCGCTGGGTTGCGTGAACATGACATTCCAGTAAAGACACACTTCGTACCGGACAAGTCATTAAACTGAGCTGTAGGTACCAGCACGACTTTACTAAATACACACTTTCTATTATATTTGTGATGTTTTTATTTTATGACTACCTCCAGGGAAAAGAGATTGATTTTATTTTCATTAGGGGACCAAATTGTATGATTCAGCCAGAGCGCTGCTTCCCACGGCCATATCCTCTGCTTAAGCTGTGCATGTATGTGTGTGTGTGTGTGTGTGTTTACGCGTGTGTGCGTGCACGCATTGTGTGTGTTGTCAGTCGTAGAGGGGGAATCTGAGACAGCACATTTACAAGCCCTTTCTTTTAAAATGCAGACAGTCAAAAAATTGTTACTGCAGCCTCTACTACTACATTTTTCAACTTGTAGTTTCCTAATTCCTAGCTGATTTTTAAATAAGCAGATTTTGTTCAGCTCCCATGGAGCCTGTACAGGTTTAACGCAACTTTTTTTCTCTCACATATGCAGTAACTCTCTCCAAATCCTGTGTAAAATCAGTGAATTTCCCCTTTATCTATACGTCTACATCTATACATCTATCAATCAATTTCTTTGATAGTCTCAAGTTTTTCAACTAACAGATCTAACATGTCTAAGGCTTGTTCATTTACATCAGTACATTACAGCCATTTTGAATTCACAGACAGTTATCTAACCAGTAAAATCCAGCTCATCAATCCCACATCTTTACTTAATTTTGCCTACATCGCACAGGCACCTTTACTGATGTACTGTAATTGCAGAAGTGAGCATTCAAGCTTTATGAGGAGTTTCCACACTGTCCGATGGCATTGAATAATCTAGTGATTTTACTTTTGATGTCAGATAACGGACAGGATATATTTCTCAGCTGCTTTGTGGGAGTTTCTCATTCAGTTATACGGTTTAAGAAATGGCATCCCTCTAAGATCATCCTGGAAACCTGCTGAGTTTCATTAGTCTCTGGGGAGAGTTTCACTGTCACATGACTGTTTAAAAGAAAATGCTATTTCTCAGGATTTTGAATTAGAGTAACTGGGCACAAAACACTAAATCTTTTCATTGCATACCAGACTTTAAAAGCTGGTGTAACCTGAGTATGTGTGTGTTCATGTTGGTGCACCTTTTTAACATGGTAAGACTGAGGCATCTGACAGTAGACACATTGCCCTTTGCCCTTTCCTGAAAGCCACATCAAACCTCTATGTAGCCACTGACTAATTTTATACCTCTTTTATTTCTTTTTTGTGTATTTTCAGTCGAGTGATTGTGCTATGCCCCTGTTGTTGTCGTCGTTTATATAATCAGTGTGGTCGAGATGGACTATTTTTTACATATTTCTTCCTCTCTGACGCCTTGCTGTTGTTTTGTTTTCCTGTTTTTCTCCTGGCGCACTGTTTTCCGGTTGAGATGTGGGTTGGATTGGATAATGGAGTGCTGACAATAGGGTTGCCACGATAGATCCTGCCTTTCAACCTATAACATTTTTTGCACCTCCTAACTCTTCTCTCCCAATCCAGTCTCAAAAAAATTAAAAAGTGACTGCCTGGGGTTCATTAATGCCAACTGATAATATTTGGTGTCCTTGATTTTTCTCTCAACAGATTTTTCAGCCACCTGCGTTCAAACTCATAGCTGTTGCTGAAGCCCCTTGCAAACCATATCAAATTGTTTTTGTTGAGCCTATTACATTTGAATTAGAGTGATATTCAGCTTTTTCTCCTCGCCTCCACTCAAGGTCAAAAGTTGACTTTTCTGAACCAGTCATGTACAATTCAGAAGCTCCTTTCGCACTTTCTATCTGACTGAGTTTCCAGACCTTATAGAGTCTGGATAAGGCTATGTCATGGAGCGCAGAATGTGCTCATTGTTCATAATTGTTTATTTAATCGAAACATCCCTCTGGGTGCGGAGCCTAGTCCCGGCTCCCCCGCCGCCTCCCTGGCTCTTTGTCCCGACACAGAGGGGGAAATGGCTAGCAGCGTCCCTTTTTGAAAACTGTCCAGCTGTCAAAGTGGCAGTGACATTTTCACAATGCTTTGCTCATCTCCTCTGTCCGCGCCCCCTGGCAGCCTCCCTTCCCTCCCTCTCCCCCCACCACTCGCCCTCCAGCAGGGGCAGGGGGACGGCACCACAGCCAAATCCACATGAGACTGACTAAAGTGATGTAGGTCACAGATACCCAACTTTCTCTCATCTCTTCTCACTTCTTTAGTTCTGCCTTCACAACCGCAAACTCCAAATTGACCAAAACAGTACATAATGAAATCTGTTCCCATGTTGCATCACATAATGCACATGACTGACCATCACCTCCTCCAAATGTAATCACACAAACGGGATTTGCGTGAGCCAGAGGCTAAACACCTCTTGGGCTTCAAAGTTTTCTTCACCTTCCAGTTTTCTTTTCACAGAGAGATTTCTATTTTGGCAACCCTATATTGTTCTAATCCCTACTAGCAGGCATTTCCTTGGTGTTCTTGACTGGTGGATTCGACTGGGGCTGGGTGGTGGGTGGTGGGAGGGCGCTTGGCCGCAGTGTGGTGGAGTTGGGTTTGGGTTTAAGGGTGGGAGCCATTATTTTCAGACCACTTGAATCAAACTAACCTGTCATGTGTGTGTTTGTTTCACAGCATCCCGACCCACTATATGTACCCTCAGGCCTTCGTTCAGCCTAGTATGGTCATCCCTCACGTGCAACCTGCAGCCACTGCACCTTCCGCCGCTTCCTCCCCCTACATCGATTACACCGGAGCTGCCTACGCGCAGTATTCTGCAGCCGCAGCCAGTGCTGCAGCCGCCGCTGCATATGAGCAGTATCCCTACGCCGCATCCCCTGCAGCTGCAGGCTACATGGCTACTGCCGGCTATGGCTACGCAGTCCAGCAGCCTTTGGCCACCGGCGCCCCGGGCTCAGCCGCCGCCGCTGCCTTCGGTCAGTACCAGTCTCAGCAGCTGCAAGCAGACCGCATGCAATAGCAGCCACTGCAACCACTGGACATGCAGAGCGAGGAGGACCACCCCCAGCCACTGCTGATTGGTCTTGAGAAGGAGCAGCGAAGGAAAAGGAAGAGGGAGTGGCCTTAAGGGCGGGCGTGTCAGCGACAAAGAGGCAGAGTTGCTTTAAAAAGGTTTAAAAATGATGGTGGTGGTGATAATGGTGGTAGTGATGATGAGGGTGGGACATTTTTACAGTAACTTTCCAACTTGCTGTGCTTCAACCAAAAAAAACAGAAAATGAAAAAAAGCCGCAGAACAAATAATGGAAAGTGATTTACTATTATTATTGTTGTTGTTATTGCTATTATTATTATCATTACTATTATCATTGTAGTAGAGTACTTATTTCTAGAGAAGAAATGCAGGAACTAATCCCTGTGGTGGGTATCGGTGTTGAACTAAGCCTTTATGTCCTATTGCTGTCTTTAACGTTAGTTTAGAAAACTGTTCTCTTTTTTTCACTTGTGGTTTCCCATGAGTGTTTTCGGTTATTTGATGCCCTCATCATATTTATATTTATTATTGTTACACATTGGGGGCTCTTATTGTTCTCTTTGTCTTTTCAATTGTATTTTTGGAGTTAATATTTTTTTCTGATAATCAGGGAAATGGAACCGTTTCCAAAGTTTAGCTATTATTATGTGACCTCTGTCAGGAAGTCGTAGAGTCATAACTCGTTGTGTCACACATATTTGAAGAACTACCTTCTTATCCTCCTGATGCTGAATGTCCCTATTTTTCCTCTTTTTTTTTACTCCGTGTCTCGACCTCTTGACCTATGCAAAGCAAACAAATCACCAGGAGACAAAACAACAAAGAAAAGAAACAAAAAAACTGAAAATGTCATCAACTCTGACTTGGTTCTTGGACTAAAAGGGGGGACCTGGCAAACAAAACAAACGCACTGACAAAAGGAGACAGGTTGAAAATAATGGCTTCTGACAATGAGAAACACTAAACCGGTTGCTTTTCCACATGTTCCACGAACATGAACACCGACACATGCATCAAGAGTTGCACACATAGCAGTCAAAGACAAAGGCAGTACAGTTGTGTTTCTCTGTGGCTCTGGGGATGGAGAGAACGAAACAAAAAAAGAGAAAGAAAGAGAGAGAGAGAGAGAGAGCAGCTGCTGGTGGGGGTGGACAGAGCCGCTCCAGTGCCACACAGACAGACCACTCTGGAAAGAACGCATCACTTGTGCTCGTTTGTTGAGCTGTCACATTTTAATCTTCACACACCCCCACCCCCTCCACCCGACACAGAGCCCCACAGCAGAGCCCCCACTCTACCACCCCACCCCACAGTCATTCAGCCCTGCAGCTGTCAGCACTTCCACCTCTGTGATACTGTGGTCTGGTGTCAGGTACACACACACATACACAAACACACACCCACCCGCACGCACACACACACACACACACACACACACACACACACACACACACACACACTCACACACACACACTTTCAACCAAAGCCACCCCAACAACTGGCCTGCATCATAACTGTCAAGAACACCAGGTGGGGTAGGGTTGAGAGGACAGGAAGGGCATGACAGTTTGACTTGTTGTTGGTCTGTGTGCCTTACATTGTCACTGCTATTTAAGAGAGAAATCTACTATTTAAGATATTTATTTTTGAGGGTTGACTATGTTGACGCTCTGAGAGTAGAGACTTAGTGGCGGTACTGTATTAATATTATGTACTCATCTCAAGGCATATATAAGTTATTGATTAGTTTTAGTAATAATATTATTATGATGATGAATATTATTAACATACTCAACCAAAAATGTTGATGTAGGAGTTATTTAAGATACTGTTATGTGCACTGTACTTTAGTTTTTTTAAATCTTTTTTCGATTCTTTAGAACATGGCATGAAATATTAGCTTAATGCCTAATGCCTTTTGTAGGGAAGAAACTTTATTTCAATGCAGGCCTGTTAGCATGCAGATTGTACTTTGCCTCTTCTGTGTTTAGATTAGAGAAAAAAACAATAATAATTCTGACAAAAAAACAGGCGAAAATGCTGCTTTCTCCACTACAATGTATAGTCGTCGATGTCAAGGTTTTCGGTAGCTGTGCTTCTCTTGCATAACATTCATCAGATGGGCTATTTTACACTGTTCGGAATTTTTATACTTGAACAATTTCTTACAAGGGAAATATGAAAAATAAATGACAAAAAAACTTTATAAGGAAGCTTTTCACTGTCAATGGATGAAGGCATGTAAAGTGTTACTATTTAAATGCAAAGGTCTTGTTGATATTAAAACCTTTACTTCAGAATTTCAACTGCATATACGCAAAAATTGGAATAAAATGTTCTATATTTAAAATGCTTGGTGACATTTATTTTCATAATGCTGCGTCAAAACTGAGGTTCAAAGCCAGATTGTTTGAATGTGAAACGTGACTCTTATGAAGACACATTTGTTTGATATTACTACATATTCAGTCTTTCTGTACACACATACACATAACATTAATATGTTGTCAATAGGCTATATATTTAGATTGACAAGAGTTAAGCTAAATAAAGGCCAAGCAGGCTAGGTAAGTAGCCTACAGTAGGCTACCTACCTAGCCCGTTAAAGTAAGTAAGCGATTTATTTATGTCAATATAAGTGTTAAATCGCTCTGAATTCATACAGTGATCACTTACATAGTGTGCGCGTTTCATAAAGCCGATCTCTCAGTCACTCGCTCTCCATGTACTCGGCAAATAAACCAGTCACAAGAGAGAACGCTACAAACCGGCACCCGTCTCACTGCCGGTGCACACGCAGAGTGATAGATGGGTGAATGTTTATGTGCTTACAATGGCAGAGCAGGTAAAAATCCTTCCCAATGTCTGTTTTGATGGTTTTTATCATGTTTTATCACACTTACTTATCTGAGATGATGCTAGGAAACTCGCTGTTTGAAGACCACAGTGCATTAATGTGGTGACGTGGGGACGAGGGAGGGGACTGCAGTCAGTGACAGGAAGTTAGCTAAACTGACCATTCCGCTTACTGAACCTTTAACTAGCTATACTTGGTTTTGAGCTATGATTTGTCCTATTACTCAGATTATTATTTAAAAAACGCAGCTGGGTTAGTTACTGAGTTTGTGTAGACCTACTGTATTTACGACAGTACTTTGGCGTTGTTGCTCGCGCTAACAGTACTAAGTGGCTACATCTGGTAGCATATATATAGCAATATACACCACTGTCACGGAAAGTGACATTATGAAATACTTTTGAAAAAAGGACATTTTGAAGTTCATATTATATTATTACTTTATCAAAAAGATAACCCTATTATGAAAACACAAGTAGGCCTAGCCTAGGCCAATGTAGCTTAACATTAATATGTTTTTTTTTCCTAATTATCCTTGAAATCTATTATACAATTTGGAAATGTAATGTAATTATTCCATAATTATGCATTTTATTTAATATTGAACAATCTGGGACCAGAGGCGTTGTTAGGATCTTTAAACATTTGGGGCTTAGCCCAGGGCGAGAAAGTAAGCTGGGGGGTTCGGGGGCATGCCCCCCCCGGAGACTTCAGTCAGTTGCAGGACACACCGGTCCGACTACCCGAAAATGGAGACTGCCGATTCAGGCAGCTCCAGTCTTCCCGTTGGGGCCAAAAAAGTGCCAAGAACACACTGAGCCGACTGCTGACTTTCCGTATGCTCTGCGCTTGCGCGGGACGTAATGTCTCCATAACAGCAGGCGGTGCTAATCTGTATTGCGGCCCAAAAAAATACAGAAGCCGGAAATTATGGGAAAGCTCACTGATTCGCTAGCCCTACACCAATCAAATTGCTCCAACTGAAAGACTGCCCACCGCCGATTGAACATGTTCAATCGGCTCCAGTGACGGCGCTACACCGGGGCTGACCGGGGCTAAAGCCCCGTTAGAAATCTGGTTAGCCCCGGTTCAGCCCCCCTAGGATTCTAGTCCCATATAGGCCTACTGTATTGCATTTTCTTTAAACGCTGCTAACAATTAAATATTCCTTTTAGCCTACTGCTATTCTTATTCTAGGGTTAGTCTACATCTTAAAAGTTAATGAATAGGCTATCAAAGTCGGAATCCTAAATTCAAATTCTGGATTTTTGAGGAGCACCTGAATGTAGCATTCCTCGTCGCACACTTGTCTGATCCCGGCCGAGTAAAGCAGCGCATCACCCGGTGAAACCTGTGGCAATGAGTTCACAGTGAGATCTCGCCTGTGAAAGCCGCTGTGCAGAAAAACTATATGGTCTAAGACTAATTATCACCGGGGATTCCTGCACGTTAACTTTGTATAGCCTAGGTAGGCTACTAGTCTCAGCCCACCGCGTTCTCTCTCCCAGCGCAAAAACACACGCCCCAGCCGCTTCAGAGTGCACAACCAGTGTTGCACCCGAAAAAAAGAAAAGAAACAAGGTGGACACAGGCGCTTAAACTGAATGATCGCTCTGGTAACGGGCATTCCCTTACTGCACGCCGAATATTAGACCCCAAAATATAAGACGACCCGACTTTTTACGACCTAGGCTACTTGTAGGGGAAACCCTCAGTCTTATATTAAAACCATCACCGCTGCATGTAACACTATTACATTGGTGCAGTTTGTATTTATCACTGTAGCGAGTTAGTAAGTAGCCTATATTTTAGAGAAGTTTCACATCAGGCCAGCCTATTATGTAGCGTAGTGATGCGCTGAGTCATTTTATTTATTTATTTTTGCCTCGCACCCGGCAAGCAGCTCCGCCGTCCAAATCATCCTGCAATCACCAATTTGATACCAGAAAAGTTGCCAGCGTGTCTGTTTCTCCCCAGCGCACAGCAAAGGAGATATATATTTAGGCTACTATTGTTATTATAAAATGTCACGCAAGAAAGACGATAAACAATAATAATGGTCAGTTATCATTTAGATTAGATGGAAAGATGATAAGGCAGATTCTTTGGAACAACTAAAAAAGGCAAAAGTTGATGATGATGTGAACAACTTGTTTGTGCTTTAAAGTCGCCAGAATGCAAGAAACAAGTCTTTGAGGCTCAAATTTTCCTGGGGGAGGACCCCCAGACCCCCCACTGTTGTGCAGGTCCTAAATAAACGTGCCACACCGAGTTTTAATGAAACACACGCAGAATCTCTTCTCTGGCTACGTTATAGTGCAGCACCCCCACATATTGGTCAAGCCCCTCCTTTGCCCCGGTGGAGAAAAAATCCTGGCGCCGTGCATGATCGGCTCAAAAGAAGCCTGACGACATCTACGACGACCGATTTCACGGCACACACCAAACAGATTTGTGTCTCCGCCCCCTCCAGACTCTCCGACGGTGATTATCGGGCCGGTGTGTCCGGGCCTTTAAATGCATCAATCTGGTGCAGTAGAATAGTATTGGACCTGTAATGTGGCATAATTAAAACCCAGATTTTTGACTTTGCCTTCAAAAATGTAGTCTTATGCCTCTTTATACATCTACTCAAACCAGTTTACACACACACACACACACACACAAGGGCGTGTTTTAAATTTCAACAGTGTGGGGACACATTGTAAGCGGGGGTCTGGGGGAATTTTTTTAGCTCCAAACACTTAATTTAGTGTCTTTTAGTGAATTTTTAGACAAAAATGTGTGCATTTTCCCAGTGACACAAATATAATGGAATATAATATTATAATATTCAGTGAGGATCTGGCATTCTATATTGCTTTCTAATATTTATTCTCCTGTATTGTTCAAAACTTTCTGCACATTGAAAACGTATATTTTGGACTGCTTTTACTTTTTACTAGAGATCAGGGGCTATTCATAAAACATCTGGGGCTATAGCCCCGGACGCCCAGGTCTAACAACGCCACTGTCTGGGACCCTATAGACTGCAAGTAGGCCTATTTGTGAGTTTGAATGTGGGATTGTAACATATAACAAAGTCTCTCAGGGCTCGGTGTATCAATGATTTATCTGCTCTCTAATCAATAAGTCATCTTAGAGGAGTGTGCTGCCGTGTCTCTTCCCTTCTTTCGCACTGCTCCCTGTGAGTATTTCAGTCCTTGGTGAAACATGAAACTGGCCCCAAATACTGTAGGTGGGTGAGCATGACACAGCGAGTACACAGCGGAGCCTGATGGGTGAAATCAGCAGCTATCATAGCGTCTGACCTCATGAAACAAAAAAAATAAAGCTGTTACTTTATGAAACTGATTATCTATGATTTAGATCTGATGAAACTCTATAGGAGCACCCTTTAGCCTTTAGGGGCTCTGGAGGTGCTTCTTAAAGTTAGTACCACATTCCAAAAAGCTGTAACGTGGTTTTGTTAATGAATAGAAAATAATTTGTTGAAGAAATTTATTTTAACCATTTTGCGGTGCCAGGTAGCAAAAAACCCTTTAAGGTTTATTGGGATTTACTGTAATAACAGATAGGGTTAGGGCTAGGCCCATAATAGGCCTTTCACACCAAAAAGAACCAAGAGCCAGTTCCAGGCTGGTGCTGGGGCCAGTTCAAAACTGGTTACAGCCTTATACCAGTTATGAACCGGTTGGTTTCACACCGACCAGAGCAGAACCTATTGAACAGGCGGGGGATGTGAGGGGGTCTAATGCTGTGATCAGGTCATATCATTCAGGCCATAATTACCATGAGCAGTCAAGTGGGGAAAAACCTTCACACACCGCTTCCAAGTGGCAATCCTGACACTGACATGTTGGGGATTTCTGGCAATAATGATATTTTCCATTTTGCTGTTGGCAGCACATTCTCCATCGCTGGCCGTTACTAGTATATAAAAATCAGCTCATTAAGACAAATCTGGTTTCACTTATAGGGTCAAACCTTGGCCTAAGTTCACTCCCGTGGACGTTTTGAGGAGGCTGATGACTCCCCTGAAGTCCAGGTCCATTCCCTGAGGAGAAACCCCGTGCAGACATTAGCAAAGCCTCAATCGCGCGTTTATTTTTAGCAGTTCTCCCGCTCTCTCTCTCCAGCTGCCATGTTGCCTGCGTTCTAGTTGCCCCGTCCTCCCTCAAGAGGAGATACTGCGGCACTGAGTCACGGTCCTGGTCCGTGTGGCTCTCAGGTTCGCCGTGTTGCTTAATTAGGACATCCCGGAAGAGTGCCGGTGGGTCCTGTGCACGCTGAGTGACGGGGCAGGGAGGCAGGAGGGGACCGACGAGGCAGCAGCGGCACAGCCACGAATCCTTCCAGGGATACTGACAGTCCCAACAAAACATCACCACAGAAATTCACCGCTGACTAGACAGGAGTGGGAGGTAAGCTGTTGCTGTACTGAAAAGTGTGTTGAACGTCAAGTTCAGTGACTAGTTTTGGGGGGGCGGAGGGTCCAACGTGTCTCTGCACAGATATGTTTTAGCAGAGTCATCTTCACCTGCTTTCTGTGCGCTATGCTTCTGGTGTAATATCAGAGTGTAGACTACTGTTTTGATTTCTGCTATTTTGTGCTATTTTTTCATCTCGCGTGTCTTGTCTTGTAGTAGCCTAATAGTTGTGATACTGTGGCGAGGAACCACAAAGCGTCCGAGTTGAGAGGGCGTTGAAAAACCCTGTCAGTGTGCCAGACAGTGCCATGTCATGTTTTATTATGACGCGTGATCATCTTTGGCCCGTGCGTCCCTGCGTGAGGAGCACCTGTAATCGGCCTATGAGTTTCGAACAGCATTTCACAGATGAGACAGATGGATTGTAGGATGTATATTTTTAAGGAGTTTCAAAATTCATTTTTCACCAAATATCCGTTGATCAAAAAGTCTCACCATCAGGTCCATTTAGGGGCTTTTGATTAAATTACACCTCCTTTAAGTTGATTGAACACTTAAAGGGATAGTTCAGTATTTGTAAGTGTGGTTGTATAGTTTACTAAGGCATAGTTAGTGTGTTACCTTATGGGGCTGGCTGTCAGCGCAATAACTTTAAGGAGTTTAGGGGAGATGTCCCTGTAGTCAGCATTGTATTATTGCAGAAGAACAAAACAAGTTTTCCCTCCACATATGAATACTAACCTAAAACATAATTATCCCTTTAATTGTACGCCAAACTGAGATTTTTCCACATCTTAAATTTGCCACTAGATTGCCATTTTAGTTTTCTTGTATCTCTTAGAATAATCTAGAGTAGCTGAGTTGAGCAGCTGGTTGGCAGAGTGATGCAAAAATAAACC
Source organism: Hyperoplus immaculatus (assembly GCA_949357725.1). Taxonomy (NCBI): domain Eukaryota; kingdom Metazoa; phylum Chordata; class Actinopteri; order Uranoscopiformes; family Ammodytidae; genus Hyperoplus; species Hyperoplus immaculatus. The sequence goes on from OX442367.1 coordinate 11,366,041, forward strand.
GCTATCTGGCAGCAAACAAACATGGTGGAAAAAATCTCAGTTTAGCGCTGAATTGAACACATCCTCCCCAAACTCCTTAAAGTGCTGCCAGCTCCATAAGGTAAGACACTAACTATGCCTACCCGTACAACCACACTTAAAAAATACTGAACTAGCCCTTTAACATTGAATTATTTATTTTATTTAGCTCAACATGGATAGAAAGTTCAGAGAATAAATGAACAAGAAACATTGTGCTGATTGAAATCATCTTTATTGCAGTAAAACGTTCCAGAAAAGCTGTTAAATCAACCATTGATTTTTTGCTTTCTTGATTAATTGACTCTTTTAAGCCTATACACATATATATAACATTTGTAACTGTTGCTAAGGTCTAATTCAATATAATGTTGAATTTATAGCATTACTTTGTTGAGCATTATCCACAATGTATTCAGTAGATCATCCAAATAGATACAGTTATTAAGAATAAAACGCCACAGCCTTCATTTTTGTAAGCTGCATTTCCGAAGTTTTACTTCATCTTTAATCTCCATAGGCCACGGTACAGTGCAGGACATTGAGACCTACATTAGTGTATCTTACAGTAGGCCCACAGCAGCAAATGGCTGTGGCCCAATATAGCATCGAAGATCAAATACCAAGCCAGAGGGTTCAGGAGGCACATGCAGGTCAGTCATATTTTTCCACTGCAGAAACGTGTGCTTTCTCAGCTGTCGATAGGGGACTTTATGGGCAGACACTGTTGCCCACCTGTCTGCACGAACTGAGGCAGGAATGTGTTCATTTACTAACGTCTATGAAACATTGCTTAATGTGTATTAAGTTGTGTATTGATTGTTGAATTCCATTGACCTGTGCCAAATTCATGAAGTGCATATGCAAACTTGTCACTTTGCTGTGGTGATCTACAGCTGTCCTCCAGGAAACTGTGACATAACTGTTGGGTGGGGTTACAGGTGTGACTGAGCACATTTTTTAACCACACCCAATCAATGATGCTGCGTGTGGTCAGTGAGGAAACAGGCTTGAAACCAAGAGGGAAGTAAAATACTTATCTTCATCATTAGGTTACTCTTTAAATGACTCCACAATCTAAAGATATTCAGTGTGCTTAAAAGGTGAATTGAGCGATATATTTATGTTAATATATGTGTTAAATCGCTCTATATTCATACAGTGATCACTTATATAGTGTGCACGCTTCATAACGCAGGTCTCTCATTCACCCGCTCTGCATGTAATCGGCAAATGAACTTTTCGAGTATCCCACAACCTGATATCCAATCAGAAGAGAGAACGCTTCAAACCAGCACGTCTCACTGCCGGTGCACGCGCAGAGAGCGACAGAGGGGTGAATGTGTATGCGCCTACAATGGCGGAGCAGGGAAAAATCCTTCCCAATGTCTGTTTTGATGGTTTTTATTATGTTTTATCGCATTTACTGATCTGAGATGATGCTAGATGACTCGCTGCTTGAAGACAGCAGGGCATTAATGTGGTGACGTATGGACGAGGGAGGGGACTGCTAACTGCAGTCACTGACAGGAAGTTAGCTAAAAGTACCATTTCCCTTAATGAACCTTTAATGTAAGACATGGAAAAGCTACAAATCCTTACATTTGTTGTTACTTATTTTTATTTTTTTTTATTTTGAAGTTTTTAAAGCATCTTCTTTAGTGTATGTTCATAAGTAATTAATAGATTTGGGGAAACTATAGAGATGGGACTGATCTGATCCAATATCCGTATTTGGTGCAGATGCAGTAGTTATTCACAAATATTGGACTGACATCACCGAGCTACATACCTTACCCATCCAAATTTCCTAGGCTAATAAATCAATCCAGGTCCCTTTAAAGCCACAATAAGCGATTTAATCTAGAACACTTTTTGTCAAAATCAGCTAATATCTACCGTACTCACTATACCGTTAGTTAAAGTCATGTGTTTAAACACAGCCACAGCTCTGCTAATGGCGATCTATAAAGCATGGCTCAGAGCCAGCTGTTGTCTATGTTTATACTAACCATGGCCAGATTGACGTTTAGTGAGCGTCACCTATGACCGTGGTTAGTAAACAAATGTTCGCCAAGAGTTTACTGGAGATCTCTTTGTATGCCTTTAAACCACATTCTATTTAACATCAATGATGACGTTTTTTCTTAACAGTAGTTGTTGCAGCATACTGCATATACATACTGTATACAGTAGCCCCAATGCATTGGTCTGGTTCAGATTTAAGGCAAGGCAAGGCAAGGCAAGGCAAGGCAAGGCAAGGCAAGGCAAGGCAAGTTTATTTATATAGCACAATTCAAACACAAGGCCACTCAAAGTGCTTTACAGGGGCAAGATTAAAATACATAAAACACATTAGAAGACATTTAAAAGCGAATGAAAAGAAGTAAAACATTTAAATTAAATAAAAAGTACATGTTAAAATGGAAACAGAAAAGTCTTCAGACTCGATTTAAAAGAATTGAGGGTTGCAGAAGCAGCCAGTATTGTTTTACAGGACATTTTGCACATAAATAAGTTTGTTTGCACACTGTAACCATTGAATGTCTTGTTGGTGTTCAATGTATACAAAGGGATGTCTTGTAAATCCCAAATGCGACGGGCCATAAACATGGCATGACACAGAAATAACAAACAACTATAAATCCTATCTTTAAGGGCCTAAAATAAAGTGCTACATAAAAAACCAAAGCAATGAATTGACGTGGTTGCTTCATCTGTGACTTGCTGTACTTGATCAACCTACATTGATCTCTCTAGGTTTCAGCTCTCTTGCCTAAGAGCTGGTGTGACTTGCTGAGCAGAAAATAGCAGCTGAGTCCTGGTACAGGCATCTGGCACTGCAGAGAGGTTTTTTCTCCGGAGAGATGACTAGAGGACGCCCAACAGGGGACGTGTTTGCTACTCGCACTACATAATTACAAGACATCATTTACAGAGATTACATACTGGGAACACAATTCAGTTTTTTTATAGATAATTTGTGAAGCAAATAAAACAGGTTGTAACTCACACCATTGGATTGTGTCTTCAACATGGTGGCAGCAGGTGTCCGATTAGTAAGTGTGTGTTACCTAGCTGTAGTTTGCATAAACATGCTGTGGGCTTGCTAGATAGAATTCCACTCTGTTGACATACACTATTGGAAACAGGACTGCATTGCCTCATGGTGATGTATATGGCTGGTCACTCAGTATTAAACAGAGATACGATGTGGTCTGTGCCGCCATCTCCAATGTGTTCCACCTAAAGATCTGTTTACCTCTAGCCTGTTAACCTTGTCAATACTGTCTGCACATTTCAGCTGACTTTTGGTTGCAGTCTATATGATAACATCTGTTGTATGAATTCTGTGGCTGAACCCGAGCAGGGTCTCTCCTAGAGTGTCTAAATGTTTTAGCCACCATGTGGAAGTGTTATCTGGGGAATATCCAGTGTCAATGAGGTCACTCTTTCAGCACAGGTTATCTGATAGAGTTATAGCCTTGTTTCCAATGAGCGGTACAGTTCGGTTTGGTACGTAAACAGCACATACTTTTTTGCGTTTCCACTGTCAAAAGTTGGCAATGGTACCAAAATAAACATACTGTACAGTACTTATTTTGGTAACTCTTTTGTTGGGGTACCAATCGTTTCAAAAGGGTGGAGCTACACAGTGCAGTCTGTTGATCGGTTGATAGAATCGCCATTTCCGTGCGAGAGATAAACCGCTGTGTGTAGTTACCTCGGCAAGAGTGAATAATATTGTGTTTATAGAAAAATGTTGGCGCCCAGCTCTTTGTCAACTGTGTAGCATTCTTCCTCTTCATTGAATTTAATTGGTGTGCTGCTACACTGTGTCCCGCTGCAATGTTGTCACAGTACTTACGATGCTGCTGTAGCCATCGGCAATATTTCCCCCCGCCTATATCAAGTAAGGGTATTGTCAGCAGCGGAAACTCAGGCCAGATCTAACCGTTCTGTTCCAAACTATACCGTACCATACTAACCTGTTCTGCTCAGTGGAAACGAGGCATCTGATACAATAACATGGATTTTTGGCCTTGTGTCTCCAGACAATTGACTAATGAAGGAACTATTCATGTGCAAAAACAATAAACAAGGATGACATGCAACAATTTGCAATAAACTCAGTTCTAAATAGTTTATTTGATACATTTCTGGTTATATCTTGTGTCCTTGTATATTTTCCTCACTTTGGTTCTCCATTGGCCGAAACAGAAAAACCTGTCTTTCCTTTTTGTTTGTTTATTTAAAAGATGCTGTATAGTTCATCAGGTATTTCCAAATTGTTTCTTCCATTCTTTCCTCTCAGCCTGGCTCCAGCTCTTCATGTGGTTGTGACTGTGGCAATTGGCAAAGGGGCCAGACAAATCAAACAGAGACAGTGTACATTTAAACCCCACTGCATTGAGTACATTTAGTTTGTGATGACATGGGACGGTTTTATAAAAACAGGGAAAAAGCAGGGTGGGAAAGTTGAACAGTGACTCTCCAGCGTTCATCTCTCTCTCTCCTCCCTGTCGAGAAGGGGGAGGGGGAACCAACTGCCATTTTTTGTTCTGGGATCAATAAAGTATAACAACATTACTGTATCACAAAACTAGGGCAAACTGCAGCTCAGGCGCTCAGGCTGCACAGTTAATCGTAAAAAAAAATTGTGATCTTGATTAACATATCTATGCGATCTCATTTCCCAAACATGACGAGTCTCTCGCTCATATTATTCCCGAAGGCATTAACATCATGCTGCATGTTCTCTTCTTTGCTTGGGAACAATTCAGGATGCTATATCAATGCCAATTAGCCACACAATGTAAAACAAATTCAGCCATTAATGTATCATTCACGCAAATAACTCAATAGATGTTGTAATTTGTGTTCCTCCTTGAAGCCCCAAAACGTGACCCTTTAAAGCTTTAACTTTAAATTGTATTTTTATGTTAAGCGACATTTAAGTGTTGTAAAATAAGAGTTACTTTTATGTTTGAAAATACTTTTAAGTTGACGTCCAGCACTTTAATGTTATGTTTGAGGGTGTCTAAGTGTCAGCAAATGTTGTTGTGGTAAAAACAAGAATGGTATGAGAGAATCCTGATATACTGTAAATGACATCTTAGCAAACCAATTCCTTCCTTTTGTTTCCAGATTCACCATGGAAGGTTTAATGGAGCGGCTGGAGCGAGCCGTGACTCGCCTGGAGAAGGTGTCCGTCTCCAAGCAGGCATCCAGCGCCATGACTAACGGGGACTGTGTCAACGGCATAGATGGAGGCAAGTCTGTGCTCCAAATAATGCTCAACTCAGAGGTTTGGGAAGCAGAGCAAAAACAGCTTTATTCTATTCAACCATATACTGTATGCAATGAGTTTATTTAGCTGGAAGCTCAACACGTGAACAGTGATTTCTGTCTGTTTGTAGGTTTGTCCGAGTGCGTCGAGGCCTTCGACGTCATAATGAGAGGTCCAGTGTCAGAGTACCTGAACAACAGCCGGGCCATAGGGACCGATGTGGAGAAACATGTAAGCAGTGTTTGATTCATTTGCTGAAATTACTCTAAGTAGTCTTTCTCTTGCGGTTCAGTTGTTGAGGAGCACAGATGGATAATAACAATGAGTAGTGCCAACCTTTATGTGATTAGAAGTACAGTTAGAAACAAACAAGAATTGTCTGACTTAAGATCCCACTAAGATACGCAGGGCTCTGAGGTGCATGAGAGGTCCATGGTCCAAAAGTAGTTATGCTGTGAGTTGTGTTCATGTGTGTGTGTTTCCCGTCTTCTTCAAAGCCAAGGATGGGAGTAGGATTGACATTAGGATCATTTATCAAACTGCTAGTGGAGCCCTTTTTTCCTATTTGGTAATGACCTATACTCCCACTAGGACCGCATGTGTGTTTTGTGGTAAGCCAGTTGGCAATTATAGCTCTGTTATGTCCTTGGAATGAATCCAAAGCATCAAGGGAGGGCACCAAAACAGAGGAGTAAACCATGCAGAAAGAAAGAAAAAGAAAGGAAAAAATAAGGGGTGCTTATATATCTTTCTCTGTACCTTGAAAGAGGATGTGTATCTCTGTGTCCCATCACCGAGAGAGAGAAGTGAGAAGGAAGGGGGAGTCAGAGGGAGTTCCTTTAAGTTTTGTAAAGCTCCTTTTATGGACAAAGCCTCCCTGGTGGTTCCCCTGGCCCGAGACTGGAGGTCTCGAACGCACACAGGACACAGCTGGTTGGACTTGGGACTAACCCAGACTCTCTTCTGTGTGTTTGTTACCATACATTTTTATGTCAAAGACAAGACAGATTCACTGCCTAGATTTTCATATGTGTGAGAGAACAAAGTTTCAGGGTAAACAAGTCACGCAAGTTCTTTTTTCAATTCCCCGTCACATTGTCTACGCACCGCAACGTGCTGCTTATGGCATTCCCTAAAATGTGTCATAATACTTACCTATTCTTTTATCTATTTATTTTCATGATCTACAGGCAGAGCTGGTTAAGGCCGCGCTGCAGACTCAGAGAACTCTCCTCCGGTTGGCTGCCACACATCAGCAACCTGCAAAGGTATGACAATGCCGATCCAATTTATCCGACTGATTGATTGATTGATTCTCTGTGGAGTATATTTCAATACAAGGAGTTAGTGGACAGATGTTTTTTATTTTTTGCCTGAGAAAGAGTTGTGGGTACTGTCATGTTATTGATTCTTTGGTATCCAGCACCCATCCAAGTGACACAATTGACCTGGCATATATATTCATAGAAAATGTGGCTAGAGTTTAGATTATTTAATTCATAACACATTTGCCTAAGTCAATAGCGAGAGACTAAAGGCTCACATGCATGTAAAACATTCAGCTTTTGATGTCTGTGTTTTTTATTTATTTAATCCCTCTAATGTGTCCTACACAACTGTCAAATATTTTACATTAAGGAACAAAAATAGATTGGAAACCTCTAGGAAACTGTTATTCCTAACACTTACACTTTAACTCTTAGGGCACTGTCTAAGAGCTAAAACTGGACTGTAGACCCTGGTGGCCTGAAGGGGCTGAAATGCTGATTATTAAACCACAATTTTGCCTGTTTTGAATAATCTCTCTTTCTCTTTCTCTCTCTCTCTCTCTCTCTCTCTCTCTCTCTCTCTCTCTCTCTCTCTCTCTCTCTCTCCTCATTTCCCATAGACTTTATCAGTAAATGTACAAAATAACCCCCTAAAGTTTAATTAATGGTTTATTATGAGCAAAAGAGATCTCGTGCACCAACCATCATGTCATTCAAATCCAAATTCAAAGTTAGTGTAACATTGTCTGCCATGCCAATATTGTTGCTCAGTGTGCTCTTTGTTGCAAATGATCGTATCATGTGACTGGATGTCATCTTTATGATGGTCGGCTGTTTGTCTTTCTGCTCATAAGCCATGTTGCACAAAAACCTCTCGGTTGACCGCAGCAGATGATGCAGAGTGCAGCTCTCATTTTACAAACGGCATCAGATGTTTTAATATTGAACAGCAACCTGACATAGAAATTAACATTATCACACACAGACCTATGTGTCGGTCTGGGTCCTCCCCTCCTGTGTTCCCCAGCAGGCAGGGCCGTTCACAGAGGGATTACTCTGCGCTTTGACTAAGAAAACGCTAATTCAACACATTCCCAACATGTAGAGAAAGGGGGGAAGAAAGCTGTGTGTGTGTGTGTGTGTGTGTGTGTGTGTATGTGTGTGTGAAAGAGAGCTGATATGATATCATCCCATTGGCCTCCTGTTTGTGCTGTGTGTGTATGTGTGTGTGTGTGTGTGTGTGTGTGAGAGAGAGAGTCCGCAGAGCCCACCAGGAAGTGATTACTCCATATCTGTCAGGTCATTGGTTGAGAGGCGGTGAAAAGCTTTCAGTGATTGTCAGAAATGCAAACAAGGAAAGAGTGACGGGTTTTACAGAGAGAGAGAGAGAGAGAGAGAGAGAGAGAGAGAGAGAGAGACAGACCCAAAAGAGGGGTGGGGTGACAGAGGAGAGAGATATGTGGGAAGCAAATTTGAAATTCAGACAAACGGGTAAACCCAAAACAAACAAAGTATTTAATAGTTCCACTTTCTTTAATTGCTTCTTGAACCTTTCAAGCACAAACTACGGGGTCTACTTGAGCTGTAGTATAATTGAGGGTCTGAGATTCAAGTAACAAAAATTAGGACTTCAGACTTAAACCTGCAGTGTGTAGAATTTGGGGATTTTTTTCATGGCAGACTTGGTAGAAAATAATTATAATATCCATAAGTACGTTTAATTTAGTGCGTAATAATAGCAGAATTTTTTTTTTATTATAATTTTCTTCCCTTAGAAAGGGTATCTTATATCTCCGTATTTCTCCATACCATGGACCAAGGCATGGGCGCTGCCATTTTGGAAGCGTCATAGTTGGAATGTCATCAGTTCTAAGCACAGAATGGAACAGTTGGCCACACTGTGTCCATCAGAACTACCAGCTGGAATGTTCTTGAATAATTTCTGTTTCTTCTCTGAACGGGAGCCATAGAGACGAACTGTTGTGATGATTTCATATTACACACTTTTAAATAAGAACGGTAATAAGTAACCTTGTTAAGAATGTTTGGATTTAAAATGATTTTAATGGACAGCAATCAGGGTTTTTTAGTAATTCAAGCTGAAAAACCTGTAGCATGAATTAGCTGAAATCTTGTGACTTGGCTTAAGACATGCACCAAGAAGCTAATCTAAAATCTTATATCTTAAGTTAAAAAGAAGTCTGTTAATACGACTGTACTGTAGTACAATTTGAGTGTTGTCATTTAAAGATTAAAGAGCTATCAATAAGATTGGATTCATAGCAATATATACCCGAAAATCTTACAATCTGATAGTGTGTTTATGACTTGCGAGTGTTCATATCAACAACTAGCTAATTAATTATAACTCAAGATGGTTGTATGAGTTCAGAGTTATTGGTGTGAGGGTTAAAATGATGTCCAATGACAAGATTAGGTTGATGGAAGAAGGCATCCGTGTTTGTTTGACTTTTTAGGCAGTAGTACCTCAAAGGCTCATGGGAATTGTAGTTGTTGAATGCCTACATAATATTTACAAATACTTGCTAGTTCAGTCCAATTTGCTCAGAATGATGGTGTAATAAAGGGATTAAAGAAAATCCCCACACAAGAGGAGCTGAACCCACTGTGTCTTGAAAAGGTTGGGCCATCAGTTCTCTGCACACAGTCAACATGACCAATGCCCTCCAATGCACGCACGCATGCACGCACACACACACACACACACACACACACACACACACACACACACACACACACACACACACACACACATCTGTCGATCTCACTCGTTCATGTCTATATCTGTAGTCCTCCATACAGATCATACGGAGAAGGGAAAGTGTGTGTGCGTGTGTGGAGAAAGGAAAAATCGTCCAGTCACACACACACACACACACACACACACACACACACACACACACACACACACACACACACACACACAGACACACACACACACACACACAGACACAGCTCACAAACTTCTGGCCCTTCTCTGCAGCACAGCGCTGTTGTGCTCTCTGACTTTTTATGGGCATGTTCTATATTTGAGCCTGTGTTGTCTGTGTGTGTGTGTGTGTGTGTGTGTGTGTGTGTGTGTGTGTGAGAGAGAGAGAGAGACAGAGAGGGAGAGAGAGAGAGAGCAAGAGAAAGTGAGCCTCTCTCTATTGTTCACCTGTTATCTTGATGTGTAAGTGTTTTTGTCTGTTGTGTTTCTGGTTAACACACACCATAGACTTTCACAGCTTAAAGAATTATAAAAACCCTCGTACAGCTGGTCTCCCACTGTCGCCTTCCACTCTCTACCTTTGATCCACAGCTTGTATAGGAAGTCAAGGCTCTTACGCGGTGCTATTGTAACACACTGAGCACATTCGCTGGCCATCAAATAATGTGAGCCGACGTTTGTGATCCTGTTGTCCGGCTCATGCCCTTTCTGTCTGTATTCACTTTCTACAGTCCACATCTCTGCCTCAGTTGATTTATTTTCCACATTGAATGTACATTTGCATTTAGAAAAATGCATTTATTTGATAGGCTTAGCTTTTGCTTTTCTGAATAAAATCTTTTTATTAGTAAGCTCAGTTAAAATCTTGGATCAGTCTTTAAGTTATGAAATTCTGCTGAGGTATGTGATCCGTCTGTCATATCTAAAGGCTATGTCAATAAGCCTACAAAACTGCCTCAGGTCTTTGTGTGCAAACCTTGCGCTGGCACTAGGTATAGCTAACTCCGCTGAAAGTTTGGGCACAGATAGTAAAAAATTACTGTAACACTTTATAATAACTATCCGTTGTAACTCGTTAATAGATCATTAGTAAACTCTTAATTAATGATTATTAATGATTTGTTAAGTGTTTGTTAGCAGTTTGTTAAGGATTTATAACAATGGTAGATAGTTAATAGCTTAATAATTGAATCAGTTCATCTGGGAGGTAATCCGAGATTACTGATCACGTCACGTTCAAATCCATGGCATGCACAGTGTGTATTGAGTTTATTTAAAAATATTTGAAAATGGGGCTGCCCTCAGTTGCCCATGCACTGTGTATAGTCTATAGCCTATTTCAGCCTCGTCGGTATCTCGGATTACCTCCCAGATGAACTGATTCAATTATTAAGCTATTAACTATCTACCATTGTTATAAATCCTTAACAAACTGCTAACAAACACTTAACAAATCATTAATAATCATTAATTAAGAGTTTACTAATGATCTATTAACGAGTTACAACGGATAGTTATTATAAAGTGTTACCAAAATTACTGCTGTGTATTGCAGTGTGTTCTCTTCATATGTATAGACAAACGTGTTTTTTTCTTTTGTCGCAGCTCATTAACTGTAAATGCTACATAGCAGGTAGTCCACTGCAGATCAGAACTTGAAAGCTGTAGCAGCAACACTGTGTCTCTGAATCTATGTATGTGTGTGTGATAGGTAAATTGTAAACACTGGCAGAGTGGTATGCCTTACAAGGCCAGAGGAATCTCCCCATGAACCAAGGAATGTTTGTAGGAAAGGAGCGATGGGGAGGGGGAGCCGGGAAACACGCTATACTGTTGCTGAGCTCTCGGAGTTCCAATGGAAAAAGGCTCCTGCTAATAAATTGTGTTACTGCCCTGTAGCCTAGTTTAGGAAATACTGACAGGCACTAACAGCAGGCTTGGTATGGTTGGGCAACAATTAATACAATCACGAGTATCTCAAGCATGTTTATGTTTGAGTATCCTGCATGTAAAAACAGAAGTAATCCACACTGCCAGGGCTTTTTGTGACTTGATGCAAATGTAATATTTTGTGCTGTTTACAAACCTCCCTGCATCCTTCCACTTTCTTGTATCCTAATTCCTCCCTCCTTCTTCTCCTGTAGACGGAGTTTCAAGATCTGCTGAAGCCAATTTCCGATCACATCCAGGAGATCCAGAGCTTTCGTGAACGAAACCGCGGCAGCAACTTCTTTAACCACCTGTCGGCCGTCAGCGAGAGCATCCCCGCTCTGGGCTGGGTGGCTGTGGTAAGGAGGAATAAAGTGACATGCCCACAGGCACAAACAAACACATACATATTGATGTATACAAGCATCTCAGCCTATATAAATGTAAAAAGGCACACTGACACATGTACATAAACAGGAGCAAAGAGAAGAATAGATACACTGATATTACGTGAGCTTCAGCGTTCACTATTTCCATATAAAATCATCAGAACTCTTGTAGGTTTAACTCTTATCTTACATCTTATCATGCAGAAATCCAAATGAAATACATAAAAAACTATATTACAGACAGACAGCCAACCACATACATCATTGGTCCCTCCGTCTGTCTCAAAGGTCTGGTCAGTGTTTGTTGCTATCAGGAGCAAACTTTTGTCCCACAGGACTTCACTATGTCACTATGATGAAACTGTTTGGACCTCTCAGTGCTTCTGTCATTTTTTTCTAATGAACTCCTTTCTCTTTCTCAGTGTCAGAAGCCGGGACCGTATGTGAAGGAGATGAATGATGCTGCCACCTTCTACACCAACAGAGTGCTGAAGGACTACAAGGGAACGTATGTATCTATTTATTATTAACCTGCTTTTGTGGAAATGAATGAATAAGAATCGGAATCCATCCAAGGTTGTTTCAGTCTATTTACATCATAAATACTTCACACAATGCTGGAGATACGTTCGCAAACTACGATTTAGAGTTTGAGCTTTTTCAAACGTTTTCAAGCATCAATGTTAAAAAATGAACAACTTGAAAAACCATTTGCCAATGGGCAAACGTTTTGAACCAACGGGAATCTACATCATGTTATAACATCAGCCGTCTCTAGATTTTTATTTTCAAAGCAGTAGCAATAAAAGCAACAACAGCAACATGGTTTTGCCGAAATGGTTGGTTGTGATATAAACTGGCAGGAGTTGAGGTAAAATGGATAAACTTGCCAATTCCCTATGAATCAATTAAACTTTTGTAAGAACTGCACAGTGTAGTATTTTGTTTACTAAAAAGCACAACATGAAATATTCCAGTACAAAGCATCGAATTAGATTTTTACAACTACAATAAAACAACTTCTGTCCCGAGAAAGTTCTTCAACAACATCATCTGCTCTCTTGAGATTGTTCACAATCTTTTGCTCCAACTCACCCTCACATTAACTTCTCATTCTCCCCTCTCTTTGTACATCATGTCTTTTTCTCTCCCAGCGACAAACGCCATGTCGACTGGGTGCGTTCCTACCTGTCAATCTGGACCGAGATACAGTCCTACATTAAGCAGCACCACACTACAGGACTGGAGTGGCGCAAGATTGTGAGTACAACATACCAGTCATTACACGCTATCATTTCAGCTATCATCCAGCTTCGTCTCTGAAGGCTGACAAAACGCTTGCCTGGAAACAATAAATGACTCTTATAACAACATGTTTATTATCGAAGCAGAGATTTCACTTAGTTTCCATTCACAGGCCTTGATATTTTTATATCAGAGCTTAAATTAACTCCTGCTTTTTGCGTACACTTCCATTTTTAGTTATGGAGGAGCTGGTTACATAAACTACTGCAGAACACTTGAATGAATGAATGAATGTAGGAGCTTTTCTCCAGGGGATGCAACCGGACGGTCCTCCATAGAGATCTCCACAAAACGTCTGTCCCTCCCACACACACTTTTGTTTATGGACGTCTGCTCCGGGACTCCTTGGCACTCACACTCTCTAGATCCCAGAGATTATGATGGCCTGAAACCAAATCCTTCAACACACACTTGATCTCTTGTTTCTCAGATGTATTCATTTAAGGAAGCTGGCTGAGGCTTCTCTTTGTTTTATCATCTACTACTGGAGATTTGTGGTGCAATTTATTTCTTAAAGAGATAGCTTTACATTTTGGGTAATATGCTATAATTCGCTTTTATTTTATTTTGCTCTTGCCAAGAGTTAGATGAGAGGGTTGATACCACCCTCTTATCTGTGCAGTAAATGATGTTACAGCCAGGGGACGGTTAGCTTGCGTATCTTATCCAATCAGCTAGCTTAGACCTGTCCAAAGGCAACACAAATCTGGCTCATAAATTAACATGTTATATCTCATTATTTAATCCATACAAAAAATAGTACAAAACAGACTAGTTGAGTTTTTACCAGGAATATTTCTTGGCTTCGAGAAGTCACTCCTTGAAATGCTGGAAGGAGCATTTCAGCTGTTCCCTGCATTTTCCAAAGTGCTAATTTAAGATAACTTGCTGCTAGTTGTAGCTTCAAATAATCTAGACCTGAGAGTGATATCAATCTTTTCATCTAAGCAAGAAAGGGGATTACAATTAAAATAAAAAAGCAAATAAGCGTATTTCCCGAAATGTTAAACTGTTCCTTTAATGTCCAATGATTGGCTTAAGCCCTTAGGCAAAGCTAATGCTCAACAACTGTGCATGCATGTGTGTGTTTTACATGCAGGAAACTTGAGAGGCTGTGGTGGCTGTGTGTGTCAGCTGTTGTCCCTGTTGTCAGACGACAGAGCTGAAGTGTGTGTGCGTACAAGGCTGGGAGTGTGTGGTACTAACAGGTGGTCCTCAGGGTTTACTTGAATGGAGGTTTTCTTCATAGAAAGAACCCCGACAAAGAGTCTGTGTACACAAGACCTGCGCCGTAACCTAAACTGCAGGGCTGATCCCCTGTTCAACGCAGCCGTCATCTGCTGCTCTGATAGGGGTTTGGTGACACGCGCTTTACATGCTGACATATGGAGCACAGCACACACTGAGGTTACCAACTTTGCCATTACCGCATTAGTTCTTATATTTTAGATTTGGCATTAGGAATTTGAAATTTCATAAAAACATGAGTGAAATTAGAAGAAGAGGAGAAAATAGCTTCTGTAAATCAAGATAATTCGTACTCAAAGGTTTTATTTAATTTATTTTTTTTAACAATTTGTGTCACTGAGTTCATTTATTGTTCAAATTTAACCATTTGTGTTCCTGTGGGAACTTGTGGCAGCCTCTGACCAGATAAGTACAATAAGAATAGGGGGACTGTTGTCCAAAAAGTAATTAACACTGTCTAAAGCAGGGATTCTAGTTATCATTTTCATTACACATTATTTTGACAGTTGTTTTCTCAGTTACAATAATCAAATAATCGTTTGATCCAAAATGTGAAAAAGTCCATCACAACTTCACAAGTCCCAGGGTGAAGCCTAAGAGTCCTTGCTTTTTCCAACCAGTCAAAACACCCAGGCTTTTAAGTTTACTGTCAAATAACACAGTGAAAAGCAGCAAATCTTCTATCAGAAGATGGAACCAGAGGAAGTCTGGCATTTATGCTTAAAAAATTACTATTACAAAATGAGTTGCCAATTTATTTCCTGTCAGTCAAACAGTATATTTTTTCAGTGCAGGTCAAAAGCAGTAGAAGATGTGTATTCACGTATATGAAGAATTTAAATTAAATGTATTCCATTGAAACAAGTTGTTTGTCGGACAAAAAAATTCCCCACCCCCCAAAAAAAGGACAGTAAATACCTTTAGATTAATAATAAGCATGTTTGTGTGCACCAACACACACACAAACACACAAGCAGACATGGACACAAAGAAGCAGTCAGACAGTTTTACAGCCATGCATGAACACACACACGCTGGCTTCTAATCCAGTGGTATGCGCTGAGCTGTTTAGTGTAACAGGTCGTCATTGTTCGGCAATGATATTCACGACACATGTGCCTCATGTCAAAGGTCAAGCAGTCTCAGCTGTACTCAGAGGCGCGTAAAGTGACTGTCCAACCTCTGCATGTGTTTGTCTGGCAGCTGTGCATGGTCTTAAGACAGCGAGTGTGAGTGTGTGTGTGTGTGTGCAATTGATGCTACTACTCAGTGAAACAATGTTTGAAATCACAAAACTTTATTTCAAATTTTAGAGGACATCCCAAAGGTTCCATAGAGAACAAATTTGTGAGATTGAATTTTTGGGAAATGTGTATGAAATGATGCACAAGATATCTAGAATATTTACATTTGTTCCATGTATTACATGGCTGCACCAATTAAATGCAGTTGCGGGTTTCTTTTTTCACTCAGCTAACATAATGTAGCCTCAATATATAGATATGGGATGCTGACAGAGAAATAAGATGTTTTATCAGAAACAAACTTAAAGCAACTTAGTATCTCTTGGCACAATATGTAAAACCTTTTGTTCCATCTACATGTATTGGTACTTAATTTATTATATGCACAATCCTAATACTGTCAATGACTGCTAAAAAAAAATCCCATCCCAAAAGCTTTTAGGATATTTCTTGTGTAATACTCCCCCTGCTGGAGAGGTTTGTTACTACAGCAGTGATGTGTTTTTCTCTCATGAAAAGCTCACCCCGGAAAAAAAATGCAACATTGCTATCTTTTTCTCTGCCTCTCAGGGCCCCATTGCTCCTCCTTCTCTCTTTGACCATCCTACGGCCCCCAGAGAACCCAGTTCCCCACACCCCCCTCCCCCTCCTCCTCCCCCCGGCCCACCTCTGGTCTTCACTGATGATGACTCCCAGCTTCAGGGGTCCGGCACGGGGGCCCAACACTCGGCACTGTTTGCCCAGCTCAACCAGGGCATGGACATCACTAAAGGTGGGCCTGAAAGATGACGCGAGTAATGACGATTATACTGTATAATCAGTGTAGTTGCTATTCACTTTCACTGAAATGTAGACATGTCACGGTCATTTGTCAACTGAATATACAAAAAAGAGAACAGTTCAAGAAAGGTTATAAAATATGCGTGTGCACAGGGCAATTCTTGTAGCTCCCATTGATGACACAAATATCTAGCCTATATATTTTGGGGGTTTGAGTTACAAGAGTAGAACTTAATTTAAATGTGCAGGGTGTAATATCTGAATATTTAGCATCATCTAGTGGTGAAAATTCTAGAATGCCATGCTCCCTAGGTAACCCCATCCTTTCGAATAATAACTAGGCTACAGTGGCCTTCAAGGACATGAATCTAGTTACTGAAGATGGCATCATCCACCGCTGCCTCAAGTCTTTCCACAATATCAAGTGATGAAGTGAAGATTTATTTAGTTATATATTCCATTTCTACCAAGACTGTTCTGAAAAGTTCCAATCAATTCTACACACTGCACCTTTAACTTTATTTTGAAGGCTCATTCCAAACATTTCTAAACCTAAACATCTGAAAACTGGACTGTTAATAGGCACTAAATAAAAAACGTTTCTCAGGTGGGTAGGTTACA
Source organism: Hyperoplus immaculatus (assembly GCA_949357725.1). Lineage (NCBI taxonomy): Eukaryota > Metazoa > Chordata > Actinopteri > Uranoscopiformes > Ammodytidae > Hyperoplus > Hyperoplus immaculatus. Next base: position 11,382,864 of record OX442367.1, read on the forward strand.
GCTGGGAAAGTTGAGACTAATGATGTCAGCATATCTAAAATCCTTACTATATCACTTCATGTTCATGTCTGCCATCCGTAGGTCTGAAACGGGTATCAGACGACGAGAAGACACATAAGAACCCCAATCTGCGTTCGAAAGCAACACCGACCAAAACAAAGTCCACTGGGACCATGAACTCGCCCAAACCGGTGGTCCAGAAAAGACCCCCTCTGCTGGAGCTGGAGGGGAAGAAGTGGAGGGTGGTACGTGAAATATTTGCTCCATCTCCGAGAGATTATTCCCAAAGGTCAGAGTCAGACAATGTAACTGCTTTTTGATTGAGCCTCTTGTTCCCTTGATGCAGGAGCACTTTGAGCAGAAAAACGACCTGGTGATCGAGGAGACGGAGCTCAAACAAGTGGCATATATCTTCAGCTGTAACAACTCCACCATTCAGATCAAGGGCAAAATAAACTCTATCATCATAGGTGAGCTGGACTGACTGAACATTTTTGCTTTGTGATTTAATTTTTTTGTGATGTGTTTTTAAGATTTCCCCCTTAACGACTCTTTCCAGACAACTGCAAGAAGCTTGGTTTGGTGTTTGAGAACGCGGTTGGGATTGTGGAGATCATCAACTCCAAGGCGATTCAGTTACAGGTGAGAAAAACATGCAGAGAACAGTTCTACGTTGGCTTCAAAAGACACACTGCTTATATCTTAAGGTCACCTATCTACTGTATGTTGCAAATACACTACATGTTTAGGATTTGAGGCTTCAGGTATTCTGCTTGAATTAATGTATTTACATTTGAGAGTAAAAGTTTATATCAATGACAAGGATCTATTTGGCTCTCATGGCTACCTTTCCACATTTTAATACTGGTACACCGATTTGGATTTCAGATGTAATTTATTTTTCTGATTAAACATCATTGGAATTACTTTTACGTCAGTATTTTTAATATCTTACAGCGCAAATTGTGCGGTGCAAACCTGTCGGTAATTGACACATCATGTCTTTCTACAGGTGTTGGGAACAGTTCCCACCATTTCCATCAACAAGACAGAGGGCTGCCAGGTCTACCTGAGCAAGGACTCCCTCAACTGTGACATTGTCAGTGCCAAGAGCTCTGAGATGAACATCATGGTACCACAGGAAGGTGGTGAATATGTGAGTGTCCCAGATAAGGGATTGTTGCACCAATCCGCTGTTGTTTGAATATGTTTCCTGAATCTTGTTTTTTACACCTATTTCCTCGGTTGCTCTACAGAGGGAGTTTCCGGTGCCGGAGCAGTTCAAGACTGTTTGGGACGGCTCCAAACTTGTGACAGAGCCAACTGAGATCGCAGGCTGATTTAAGTTTGTTCGTCATCACCACCAGCACATCAACCATCGATTTCTTTTACAATTAACTCTGTTCCTCCGATTTGGGAAATTTGAAAGGGAATTTATATTCAGGCAGAGTAGCCTTCAGTCCACTAATTATCGCTGTATTTGTGACTTCATGTGTCTTTAGCACTTTGAAACAATTGATTTAAATCCAACAAACCCAATGTGTTGTCCTTTTCTTACTTTTTTTGTACCATTGAAATAGAGGCATTTACGTAGGAATATGTAGCTGTTAAAATATAGACTCACAATAGTTTCAAAAATCTTGTCATCTTTAAATTACTTTCTGTAAATGTTCCTTTATGACTGTACTCTATCTACATGCATTGTATGAGAGTTAAAGCACAATTTAGACCACAGCAGAAACACATTATTTGACAGAAAAGACTAAAATGACTTCATATGCTCATATGACATTCAGTGGCCAAGCAGACAAGAATACCTTGGGAGTTAAGTGTAGGACTAATGGGTATATTTTCTATCTAATATAGTTTAATCTGAATAACCTCTTAGAATGTGTAAAATGCATGATAGTCATTTAGTACTGCTTCACTAAGTGAGTGAAGTCAATGCAGCACTGTTCACCATTAGCGGCAGATGTCACAGTCTTGCTAGTGCAAAATACTGTGTGTAAAGTATTGTCAGTCAGCTCAGAGGGATGTAACAATAACAGGTATTCTGCAGGAGACATTAAATCAACTTGACAAAAAGATAATTAAATTCTTGGCTACTAATTTCTCTAAATATTTAGAAATCAAATGACAAGCAATGCATTTTTTTATGCCTCACCTTAGTGGTAACTACTTCTCTCACACTTCCTGTTGTCACTATATGACTCTCTGTACATCATTCTGTTTTGAAATAAGCTGTAGCACATGGCACCAGCACAAGGGAGAAGCTTGTGTACACCACTAATGCTTTTCAAGGCTTTTAATTTACATGAAGACATATTGATGTTATTGTGTATCATTTTTCAAATAAAATCAAAACGCTCAGTTCTTGCTTATTGGTGTGATGTGATTGGAAAAAAAATTAGAGCTGAACCAAAATATTTCATGATCATATAGAGACCAAAATAAATAAATAAAATAATAATAATAATAAAATAAAAAAAATATCTATCTCTAGATCAAGGACAGTGAAAAGATAACCACGTTAAACTATCTATTTTTTTCAGTTTTAAAGTAGCTTAAAGTAAATCAGGTCAATATTGATTTGAAACAAACAAATAATACAAAAATATTTCAGTTTATGACAACTGATTTCAAGCTCTGGGAGCATTGAAAAGCGCAAATGTTTAGAGAATCAGCTTTGGAGGTAGAGATCATAATCCACATTCAGACTATTACAGACTCCTTTCAGTGTTTGATCACCAGATTTCCCTGAGAGTCTTGAGTAAAAAGCATCTTGTCTTCCTCGTCCTCCTCTTCCAGAAATGTAAAATCACTGGTTCCGACGACACCGGTGCTAATGTTACTCTGATCTTTGAGTGGACTCCTGTGTTGAAGTCCTCTGTGCGCTATCACCCTAAAGCCTTCAGAGTCTTGGGTGAACAACATGGCCAGACTGTCCTCGTCAACCAAGCTGCGCGACGGCTGTGGTGCTGTTTTTTTAAGAGGGGAACCACTCGGTTTTTTCCACTTGAAGTGCGAATCCACATTCTCTTCTTTATCCGGAAAATGTTTTCGAGGCGATGCATTTTTTGGTTCTGTCTGTGTATGATTTGAAGGTCCAACAGGAGAGAGAGGTGAGTGCTTGGTTGGGGATTTAGAAGAAAGTGAACAGCTGTTCTCTTTCTCAGGATTACTGTGAGAAGAAGTGCGGTGTTTACAGGGTTTTTGAGTCGAGGTTCTTCCTTCCACATCCATCTGAAAATCAAACGCCTCCTCACTTTGTACACTGTTCAAGAAACGTGGCTCGCTAGAGTTCATTGCTTCTGTGTTTTTCTGGCTATTCGGGTAAAAATCACCTTCGGAATCGGAATATTGGCTGCAGGTGAGCAGCGGGTCCTGGCTCCACGCCAGCGGAGGAGGTTGACTGTCACCTGACAACAAGGAGGGAGCTGTGAGCCTTCTCTTACTCTGTGGTGGATTCATCTCCTCAAACTGCTCTTCTAAAAAGTCACAGCACATGTTTTGAGATGGTGTATCGCTTGCTGCCTGTCCCAGCCACACTGCTGCTTCGGGCTGTGCCACATTTTCACTTTTCCACTCATGATCCACACTGGGCTTAGAGTTACATAAGTCAAGATCTGCTTCACGTCTTCGTTTAGTCCCTGATGCTACAGGCGTGGCAGCACTTGAGTCACATGTGGACGAGGTAGTTGGGGAAGGCTGCACTGGATCAATACTTAGTACTTCAGGAGTTGACATCTTGTTGACAACTTTTGACAAAGGGTATAAAAACAAAAAAGATGGATGCTGTCAATGAATACATTTGAGCATGTTAATCATCTACTGACTGATTCAGCCGAAGCTGAAAACAATCCTGAGAAAATGTCTTTACAACTTCATGACAGCTGAGTGTTTTTTTTTGTAACTTACCTCTACGCTGTGGTGCAAAAAAGGTTGAAATGGCACTCTGTTTGGTCTTTGGCATTTCAACTTTGGTCTGAGTGAAGTTGAGTGCCACAGCCAAACTGTATCCTGTGCCTCCAGTGAAGGGATTCAGCAGTTTAGAAATGGGACGACGAGTGAGGCTTTTCTGGAACATAAGAAGATATATGTAGAATAAAATATGACCCTGGTAAGACACTTACATTACAGAAAAATGGCAGTGTAAAACCCTACAGATAAGATGAGGTTATTTACCATGAGCCACAAAATAAATAATTTGTCACTTAAAGGTGCAGTATGTAATATGAAATCATCAAGAAAGTTCTACAAAGTTCTAGAATGCAACGCTCCCTGGGTAACCCCAACCCTTTCGAATAATAACAGAAGCTACAGTGGCCTTCAAGGACAAGAACAATTCTGAATTTTAAACAATGCACCTGATGACATTCCAACTATGACACTTTCAAGATAGCGGCACTAGGCCTTGGTCCAAGATATGCAGAAATATGGACATATATGAGACCCTTTCTAAGGGGGAAAAAAATCAAATTTTTTTTTCAGCTATTATGCACTAAATCAAACGTACTTATGGATATTATAATTCATTTCTACAAAATCTGCAAGGAAATAAAACCCAAAATTCTACACACTGCAGGTTTAAATGTCGCAAAATTACCATATCGGATCTTGCCATGCTGACCTTACTATTAAAGGTGCAGTGTGTAATATGACATCATCAAGTAAGTTCTAGAAAGTTCTAGAATGTAACACTCCCTGGGTAACCCCACCCCTTTTAAATAATAACAGAAGCTACAGTGGCCTTCAAGGACAAGAACAATTCTAAATTTCAAACAATGCACCTGATGACATTCCAACTATGACACTTCCAAAATGGCGGTGACTAGAACTTGGTCCAAGGTATGGAGAAATATGGACATATATGAGACCCTTTCTAAGGGAAAAATAATAATTCTAAAAAAAAGAATCTGTTATTATGCACTAAATTAAACGTACTTATAGATATTATAATTATTTTATGAAAAATCTGCTAGGAAATAAAACCTAAAATTCTACACACTGCAGGTTTAATGTAATTATTACCTGTTTAGCTTTTCCTTTCAGTTGCACAGTATCCAGCCAAATTCCACACTCTTCTGGAGCAGAGGGCTGCAGTGCTGGTTTAGAGGTTTTCATGGTGGAGAGTGATGGCAGAGCTACAAAACATTAAATAAAAACATTTGTATCAGTGTTATTTCCCGTCTAAGCTCATTATTATACATTCCTACCATACATTTAGTTAGCCACCTTCGCTAACATCTTTACGGCATTTAATCATTACAACGTCGTTATCAACGCAACTTAACATATCACATTTGAACTGACCTCATGTAGTTGCACGGTAATGATTCCAACTTTCCTTTGCGTTTATTTTTTAGTTAGCCTATTTAAATTAGTGCAATGTATCTTTGTTTAGAAATTCCTCCGCGTTGTTGCTTATTTGAGTCTCGCGCCTCAGTGTTGGGCTGCCCCTGCTGTTTGACAGCGTAAAAACGATCAAATGTGGTTAAAGTTTAAAACATTTTCGTCTCTGAAACGGCTCCTTCGAAAATTTGGATACAAATAGTCCCCAATTAAACAACTAATGTTTGATAAGCCAGTATTTATTTTTAAACTTCATTTATTTCTAATGAGGCACAGAGGACACCTAATATTTTGACGTGTGCTGGTCCTCGCGACGGGGTGTGTTTACGTTGACGTCACCACAGTTTACCGAAAGGGTGAGTAAAGTGTCTTTTAATTTCGTTGATTAAACACTGATATTGAACTAGTGTGTAAATGCTGAGTTCTCCCTACTCGATACAACTATAGCGTGCACTAATACAACGTTTAGTGAGTATAGATAACGACTTGTATGGCCCTGTTATAATAAAACACAAAGGAAGTGCTTACGAGTTAGCCTCCACAGCTAACATTAGGCTAGCCTGTTCGACAAAACAAGATACTGAAGGCTGATCTAGGTCTGATCATGATCATCAGGTTTCTTCTGCTGGACAATTTCCCTCTTATTCTCTGTGGTTCAAAAAGTTTTTCGAGGAAAGGTGAATGCTCAGTTTAACACATGTAAACACATAACGTGTAACATTTTGTTATACTATACTTAACCTGTTTTGAGGGCCCCTAATAATCGTTAAAAGTCACAAAAGGCATATCATTAGTTAATCTATAAGTACGTCCTTAATTTGTATCAACATGTCTTACAATTCTAAAGCATGGGAAGTACGATTTTATTCATTAAATGTCTTTGATTAACTCAGCACAGTTTCTGTTACACTATTAAAAGAGCAGCTCCTGCATTGGAAACACATCTGATATCAATAATAATAATTTACGAGAAGCACACCCACAAGGCAGGACAGTCCAAGCTATGGAAAACAACATTTAAAGTATGACTAATGATATGGTTTGGTTGTGGGGGAAAAAAATTGCAGATTCATAAATCATGGGAATGGGTTTTGCAAGTTTGCAGTTCGGCATGGGTGTTTTAGTCAGATACTAAATAAATTGTAACATATATTTTTTTCAGATCGAGTTCTGATACATTCACATCATGTTTCATGGGATACCGGTCACTGGAGGAGTGGGAGGAGGTAAGAAATTTAAATGAACCTAATGTCTACAATGTATGTATTCACACAATACGATCATAATCCTTTTAATTTTAAACTCTAATTATGTAATTATTTTGTTTTCCCACAGCTCCGGCCAATAAACCTGAGTTATATGAGGTAAATTTAACCAGATTTATTTGCTTGTTGAACACTGTTTTTAATCTTTTAAAAAAATATATAGAATCATATTTGGTACTAATATTTTTTTATTATTATTTCGTATCTAAACTTGTTTATTAAAATGTATCTGAAAAAAAACAAGCACTACAAGAAATGTTTAATTAAAATATAGTAAAACCACAGATAATATAATGTGAAGAAGTATATTTAACCCTGCATTTTAATGTCTTTTCAGGAGGTGAAATTATACAAAAATGCAAGAGAGCGAGAGAAGTAAGTGTCACATCTATTACCAATTATTAGCCGAATATGAACCCAGGGGATTCATTATGTGGTGGCCGGTGTTGTAACACCTCATTATTAACCCTGTTTCTGAAGGTACGACAACATGGCAGAATTGTTTGCTGTGGTGAAGACCCTTCAGGCCCTGGAGAAGGCTTACATCAAGGACTGTGTCACACCTAATGAGTGAGTTTTCCTTTTATGTTTAGAAGACTGACAAAAAATACTGAGTCTTGTTGTATATGTGATTGTACAGGTTTTTGTTAACGTGCAGGACTTGTCTGTTTCAGGTACACCGCCTCCTGTTCCAGACTGCTGGTACAGTATAAAGCGGCTTTCAAACAGGTGCAGGGCTCTGATGTGGGCTCCATCGACGATTTCTGCAGGAAGTACAGAGTGAGTTTTATTTTGAAGCACAGAGGCTTTTATGATTTATTCAACTTTGTTTGTGAACGTCATCATCATATAGCAGTTTTTTCTCTTGTTAATGTACTACTCTTTTTGTTTCCTAGCTCGACTGCCCCCTAGCAATGGAAAGGATTAAGGAGGATCGGCCAATCACGATCAAGGATGACAAGGGCAACCTGAACCGCTGCATTGCAGATATTGTTTCTGTACGTCCAACATCTCCCTCCGTCATTTTAAACAGGCTTATCTTCGAAGTTTGTTATAATACAAATTGCTGCGGTCGGGTTTATTATAAAATTATTTATGGTGTTCAGTTCGAGCACTAAGTGGCTGAAGTGGTTTCACTCAATTTGGCTGGTCCTCTGGATAGACATTGAAGAATGTGAGTGGGCATGGCCAGCGGTGGCCCCTGCCAACTTTGATGTTAACTCCTTATATCAGTCAGCTAATAAAGTCAGTGGACAGACAGTGTGATAATGGCAGAGACTGCGTTCCCTGTTTGTGTCATATTTCTGTTTATTTTTTGTCACTTTATATCCCCTTCTCTGTCCTTCAGCTCTTCATCACTGTGATGGACAAGCTGAGACTGGAAATCAGGGCCATGGATGAGGTAAATTAAAAGAGTATAACATGTTATATAATACACAGACTTATAATTGCTTAACTGATTTTTTTTTTTACCGTTGCTCCAGATCCAGCCAGACTTGAGGGAGCTGATGGAAACCATGAACAGAATGAGCAACATGCCTCCAGACTCAGAGGCTAAGGACAAAGTCAGCCTCTGGTTAGTTACACTTGGCCACTCACTTTACAGTGTTGGTTTTGTTAAGCCTAGTGCCAGTTCAGTTCAAGTGCTATGTTAGTCACAGTGACAAACACAAACTTGTCTGTTTATAATGATTGGTTATTATTCTAAAGCATCTTCCCACTTGATAAAAGCAGAACAAATGGCAAAAGGGCTGCATGTTGACACTAGTACATGTAACAGCAGCGTGAGTTTTAATATAGGTTAGTTAATAGCTAATTATTGCCTATTAACTAAATAATACTACATATTTACTATGTTAAGACATTGCAGAGCATTGTCAGACCTGTGTATAATCTTCAATTTTGACCAACATGGTAAACTTGTCTTATTTAGCTGTTTTTGCCTGAAAGGGCTCTCAAAGAGGACTTTAATAACTTGTGCAGTACCTTAGCAGTGCATATATATAAATAAATGAAAGGCGCCCTGTGGTCTTTTTTTTTGTAGACAAACAAAAGTTACGTTTACATTCAGTATTACTCACCAAAAGGCATAGGCCTTACACACACACACATACACACACACACACACACACACACACACACACACACACACACACACACACACGTTGAATGTTTTTCATTCCTCATGAAACATATGCCATCATGATAAATGTTTACATCCATCCAACAGTCTTCACAAACAAATACAATGACGGCCATTGTGTAGAAATTGTTGCTGCGTAGGGTTACTAGTGGTCAAAATCTGCATCTTTTGAGAACATATTTATTACAAACACACAGAGCCTGTCTTCTCTATTGGTGCTCCTGATATCTTTCTATTTATTCAAATCAAGTGAAGCTCAACATTTCCTTGACGTAGCTTAGCATTTAGTTGGTGCACTGATCCCTAGTTCTACATCAGAAGTCTTAACAGTTTATTTTGCCTCGTCAGGTTGACCACCCTCAGCAGCATGTCGGCCTCAGACGAGTTGGATGATAATCAGGTGCGCCAGATGCTGTTTGATCTGGAGTCAGCCTACAATGCCTTCAACCGTTTCCTCCACTCCTCCTAAGGCATCCGTCCATTATTGATCCCATCTGTGTGAACTTCTGACTCTAATATTTCTTAAGTTAAAAAAAGAAACACTCTACTCTCTCCTCTTGGTTTTTGGTAAGGAGTGGACAGTTTTTCTGTCTCATATCCCACCCAAATCTTTCATTTGTTTCCTATGTCCTTTATCCTTGTTGTGTATTCTACAGACTTCACGCCTTGTATATTACACAGTGTCTGGTACATCGTGCTGCCTGCAGGCTTTTCCACCAGTGCTGTAAATTGCTCCATCGGTCTCTTTTCTAGCCAAACTTGTGTGATAAATATATATTGGCCGTTTAATCTGCCCTTGACAAAACAGTTTACATCTAACTTTGTACTGTAATATCCAAAAGGTCTAATTTTATACTTTTAGTTTTGCAGAGCACCAACAAAGAAGCATGATCCAATTATATCGGGAAAGTCTGCACACAAGAGAAAAGGTTGCAACAGCCAACGCCTTTGTATTATTGGAAAAATGAATATATATTTTATTCTTTTTATTATCTTAAACTCTATCCACTACCTGCCACTTGGGTCAGACTGTATTTTTTTTTGTTCTGTAAACCATGTTTGTTTTTCTATCAAAACAACATTTGTCCTGTAGATTCCTACAAGAGTTTATGTGGATAGAGTTGAAGAAGATGACGTAGGTTGTCAGTTAATGGATAATAAACACAGCTGAAATAATTGTTCAGACTTTATGACAATTAGACTGCACTTCAAAATAATAATTATATTGAAACTATGGTGGAAGGAACTATTTGTGTACATTTTCTATCCCTATTTTCTGTCAACTTGTCTAATCCATATATCCTGTAAGGGTGAGGGCTTGGCCACATTAAGTGGGCAAAAGCGAGGTGGACACACCCCCTCCCTATTTTGCTTGCTCTATATGTTTCAACCCTCCAACACCATAAGGGAGAACATATTTATTTATCATTGTAAATAATAGTTTTGATTTTTAAATAAGAGCATGTTAACAGGTTTTTAGAAATAAAGATTTAAAATCTACCTCCAAACTCCTTTATGTTGTGTGTGTGGATAAAATTAATTTGTTCAATTGTTTTTCTTTGATAGAATCAGATCTTAAAAAATAAACACAGAATCCTTTTTATTGGTGATTTCCTATCAAATGTGCTATTTAAATGGCTATCCTAGCAGTTCAGTCAGGGGAGTTATACACAGAGAAATGCTGGTTTTAGTCCCTTGTGTGGATTAACCGTCAGGAACACTAGATCCTACATTTCCCATAATGCAACACGGTAGCATCTTACTTTGGAGCGCTCTCTTTCTCCATCACAAGTTGAAAAGGCTACTGTTTTCTGTTCTGGGCATATTTCTAGACAATGTTCAGAAGTTGTGATTGCTGTTTAGCCCTGTATTTCCTTTTCTTTACTTTTAACATAACCTTAACTGTTTTTAATTGCCAAAAAAAACATCTGTTTCACTTACCTCAAGTTAATAATTTACTTTCAGTTCCGTCTCTGAAGGTTAAACATAGTGTTGATCGGTTAGCCATACTGTTAGTCTCAGACAGGCCATAGGACAATTTGTTTCTTGCTTGTTTGCTGTATAATTTAAACCAACAGAGCAGCACCAAACACACTTTGAAATGTTTTGATAGAGGCCATGGGTGGGGGGGGGGGGTTTATGTAGGTTATTTCAAGAAAAGACAATGTATTAAGCTATACTAAAGGAGGTCTTAATATAGGTCTCTAGCCTAATACCAGCCCCTCTCCCATCCTGTAGGCTTAATGCACTTATCTCCTTGGCAACTGATGACCATCTGTGGCAGTCGCTCGAATGTTGTGCGTGAATGAGTGTGCGTGTATTCTGTGTGTGCGTAGCGTGCTGCTCCTTTAAGAACCGGGAAATGCAGCGTATTCGTTACCAGGACGACAAGTAACGACAAAAGTCTGCGGTGTGTCTGTTTGCAGCAGCAGAGAGGGAGTATCCTGAACTCAGAGCAGCGGGGAATTGAGACTATCACTTTCACGCATAACAACAAAGTGTGTGCAGCAGCGCAGCAGGTTTCATTCACTACACGGAGTTAAGAATGATGCTACTTGACCGACAGTGATTGACTGAAACGCCAAGAAACGCGACGTCAGACAGGAAGAGCAGTTGCCAGGTAGGCTATGTGAGCTCCAGAAAGCATCGACTTTTGCTTCCATTCATATTTTTGTTTTTACTATGTGGAAATGATCATTCAGTTTAATTCTGCAGCTCCGATCTGACTTGCCACCAACCAGTTTGCCCCTTTTTTCAGCTGTTTTCCTGACATTCAACTCAGGAACAATCAAATAGTATGGTGGTGATGCTCTCTGCATGAACATAAGAACCAACTATTTAAAAAATGAGCAAAAAATATGAATCAACAAACGTTTCCGAAGTGGAGGACAACATTTCGGTGAAGTATGACATCAAGAAGAGACTTGGAAAAGGGGTGAGTGAATTATTATTATTATTTTTTTAATTTGATCTTGGTTAAGTTTACTTTGGCTACCTACCCCAAGTTAATATTAGACCACTGGTATAGGCCTAGGCTATTAAGCTATAATGATTATAGCTACGTATAATACACTTTGAGAGCAGTTTCAGTGTAGAGCCAATAGATTCAAGACAAACATCCTTCTCTACCTGAAGGCTACACATTAATGTTAACCACGTCTTTAAGCCCACTCTGTACTTTAGCCTTTAGAGGAATTCCTGAAATGACACAGACTTAAGAAATGGGTTTATTTACTTTGGCAGGACCAACTAACTCTGTCTTTTGCGGATCAGCTGATGTGTGTGTGAGGACACTTGTTCCCTTTGGAGTCCAAACCCTTTGGTTTCCTCTCTACCATGGTGCTGGTAACCACATGACTAAATGCAGCCTGCTTTCTTTCCATGCACTGTCCTCGGAGACTCACAAATTGCAGCTTTAAGTGGCCAGGTAGTAACTGCCACGTACCACACGTCATATAAGCTAACCAGCCATACCTAAGGCCAACAGTGACTCAAGTTACACAGCTGTTCAACCTGTTTACAGTCGACTGGTGTTGAAGGGGTATCCTGTGTACAGATGCTTCAGGGAGTCAAACATTAGTGAGCAGCTCCTTTGCTAATTGGCTTTTAGTGATTCATGAAGAGATTGAACAGCATTTTATGATTTTTTTGTAAAATCCTAACTTCACCAAACTTCCCCTATCCATCCCCATCTCTTCTCTGATCCATTGCGGCCGTCCACTGTCTGACACTCACACTGTCTCACCCTTCACGGCTGTGGCTACCATTGAGGACACAGAGGTCATGTCCTTATAAAAAGAAAATCTAGAAACATGGAGATCAGACCAACAGTTTACCTGTTTTTTTAAATCAAAGTTACACGTATTCTTTTAAAAGCGCACACTGATACAACATAACTCAGTGTTCCTTAAAATGTGACATAGTTAAGCAAAGAAAAATTAAGAGATCATAAGAAAATGAACTCCACTGTTCATAGCAGTGTAGAGCATGGGCATATACTGTAGATCATCATGTAGAGAAACTCTTACAAAAAACTCTGACATACAGGTGTTTTACAATACATTTTATAATAATCTAATTGGCTTGATACAGCATATAAGGCGTGGAGAAGAGGTGACGGGATTTTTCGTTACCATTGTTTTGAATCTCTCTCAGGCTTACGGCATTGTGTGGAAAGCAGTGGACCGACAGACGGGAGAGATTGTGGCCGTGAAGAAGATCTTTGACGCCTTCAGGAACAGGACAGATGCCCAGGTGCATGCTTGTAACCCACTAATCTAAACTGTTTCAATAGAAAGATTGCATGTTGCTTCTACGTTCCATAACCTAACCGTGATTCTCTCTTGTTTTCCAGCGGACGTTCAGGGAAATCATGTTCCTGCAGGTACAGTGACAATAACAATTGTGTTTGCCCTATCATGCAATTACCACTTCCTCAGTTAGATTTTTTTATCCAATCATGCTTGAAAACATTTAGAAAAACTTCAGTTTGTAAAAAAAAAAAAAAGGTCAACTAACTATGATCATATTCTCTTAGTTTACTTTGTATGTTGTCAGTCCAACTACCTACATTTATTCCCTTACTTTCTCTCTTAGTTCAGGCTCTTCATTAATAGGTTAAATGTATACAATATAAGTTGCATTTGATCTTTTCATGAATCTACCAAACATGACCTCCTCATGATCTACCAAACATAATACACTATTTCCACCATGCCTATTTCCTGCTCTCACAGTCACAGTACTGTTGACTTTTCCTTTACTGTTTCGTCCTATTTAATTGCTTTATGGGTTCAAACATGTTAGGAAGGAATACTGGTGTTGCAGCTGTTCAGTTTATCAAGTGAAAACTATTGAGCAATGTAAACAACTGTTGGTAAAAACACTGTGGCATAAACTAATCCATTGATAACGTCTGCCATAACGCTTTAAATAATGTCCAGTATGGTGAAAATGGCATGAAGAATGATACAGAAGGATACACTCAGTCTGCAGTGTGTATCTTAAGGTGTTGGTGCTTTGGCTACATATTCAAAAGTGTCAAAATATCAAAATAACTTAAAACTGGGGTTTTGTTTTTTCTAAATAGTGTTGTCTTTCCACTTCAACTTTCATCATATCTAGAAGAATATTTGGTTGTGAATGCAAGTACTGCACACATAACGATGTACCTGTCTCACTGTGCTCTGTATCCTTGTATAACATTCCCTCTTTATCTGCTGACCTACATTCATGCGACCTTGTGGAACTCTAAAGTTGTAATTAAGGGGGTTTACTGTGCCGTTATGTAACCTCTGTTGAAACTTTCCCTTGTTGTTTACGCAACGTCGACACAGTACCTGCAGGTTTTTTACGGGTCAAGTGGCCGCCACAGTGGACTGCCTGTGTGTGTGTGTGTGTGTATGTGTGTGTGTGTTTGTGTTGTTTCTGTTACTAAAATAAATCTCCATTCTGTGTGCAGGAGTTTGGAGATCATCCCAACATTGTCAAACTTCTAAATGTGATCAGAGCGCAAAATGACAAAGACATTTACCTCGTCTTTGAATATATGGGTGAGTGTGTGTGTGTGTGTGTGTGTGTGTGTGTGTGTGTGTGTGTGTGTGTGTGTGTGTGTGTGTGTGTGTGTGTGTGTGTGTGTGTGTGTGTGTGTGTGTGTGTGTGTGTGTGTGTGTGTGTGTGTGTGTGTGTGTGTGTGTGTGTGTGTGTGTACAATGGCTTCTGCTTCACTTGGCTGGCTGCACTGTCTTACTGCTGAGTCCACACTTTGCCCTTCCCCTCTCTGCAGTCTATCCAGGACTGCACACCAGCATCCCACCACAGACCTCTACTGTTTCTCTCTTGCATTTCATTTTTGGGGATACTGCTTGATTGCGATCAGTGTTTATGTGATTGTAGAAGAGCCTGTGTTCAACAGATCAATGCCAAAACCAGGGTTGATAATCACCTTGAGTGTACTCGAGGATGAATTTCAATCCAATCATTGATTGATGTCCCTGTAATGGTGGTATTGTCATCCATTGTATTTATTTTTAATTTTTGCTTTGCTGTGTACCAGATACTGACCTGCATGCAGTAATAAAGAAAGGCACCCTGCTGAAGGACATCCACAAACGTTATGTGATGTACCAGCTCCTCAAAGCTATGAAATACCTACATTCGGGAAATGTTATCCACAGGGACAAAAAGGTACGCCAGGTGGAGAACATTCACAGTTCGCGTTGAAGTCATTTACATGGATGGTAATATGAAAACTATTTAAACATAATACAAAATGTGCCCTGGTTTGGGTATTAGAAAATCTAAGCCATTGTGTCCAAAATACTGTGTTTATGTAACCACATTCAGTAACACTGATGCAAGTCTGCAGGAGATATGAATTTCTTCACTTTTCCTCTCCTATTTATTTCTGTTGAAACACCTCTTATGACTCATTGTGCAATTTCAGTTTTCATAGCAATAGCCCAGTTTGACCTCTCTGCAGATATTTGAAAATCAAACTAATATTGTCCTTATGTGAGAAATGTTTCTCTTGCATGTGTTTCCCACAGCCGTCCAATGTGCTGCTGGACACCGACTGTGTGGTCAAGGTGTGTGATTTCGGCTTGGCCAGATCGCTCAACCAGATCCAAGAGGACAGCGGGAATCCGGCCCTAACGGAGTATGTGGCGACGCGGTGGTACCGAGCCCCCGAGATCCTGCTTGGATCCACCAGGTATCAGCTGTGTTGTCAGTTCCTGTGACATGTCTTCTGCCTGCGAGAGGCATTTTTTAAATAAAGTGTCAGACTGTTTCTTTGGAAAATAAATGACATAGTAGGTATGAGTGTACAGGACTGTAAAGGTAGTGCATCTTGTCTTAAGGTACACTAAAGGCGTGGATATGTGGAGCCTCGGCTGCATCCTTGGGGAGATGCTGCTGGGAAAAGCGCTGTTCCCTGGTACATCCACCATAAACCAAATAGAGAAGATCATGAGCGCTATACCACACCCCAGCCCAGAAGGTTATTCAAGATCTCGCACTTTATTTTTAGTTATAGGAAGCATTCATTACTATGACATAATTAAATAATATTTCATTTTTCAGATGTTCTCGCAATCAAGTCCGAATATGGATCCTCTGTTATTCAGAGGATGTTACTAAAGTAAGAAAATATTTTCTTCTGTATTACTTATTTTATGTAAACTATACACACAGTACCATAGACGGAACATGTTATCATCACCCCTACACACATTCCACTAACTCACCTTCTCCTTATTTTTTGTTGTATTTAAGGGGCAACTCCGCTTATTTTACAAAACAAAGTGTGTTCACAGGTTATAAGGAGCACTACTGACATGTAGAAAATAGTTGTATAAAGCCTTTCGTGTCTACAGGGAGCGGTGTAGAATCTGATCAACTTCCTCAAGTAATGTCACTGGAGTCATCAAAAACGTTTACCAGACTTCTTTATCTTGCTCCTCCTCTCTGCTTGAGGCTACTTAAGCCGTTACTATCTTAAAAAACTGTCTGTGGTCAAGTTGCATTGTTAGTAATGTGAGCGCAAGGATTTGACAAGGTGACAAATGCATGTGGAAAAAAAAGATTATATCTGCTTCTGCTGCATCTGCTTTGTTCCTTGTGAACTTACTCTTCCCTCCTTTGCCAGACCACAGGTGCCTTTGGAGGATATTCTCCATCCTTCTGTGCCTCCGGATGCTCTGGACCTGTTGAGACGATTGCTAGTTTTCAACCCAGACAAGCGGCTGACGGCAGAGCAAGCCCTCCAACACCCATATGTAGCCAAGTATGAAAGATCAAGAATTCAGACTGGTTCATCAGAAGTTGTGTTTAGCCTTTCCTTTAGCATGATTATTTTAGATATAATTTTCATCTGCTTTGTTGAACAAATAAAATCAATAATTTCTTCAGTATGCTTCACTGCCTGTGCTAGACTGAAATTAGAGAGATCAATATTTGTATCATTATGTCAGCTGTAAAGTGGTACTACCATAAACTGCTATGATTTATACATAAATGTGCTCATTCTCCCTGGAGGTTTCACAGTCCAGCCAAGGAGCCAGCTCTTAACTATGATGTAGTGCTGGCGGTGGATGACGATGTACAACTATCTGTGGTTCAGTACCGCAACAAACTTTACGAGGTACAGAATGAGCCATAATGTTTACACCAGTAGACCATACAACATGTAAATGTATTGAAAAAGTAAAATGTTTTACTACTCAATCTGACTGATTAAGCCTAAATTTCCTCTTCTTTACCTGTAGATGATGCTGGAGAAGAGAACTAATCAGGGGATGCTAAGGCTGATCCAGCCAAAGGATGGAGGCTGTATCGGTAGCGGCGACAAACCTGATTTGAAGGAGAAAGCAGAGAAGGGCCCGGCGGCCGCAAATGGCAATGGGCACGGCGACCACGAGGGTAAAACACAACAAGAAAAGACGGACGAATCAAACCACGCGCATTCACACACAGCCGTCACCAAACCCAGGTCTGTGAGTGTGTCAATCCCGGCTGCTGTGGAGAAGATGTGTCCATTAGCTAGCCCTGGCTTGGGAAATCTCACCTATAACCCCATCACACATGCTCCAAGTATGTCTGAATTTATATTTTGCAGGTTCCACATAGGCCTGGTTATCATCCAACTTTTATCGTGCCAATTTATGTTCGTAGCACAGAGTAAACAACCACAAACTGTCTGTTCAGATTCGCAGCTTTAGGACTGTATTTTAATCAGGTAAAGTTCTTGAAGGAGCGCCTGTTGTTTATACATTTTATATTTCTCAAAATAAGGTATCAAAATAATGTTTTATTGGTATTGGTAAAGAGACTCAGGTATTATCATAATGTTTAAACAATGAATTTGAATTTGATGCCTTCAGATTACAATATAAACAATACTGATCCATATGTTTTACATAAAACCACCAAACATACAGTATACATAATCCCTCAGGGGAGGAAAAACAAACAATAATTTTTTCCCATCAGACGGTTTTGTTTGGAGTCCCGCAGGTCTTCCTCATTACTACCACTCTACTGCAGCAAGCAGAAGACTCTTGGAAGAGACCAGTAATGGAAGTGCTACCACATCACCAACAGAGGGCACCA
Source organism: Hyperoplus immaculatus (assembly GCA_949357725.1). Classification (NCBI taxonomy): domain Eukaryota; kingdom Metazoa; phylum Chordata; class Actinopteri; order Uranoscopiformes; family Ammodytidae; genus Hyperoplus; species Hyperoplus immaculatus. Next base: position 11,400,735 of record OX442367.1, read on the forward strand.
ACGCTAATGTAGTAAGATACAGGCCCTCAGTTCACTTTCTATTTACTTTTGTTTTCTTTGCTGGGTTGTAATATTTGTTTAAGCTTTTATTGTTGGCTCCTTGAATTCTCACCTGCTCATGATATTTCTGTGGCTCACTCTGTATTTTGTTACATCGCTACCCTCACTAGTCCATGGAACAGATTCTCCAGCGTGGTCGCTCAGCCCCCATGACCCACAGCCGTTCCTTCTCCTTGACCCTAAACCAAACACAGCACAACCCTCTGGCTCGCAAAGATGAGTCGACCCTTTCCTCTGGGCTATATGTCACATCTGCACGCCTGGTCAGTCCACCGAGCCTCAGGACATGTAAAACTGTGACTGAATGCATGGATTCAATTTCAGACTATTGACATGCTTGATGAAATATCGATTAAAAAAATTAGAATGCAAGAGAACATATGGATATTTTAAAGCTTACTGGCTCTATTAACTCTCCCGTTCTTCCCATGCAGAACCAGCGCTCCAGTTCACAGGGTCATGATGCTCGGCCAGCGACGCGCTTCAGCAAGAAAGTATTCCAGAGTAACTGTAATGTGGCAGCATCAGGCGACCCTCGAGCCAAACTGGGCAGCTATTCCCAAGCCTACGGTACCATCAACAAGACTGAACTGGACAATCTGCTTCGAAGCCGCCCTTTATAACCAGTAACTGCTGTCATGCTGGTGGTAACATTTTTGTGTGTGTGTGTGTGTGGGGGGGAGGGGTAGCAACAAACCGGATTGAGAGTTAGTCTTCCTGGGGTCCAAAGCATAAAATAAAGGGTTACATAGGGCCACTATGAGTGGAAAAAAGTGTGCCTTGAACTAGGATGTGGCAAACTGATTTGAATTGAATTGTACCAGGAATCCATGAAAATATGTACATGTGTAGTTTCTTCTACAGGATTTACCTTAAAGCATCTATCACAAGGCTGGAATACCAAGCAGGCAAAGAGAGCAATTGCCTGAAAGAATATGCAGCACGTTGGCACATGGTCTTGTCTACCTGTATCTCCAGAGAGACTGTGTCAACATTCCCATGCTAAAAATTCCTGAATACGTTTGTGTTTTAACAAGAGAAAGTATCACAAACTGAGGGGAAATATGGACTCATGAATGTAATTTTTTTTTTTTTTGCTCTAGGGGCCTACACATGGTACAACTTGCCATGAATGTTCATGTTGATCTACAATGTCTGTAACTAATGACATACAGGCTTAATGGTTTATGTACATGAAGCCAGTTGGTTCCAGATTAACTGTAAAATATGCAAATAGGGGTTATAATTAATTGTACAATGATGTGTGTATATACAGAAGCAATTAAAAAAAAGATTGATGTTTTTTAAACCAGTTTTTGTTTTACGGTGTGGCAGACAGGCAGTCAAGCAGGACCCAAACGCAAGACGTCGTAGCAAAAGAATAATTTATTAAGCTCAAAAAAGTCAACAAAAGAAAGGCCAACAGGCAAAAAAGGTCCAGGAGCACAAGGAAACACAACTACGCAGGGAACACAAAGGACAAGGACTCACTGACACGAAACAAACCATAATGCACAGACAAGGAACAAAGGAACACAAGGAGCATATATACTAGACACAACGAGACACAGGTGTAACACATTAGGGAAGGGAGCAGTAATCAAACAGGAGGGAAACTTGACAGGACATGGGGAGGAACAAGACAGACATACCAAAATAAAACAGGAAACACCAAAACAAGACAGGACAAAGACAGACCATGACAGTTTATGGATGATGTGGGAATGCATTCACAATCCTTTTTAAGTAGAAGAGCAAAAAAATATGATATTAGGATGAGTATTACTATTATACTTTTAATGCTTGTGCAGAAAAATGTCACCTGCTGATAGGCCTACTATATATTGAATATTTTCAGATCAGTCATGCTGATGCAATACTGTGTAAGTAGTACTATTTGAGTATGTTTTTTTTTATACTTTATTGTAGGATCATATAGTACTTCTAATAAGTTATTTTTACATTTACATCATCCTACAAACATTTATTTTTTATTTTTTTTTAATGTAAACAATATAAATAAATGAATAAGTAAATAAATAAACAAAAATAACAAAATATAGTAATGATAAATTATATATATATATATATATATATATATATATATATACACATATACACATACATACACACATACATACATATACATACATACATACAGACATACATACACACACATATACACATACATGCATATACACATACATATGTACACACATATGTACACGTACATCCGCACATGCCTAGGCCAAAATGTATTCATCAGTACTACATATAAATAAAAAAAAATATATATATATAATAAAAAAAATAATAAAAAAAAACACAGATAGTATATACAGACAAGTTAAACTCTTCCAGCTCTTCACAACTTTCTTCAGGATATTAATAATACTAATTTAATTACAATCCATATATGTTAACCATTTATTCCATCGTATCGAACACTCAGTTTCTAGGTTTCTAATTTTATAGGTAATTGTTTCCATTTCTAAAATATTATTTACGTTTGACTTCCAGTTTTTAAAAGATGGTGGACTAGGTTTTAGCCAGTTCCTTGTTATCTGTTTCATTGCTGCTATCCTAAGTATCCTAAATAAGTATTTGTCTCTTTCTGATATGAGTACATCTGGTGTTACACCTAAAATTAAACATTTTGGTTCAGGTACCTGGTTAATTTGGAAAATTTTCATAATAGAATTTGCAATCAGTTGCCAGAAGGTATTTAGTGATGGGCAAAAGTAGAAAACATGTGAATGGTCTGCGTTATTTTCCCCACAATTTCTCCAACAATCTGATGAATTTAATGTCCTAAACTTTGATTGTATTTTTGGTGTGATAAAGAATCTTGTGTATATTTTCCATGTGTACTCCCTCCAGAACCTAGAGTTTGTTGTTTTATGTATTGTTTTGTAGATGTATTTGAGTATGTTGAGGTGGAGCTAGTGTATCTATTCCAGAGATTCCCAGCCTATGGGTCTTCCCCCTCAGTGTATCACAAGATAAAACTGAGGGATCATGAGATGATGAATGGTACATGAAATGCATTTTGCAACCAAATGTGTGTTCATATTTAGAACTGTTCTCTAGTCCCTTTTTTTACTTGAAATATTAGCTTTTTGTTTTATTTTGCCATATTGGGCCTCAAACAATTATTTAAAATTAAACCAAATAACAACACTAGAACAGCCGACAACTCATACACGTCTGAAACATTAAAATTGGTCTTTTTTTGAGGGGGTCACTTGCCAAAAAGACTGGGAACAACTGGGTTAACCTTTAAAAAACATAGCCCTATGCAAATCTCTTTGTTTATACTGCACCTTTCCATAGTATAGCAGCAGAAGGCTATTTTTGAGAAGAAGGCTATTTCTGCTACAGATCCTTTGGCTTAGTTTTGTCTCGTGAAACCCTAACGACGTTATAGAAAACACTGCGTCATCATTATCTCTTATCTAAATGGTCATTATGGCAGAAATTGAGACAGATGTCATTTCGTGTAACAAACGGAGATTCCCATACACCACCACGTGACCATGTCGCAATCGAGGTCGTCAGCGGCTCTCTCGACCCAGTTGTTCAGTGCAGTCTGTGCTTACACAGTCTGTGGTCTGAGCTGAGCCGTAGGAGGAGGAGGGAGAGTTAATGTCGGCAGCTTCTCCGAAAGAAACACGTTAAAGGTAATGCTGTTACAGTTAGTGTGGTGGTATTATTTCAGTCGTGCGTGTGTGTGTTTTTATTTGTTTATAAATTAGTATTAAATACGTGGCTCGCGAGCACGGGGGAATGTAGCTAGCCGCGGTCAGCATCTTGCCCGTCGCCAACTGTCAGTTAGCCATGAGAGCAGGCGGTAAAATAACAAAACAACACGGTAGGCCTAAATATTTCCATTCATATCACGTTTGTTTCAGAAAGGAAATAAACGTGGCTTTTGATGGAGCTGACTGCTCAGCGTCGTAAACGTGGGGGGGGGGGGGACGTGTGGTCATCGCCCTAAAAATAAAAACAAAAAAACAACTCAGTTGATTTAATCAGGGCGGGCGAGGATGGGCTACCAGATTGATATCGCCCGATCACTGTCTGTTAATCAATAATTCTCCACAATGATGGCCTTGTTAGCTTGCGGGTAATTTGTGTGAGTTTAGTGTAACGGATGATCGCAGTGTCGCATTTATCTGCTGTGGGGAGGCCTAGATGGAGGAGCGGCGCTCGCTGCAGGTGCACCATGAAAACCTGGCTCACTGTTTATGTTGCATTCATGCCCGTCCTGCTTTCAGGATTTATTTCTCACCCTTCTCATCCTCCCTAGTGTACAGTCTGTCAGTGTGGTTTTAGGGGTTTAAATCTCCATTATTTACATAGCCATTATCATAGCTATGGTGCCTTCCAACTGTAAAAAAAGATAAAAAACATAGGCCTATATATTTTTAGCTGACCTAGCAGATATTGGCAACATCATTTAGGCTATCACAGCGATAAGTCAATGAATCAATTATTAAATAAAAGAAAAATAGCCAGGAGTTTCATAATGGATTTATCTTTGAGTTATTTTTCCAAATATAATTTTTTTTAAAACATTCAGTGTTTTTCATACTCTCTTCAATGTTACTTTATGATAACTATGATCATTGAAATAATGTATCGATGATAAATTGGACATATAACTTTTTGACTAAACAAAGTCAAAGTGGGCTTTAGAAAATAGTGACAGGCATTTTTCACTGTACATTTAACAGACTAAGTGATTATTTGATTAAACAAAGATATTAGTACTAGTGTATTAGGGACTATAAAAAAATATTGTTTGTTGTAGCCCTTGACATTTCTCTGCTTTATCTAAAAAAAGAGTCGGTTTTCATAAACATTATTTGTAACGTAGATGTGATCATGGGATAGGAGTGGGTAATATGGATAAAATATTAAGGTAATGATATTAATATATTAATGCTCAAATTGACTGTTGTTTTCTCTTTACAGGCTAGACTCTGTGTTGTCCTTATACAGCCGTGGAAAAAATTAAGAGACCACTCCAAATGTTCAGTGTCTCATGTTTTACTATTTATAGGCATATGTTTGAGTAGAATGAACATTTTGGTGTTATTTTATAAACTACTGACAACATTTCTACCAAATTCACAATAAAAATATTGTCATTTAGAGCATTTTCAATAAGTAATGTAGAGATGAAGATTGAAGAAAATCCAGACTGGTCTCTTAATTTTTTCCGCAGCTGTAGTTGCCTTTTTTCTATAGTTTGAGGGTATTGTATACATATGAAATCTGCATACAGTGTCGCTGTCCTGCTTTGACTGAAGCTAAAGGAATAACCCTTAGCCTGATGTTTGTCTACTCTGACAAACAGCCTCTCTGTTCTTCCCTGAAAGCTTGTCACCAGGAGATGCAGAATACCATGTGGAGGAAATTAGTTTTGCTGTCCTTACAACACAGTTTTAGTTGACTTGCTGTATGTCACTGGTAGCAGCTTTTTAGTTTGTTGAATGAGGAATTTTGAATGAACATTATTTTCATGAGGGTCACAGTGAAGTTACTGAATGTTTCTGCTGTTGCGCTACTCAAAACAGACTTAAACCTAGTCCAGGAATACTGAAATTGTATTGCTGCCATGGAAAAAACTGACATGTCTCGGAAAGAATCACGTACTGCATGTGCATATTGCTATTTCTTAGTTGTTGACATGGTGTTAGAGAGAGGGGATTATATTTACCATTTTGGATAAGTCTGTTATGCTTACACTTCAGTTCTGTTTGTTAAGATTTTCAAAGATCAGTTCCCCATGCAACAAAAAGAAAGCACAGCCATCTTGGCAATTGTCTCCCGACATTGCTAACTGCTTGCACATCTTAAACAAGTGAATAGATCGAATTCAGCTCTAAAATAGTGGTAAATTAGTTGTGCTTTCTTAACGCTATTGCACTACTACTATGCTATCACCTATAAAAAAATCCTCTTACAGAAAGATAGTTGCAATCCCTAAAATGTATTTCAACATGCCACCATGAACATTTGTTTCAACAATATAACGTGAAATGTTGGTCATGAGAAACTTGAAAATTGTCATAACAATATACCATTGTTATAAAGCTAGTATTTAAACAATAAACTTTCAGTCAGCATTTTTTTCAGTCAGCACACAAATCTGTCCTATTATTATAAAAATAGATTAAGAAGATTATCAGCTGCCATACTTTTCTAACCTACAAGGTGAGGTGTCTGCATGCTGACAAGGCGCGTCATGATGACACTCTCTTGCCAGACTCCTCAATCGGCTGGCAGAGGATGTATCTATCAGGTGGTCCAAGTGACAATTTCATAAAAGGACTCAAAATTGAAGCATTGCAACACAGCTGGTTCTGTGGTTGGTACAATGTTTGAAATAGCCATGTGAAATCTCCTTGTGTGACCATCATGTGGTTGTAAATCAGCACATTTTCTTTTGATGATATCCCTCAGTGAAGTAGATGTTGGTTCATAGGTTTTAAATAATTGCCTGTTCAGAATTTGTGTATTTAAGGTGAGGCTAGACACTGCAGATGAATAGTGTAAATTAGTCATTTACAGATATCATCATGAAACTTTGCCCGTTGAATACTTAAATTATTATTTTTTTTTTCAGAAATGTTTGAATAAATATTTGAATTTGGCAATATCTTAGTTATTATGTGGTATGTCTTTTTTTTAAACCAGAAATCTAGATGTTAGGTAAAGCCAGAGTTGTACTCTTTATTTCATTTTTACAACATATTAGTGTCCAAAGTTTTTACTGAACAGATTTTGGATACAGCTTTTTTTAATTTTATAAATCAAAAAATACTATATACAGGTCATAAAAATGCATTTTCAGCATTTTTTTAAGAAGAAATAAAATCGTCATATTTCAGACTATTTAGAACATATGAACAAATTCTTCTGAAGTGACCTTAAAGGCCTACTTCACCGGTTTGAATATGAAGGTGTATTGAATTCTGAGATCCTATGTAGTATAAATGTGCAAAAAAAATTAAAATCGGTTCATCCTAGAAAACACTCTTTCTGCCTTTTCTCAGGCTAGGATGAACCGATTTCAATTTTTTTCGCACATTTATACTACATAGGATCTCAGAATTCAATACACCTTCATATTCAAACCGGTGAAGTAGGCCTTTAAGAATAGTGCTCGCTGCTTAGAATTATTATTATGGAGTTTAGTTGATGTAAGTGCTTTAGAAGTTGCGATCCTAAAGTGTTGAAAAAAACCAATGTTGAGATAATGGCTGTTAAAAATGGTTGTAAAGTATAAATATTTGTGGTATTTTCATCTTATTTTCCTCATCCTCCATCAAAGGTAACAATTTACCACTTTTAACGTGTTTTGGCGCCACATATTTTAACAGCCTGACCTCGAGCGCTGTATAGGCCCCACTGCTTTGTGTGGCCGGTCCCCCTCTGTCACTGTGTTTCCTAACGTTGCTCAGGCATGCACGTAGTATGTAGCACATGCGTTTATCTGTGGTATTGTGCTAGCCTCATTGTGTTAACGTGGCTCTCTGGCTCGCCCGCTCAATCCCTCCCTTTAACCCAATTCCCATTGCGATAGTTATCAGCAGAGACCAGAGACAGTGGCACTGACTTTATCCACAGCATGGTAGTGTCTTTTCTAAGCGGATTTGAAATATCCCACCACGTAATGCTGTAAAGATGAACAATGTCTCAAACTGACTCACCATTTAAAAAAAAAAAAAATATATACCAAGCTGTATTTTTTCTCTATTCACAGTCACTTCTTCTCAGACATGGAAGTGAAACTGTTGAGGTTGTTAAATTTATCTTTTGAACTTTAGACTGAGAGGTCACTAACTTTTACTTTTGCGTTTAAGTACTAACAGACAGTGTAAGTCAGTGGTTCTCAATTATTTTCTGTCATGCCCCCCCTAGGGGACAGAAATTTCTTCGCGCCCCCCCTAAATTGAAATACTATTGAGAACCTGCTAATATTTATTTATTTATCTGTACAAAACCACTGTATTAGTTTCTGGCACGAGCATTCTGCATACAATCATCTTATTATCAAATTAGATAACAAAAATTAGCTAAGATAACTTCTGCAGCAAAAAAATTCAAAGTTCAGTTTATTAGCTCAATTTGTAACATTTAAACAAGACTGCTCTGTCTGTGTGAATCTCAGGACAGAGAAACAAGAGCAAATGATTTACTGATGTTTGCATTTCATTCAAAACATTTTTAAACTGCAAACATAGTTAAGGTGGTGTTTTTTTATTATTATAGGCGATAACCAATAATTCATTAATGTTATTATTAGTCTACTTGCTTGATTTCTTTTTAAATAGCCTACAGAGACACTTGGAGACACATGTGGACATTTATTTACTGCAAATTGCGGCCTTTCGTGCGGATATGACCATACACAAGCATTTTAATTTTTTTTTTGGTCTGTTGGAAATCAAGGCAGCCCACACCCCCCCCCCTGACAACTCACAGCGCCCCCCCAGGGGGGCGCGCCCCACCATTTGAGAAGCACTGGTGTAAGTTCTCTTTGTGCGAGACCACGGTTTAATATTATTGAGCTAGTTTTGGACATGACTAATTTATGTCCTAATTTTTTGTTATAGATCTGAACACATTAATGTTTAAGATGCATACATTTGACATCAAAATATCAGAGGAGTATTATAAGTAGTAGTATTAGCTATTAGGAGTATTATGACTAGTGAACAATTTAATTGTTTATTGAATCTCCTTCCATGTTCCAACAGTGACTGATGAAGATGAAAAAAAAATAAAAAATATTATTTCGATAATCACAGTATCACACTAAGTTTTTAAGCAAAATGACTTATATATTATAATTGTTAGTTGCAGACCTGACACACGCTTTATTGTGTCTTACATATGGAATGATTTCAGCCTTATTGTTGAGGCCTGACATGGATGGCGAATTCTCTACAGACCTGAGTTACAAAGTTAAATGCTTTAAACGGACATTGGACACAGAGAATATCACATGACGTTTGTGTCACATGGTTAGTTCAAGAGTCTTGGATTATATAGTAACATGGGTTCCTTCAGTCGACAGATGTCCCATCTTGTGTGCCATAAGAAAAAACAACAACCAAAAAACATTGGTTTACCTTAAAAGATCACTTTCTTGATCTGAATTGACAAACATTTTACTCTCAGATGGATGGATTTTTTAAGTAATTCAGAAAAACGGCTGTACTCGGTGCCCCTCTTACACAACCTGTGTTGTCCGCAAAGCTGGGAGGGATTTGGCCTGTCAGATAATGATTGTAATCTGTTATGATCGTAATGGAGGCTGTCGGTACAAAGCAGAGCCAGCACTCCTCATGTGTGTTTGCGGAGTCTCACTACACTGTCTGTCCCAGTGATGGACAGACAGGGCTCATGAAGACACACGCTGGACTCTGGATGTGTTTGCCAAGGCGAAATAGAGCAGTGTTGCATAACTCATCCTTTTTTTCAATATGGCTGGGAAAGGCGGGAGGAGGAGAAGGGTAGAGAGAAGAGCGTCTTTGCCTGTTTTTGCATATGCATTTTATAAATAGCTGTTGTCAAATATGTACACCCTCTATACGTAACAGCAGCTGTAGTTAACAACTATGAACTAATCGTTTAGTAATAACCTTCAGAATAGTGCTAAAGAATGGTTATGGAAAGTTTAGTTGATGTATGCAAGTGCTTTAACATTTGATATTTTATTATTATTAATAAAAACTATGTTGAGAGAATGGCTCAAATAAACACCTAAATGTACATTTTGGACCTTTTATAAAAGAAGACATGCTTGAAAAAATATGTTTATGCCTGCTGTGTCTCCTCTAAACAGCTCAGGCCCAAGCTCCACTGTGAAGTCAGTCTGCTGCTGTCCACCCAAGCTCTTAGGAAGTCGGCAATTAGGGAAATGGCTGTTGGCTCCCCTCCCCTCCCCGCTCAGCAGAAGTTCTGCTGTGGGCACTGCAGGCCCACAGGATAACCTGCACAGCATATTTGAAAGCACCAAGCAACCTTGTAAATCCGACCCTCATTTGCAGAGAGATTTCAGTATCCTTGTTTGCAGCACTGTTATGTGTTTCGATCATAGATGCTTCATTAGCCTTATAGATTGCAATGTAAATGGCACAGAAACCTGTTGACCATGGTTGTGCAATGGGCCAGATCGGGGGCAATACTGCAGTAATGGCCAGCATGTCAGGTCTCTTCCTGAAGCAAAGCTCATAAATAATGCTTTTGGTTACCAAGGCAGCACCTGCGTCCATGGTAACACTGTCAGCACTGGTGTGGTTGGACAGTGTTTGCTTCTCCTCATTTTCTCGTGCACCATCCATTCCCTCTGCAAGTTCTCTGATCCATAAGCCAGAATGTGTGATTGATAGTATTATGTATGAATGAATGATGCATGTTGTTACTTGCTATTTTCTGATAGTTTATAAACCAAATGATTCATTGAGTAATTGTGAGAATAATTGACAGATTAATTAATAATAATACAAATAATCAGTGTTTGTGGCCTAAAGTGAGATTCATTCACGTCAAATTAGTAACACATGATGTTATGTGGTTTCTTATCTTTAGCACACATTAAATTCCAACTGTCAAAAGCTAAGTAGCTCACTAATGTTATTATTATTATACGCTGCCAAATTAGTGTCTTACTGCAGGTTTTCATATTAGACTTCCCTTAGCAGCTAAGATACGCCTAAATCATCAGCCATAAGAACCGTATGCCCCTCCCCTAAACATTCTCCTCAGAACAGTGTGACATAAGTGTTTTTTTTTCTGCTGTTTTTAACTAGTGGCCTATTTTCTGACATTGGATCCCTAGCTTCTGCCAAGCCAAAATAATTTTAAAATAAATGTAATACTTCACGTACATATTTAAAAACCAAGCCTTACTTTTAATATTTGGTAATGCGTTTCTACAGCTGCTCCATTCTAGCTAAGCAATGTGATTACATTGTACAAACTGTCTTCTCCCTAAAGCCTCCACCACTTATATTTAACAAGGGTGAGGGTTAAGGCTGATATTGAAATACAATATTAAATGGTTGCTGAAAAAGATTGTCTCGACCAACAGACTATGGACCTGGCTATGACACACACTTTTGCATTTTTATTACACGGGGAGTGGCTGAGAACACTTTGTTAGGAAACCTTTTTACTTTGATACAAGAATGTCTAAAACACGTATTTCCTGCAATGTTAACAAGCTACTTGCCTTTCACTGACCACCAGTTCCCCCAGCTCACTGTTCTCCCATTGAACACATTGGAAGTCTCAGAATGAAGCTATAACTTCCAAAATGTGCAAGAGGACATACTGATCACAGCTGTTGTTCAACTAATACATAACATGATATAACATGCCACTTATACACTCGACCACTGCTACTGTTTCAAGTCTTTGTCGCAGAAATGGCATGTAGGCTCTCTGTTTGATATTTCTCACTTATTTTACTCATGATCTGCCACATCCTGTCGTTAAAGACCGCCTATTCTCTCCCAAAGGCCTTGTAAGACTATGAAGATTCAGCATCGGTGTTATTTATATATTTGTTTCTCTCTGGGATTCTGTTTTAGAGCGATTAAAAACCATAAAATCGAAATCAATTGAAAGAAAGTAGGCCTAAAATGATAATGTAGCTGGCAATTAGTTTTTGAAACAAAAAGCAGTGTGCTGTAGCTTTGGTCCAAACCTCTGTCCTCTCTTCCTGCTGCATTGTTTGATTGCCTATCATCCTATTAATCAGGCAGATGCATTGTTTGTGTCTTTGCCAGTTTGGCATATATAGTGTACCGTCATTACTTAGGCTCTGCTTTCCTACTTGACCTTTTGAGAAGTAATATTCATTGTACAAACGAAAGATATAGAATCAAATCTCAGTTCAATGTTTGTGCCGCTTACAGATGTTTAAAAAAGCAAATTAATCCTAATCTACACTTCCTCTTCCTATAGATTGTTATAGCAGCAGAGTGAGCATTTCCCCACACCATGTCGCAGGACAAGAGTGGATACCCTATAATGGGTGAGACCAACCCGCTTCATAACAACGTCTATGGACCCCCTCAACCAGGTTTCGGCATGCCCCCTCCTAACTACAGCCAAGCCCCAGGGGGACCGTACCCACCAGCGGCTGGCTACGGACAGCCGGGGTTCCCCCAGGCAGGCCCAGGTTTCGCCCCTGGTCCCTACCCTCAGATGCCTTACCCCCAGATGCCCTACCCACAGGGACCCTATCCTCAGGGGCCTTATCAACAAGGACCTGTACAGCCCAGCTTTGCCGGTGACCCCGTTGGTGAGTGTTTAAACGTCACATATTATGCTCATTTTCAGGTTCAAAATTGTAATTTCGTGTTGGGTGTTTTTTTCATGGTGTAGTATGAGTGTCCAAAAACTAAACAAAGTTGTTGCATTTTTACATGTGACATTTAACAGTTTGAATGGAGCTTTCTCCGTAAATCTAATGAGAGAGGCTGTGAATACTAGAAGAACTGTTAATCACATTTTGGACTACTGTAAATATAAACAAATAAATAAAATACATTTAAATTTTTTCCCAGCAATACCAAATATTGCTGGCTCCACTTTAGACCAGACTAAACACAGATGAATGCGCAATCGATTAGAGGATCAATATTATAATCTGAGTGTGCTGAAAACAAATTTGATCAACCTAGTTTTTTAAATTGTTATTCTGTTATTGTTGTTCACTACCAGCACCTGCTGGCAGCCCTGGTTACCATGGTGATGGGCCACCGTCTTACTACGACAATGAGGAGTTCACCAACTCTGGGTTTGAGGACAAGAGCATCCGACAAGCTTTCATCAGAAAAGTAGATCCTTTACTATGTCAAAAAGATTAAATGAGTGACAAAGAAGCAGATATACTGTATGTCACTGTGTTATAACTGATTTGAAATAAAAATTAAACATTAAATATGGCTTTATTCCTCTTTCCCGCCAGGTCTTTTTGGTTCTCACGGTACAGCTAATGATCACATTCTCCTTCGTTGCCGTCTTCACCTTCGTCGATGAAGCCAAACTCTTTGTGAGACGTAATCCATGGACATACTATGTGTCCTATGCTGTCTTCTTTGTGTCTCTTATTGTCCTCAGCTGCTGTGGAGAATTCCGCCGCAAGCACCCTTGGAACCTGATTGCATTGGTAAGAACTTAAAGGTTCAGTAAGCGGAATGGTCAGTTTAGCTAACTTCCTGTCACTGACTGCAGTTAGCCGTCCCCTCCCTCGTCCCCACGTCACCACATTAATGCACTGCAGTCTTCAAGCAGCGAGTTATCTAGCATCATCTCAGATAAGTAAGAGTGATAAAACATGATAAAAACCATCAAAACAGACATTGGGAAGGATTTTTACCTGCTCCGCCATTGTAGGCGCATAAACATTCACCCATCTGTGGTCTGCACGTGCACCGTCAGTGAGACGGGTGCTGGTTTGTAGTGTTCTCTTTTCTGATTGGATATCAGTTTCGGGATCCCGAAAAGTTTATTTGCAAACGCACACACTATGTAAGTGATCACTGTATGAATAAAGAGTGATTTAACACTTATATTAACATAAATAAATCGCTCACTACACCTTAAATCCCTTATTAAAAAAAAGTATGGATTAGCCATTTGTAAAGTCTATTTACATAATAAACTGTTTCAAGCGTTAATGTAAAAAGAATATGTGAAAGAAGGCCGTAAGAAGTTATCATTAGTTGCAGCCCTACACTTTTGTATTTTTAACATGAATTTGTGTTACGTTTGTGTGACATCTCAAAGGTGCAACAACAAATCTGTCATATTAAAACACAAAGTAAGTTCATATTAGTTATTTAAACCATTGAATCTAGATAGAAAAACTGGCCTGTATAAACTGCATAACTCATAACCTGTATTCCAACAACATTAAAAGTGGAGTCAGCTGTTCTGGAGAACGCTTGTTGTTTGGCTTTGTTTTTTCCTCCCTAGGTTGCATCATATTTTGTGCACCAGTTTCTTTAAAAAGATCCTAGAAGGGGTTTGGGTTACAAGCTGTTATTTAAATCATCAACATGTACAAGTATGAAAAGCGATGTTGATTTGGCTGTGTGTTTTCTGTGTCCTGCAGTCCATCTTGACCCTGAGCCTGTCCTACATGGTGGGAATGATAGCCAGCTTCTATGACACAGAGACCGTCATCATGGCCGTGGGCATCACTGCAGTGGTCTGTTTCACTGTAGTCCTCTTCTCACTACAGGTGAGAACACACAAGCAGCTAATTTAACTAATGTATTTAAATGTCTACGGGCACTGTTATGGAAATTAATATTATGTGTATGTATGTTTGTATGTGTATGTATATATATTAGGGCTGTCAAGCGATTAAAAAAAATAATCTAATTAATTACAGGCTCTGTGATTAATTAATCTAAATTAATCGCATACTTTTATGACACTTTTATACCTGTTTATAAACAGCTGTATAGCCTGCTACAGTCTCTCTCTCTCTCTCGCTCTCTCTCTCTCTCTCACTCTCTCTCCGTCTCTCGTAACTTCTGTTTCCACAACAGACAGCGCTGCACTGCCACAGATGCTTATGCCGATTCATTCACCATCGTCGTACTCAGAGGCAAAAATATTGAGAGACACACACACACGCGCGCACACACACATACACACACACACACACACACACACACGTTTACGCGGACGACGAGACAGCTAGCAAACAAAATTGAGACACGGGGAGAACGATTGAGAGATACTGTTTTGAACCTAGCCTACATTGTTGCACCCACTAAATCAATAATGCACAGACACTGGCTGCGGAGAATAAAGTAAGATGTCTTCCTACCTTCATGCTTATTAAACCGTCTATAGAGCCCTCGGCGCCCTGTTTCTCTCTTTACTTTTCTCCCTTTCACCCGCGCGGGCTGTGTCTGCTTCAGGTGCAGCTCGGTGCAGCTACGCACCACTTTTGCACTGGGTCAAAGGGCATTATAGAAGTGCGATTAATCTGCGTTAATTTTTTTAATCGCGTTAATTTTTCTGTGATTAATTAATCGAAATTAACGCGTTAATTTGACAGCCCTAATATATATATATATAAAAACATATAAACATAATATGTGTGTGCTCCCTAAATAATGACTCAAAGTAAGTCTTTGAGAACGTGTTTCTCAAGCCAGGTGGCGCATCAGACCAGGGGCTCATCTCCTGTTTCCAACATGCATCACAAACTGCTTGAGGAAGCTGTTCTACTATGATAATTGGTGATGAAAATAAATAATGTTCAACAAGATGTTACTTAGTAACGCGTTACCGGCATCGGACCTCTTTTTTCAGTAACGAGTAATCTAACGCGTTACTATCTCCAAACCAGTAATCAGATTAAAGTTACTCATCAAAGTCACTGTGCGTTACTTTTTCTGTCATTTTCCTTAGTGAAACATTTTACATAACTGCACAAATGACTGCGATTGCGATTTTATGTAAATAAATGTGCGCGCATGTGTGTCTAAACTCTCCAACTGCTCCAACCGCTCCTCTCGTCTTTTTGGTAGCGCCCCTCGTCTCTGACATGCAGCGTGTGTGTGTGCCTGTCTGTGTCTGTGTGTGTGTGTGCAGCAGCATTACGGCCGAGTCTAAGCTCAACTGTGTCGCAAAACAAAGTTTTCCCCCCGATGAAATATAGCGTCTGCTATGGGGATATTTAGGATTCGGGTACGGTGACGTTGCCGTTGAAGAGATAGAAGTGTTTAAAACTTGGAAACTTATAGTCACGTGGCGACCGGTGGCCACACACACCCACCCTGCGTTCCAATACCCGATTGTGTCGTTGGGCAAGTGATGGAGAGAGAGAGCGGCGGGTGTGTGAGAGAAGCTTCGCCCCTCGTCTCTGACATGCAGCGTGTGTGTGTGTGTGTGTGTGTGTGTGTGTGTGTGTGTGTGTGTGTGTGTGTGTGTGTGCAGCAGCATTACGGCCGAGTCTAAACTGAACTGTACAAATGACTGGCTCCCTGAGCCGAACAGGAGGTGGAATAAGAGATTAACGGCGATATTTTTTTTATCGCCGATAAGAGTCTGGCGTTAACGCAGCACGTTAACGCCGATAACGGCCCACCACTAATATATATATATATATATATATATATATATATATTATATTGCCATAAATTGTGAATATTCATACAAGTAACCTTACTGTCAAGATGT
Organism: Hyperoplus immaculatus; assembly: GCA_949357725.1. Classification (NCBI taxonomy): domain Eukaryota; kingdom Metazoa; phylum Chordata; class Actinopteri; order Uranoscopiformes; family Ammodytidae; genus Hyperoplus; species Hyperoplus immaculatus. The sequence continues at coordinate 11,417,028 of OX442367.1, forward strand.
GCTGACCTTCGTCTTGTGTAAGACGAAGGTCTTACACAAGACACAAGTAAGTTTGTAAGTTTGTTTATAACTGAGATAGTATGCACTGGAGATTAAGATCGCACCAAAGTATGTTTGTTATGACTCACTATGTTAACCCTGATAAACTCTATTACGTAAACTGATGTTGGTGTGCATATAGAGTTTGATATCTTCTGAAGACTTACTGACATTCTTGAGTCATTATTACAGTCCCATTGATGATTGTTGTAATCACTCATGCTTGCAAGCATTAAATATCTATTTATTTGTACTTAAACATTCTGTCAACTGGTATTTAATTGCCAACTTCTCATCTAACCAGACAAGCTGATATTTCAGTTCCACAGACAGCACAGTGAGCACACACACACACACAAACAAAGTCCCTCTGGGGATTTGTGATTTTTTTATTTGCGTTGTTTTGGGAAGCAAAAGTGAGAATATTTTTCAGAATAAAGTTCACCCAAGTTAAAGTCAGTGTCTCATCACATGTCCTTTTTGCCTGGTCTTTTTCTTCACCACAGAGCAAGTATGACTTCACTTCCTGTCGGGGCGTGCTGTTTGTGTGCCTGATCGTGCTGTTGCTCTTCTCCATCCTCTGCATCTTCATCCGCCACAGGATCCTGCACATCGTCTATGCCTCTTTGGGGGCCCTGCTCTTCACCTGCGTAAGTTTCACACTTGTTTCTCCTTAAAGAATGGCAGCCCTTTCCCATAAGAATTACAATGACCTGCTCCTTGTTTGTCTTACCAATATGTGCAAAATTTCAAAATTAATGCAACCGTAATAGTCACTCAAATGTCATTACTTGACCATTGGACAGTTATTTAGATAGATCATTCTACAGTTGGGTAAATTGACATTTGTGGTGTATTGACATCAATACCAATATAATGCAGATAGTTTTCCACCTTCCAATGTCTGTATTCTGCTCAGTAAGGAATAATCAAATTTGCATAATGTTTGAGAGTAATAGTAACAGAATGCGGCCGGATTGTTCAAATATATCTAGATTTAGATTCCTTTTTTTCCTCTTCCATGCAGTTTTTGGCTGTGGACACTCAGCTTCTCCTGGGCAACAAGAAGCTGTCTCTGAGTCCAGAGGAGTACATTTTTGCTGCCCTAAACCTCTACACCGACATCATTAACATTTTCCTCTACATCCTGGCCATCGTGGGACGCTCCCGTGAATGAGGCTCTACCTTAAAGAGGGAACAGGAAGGAGATTGAGAATGCCTCCCTTTATCCTGAAATGTTGCTTATGTGCCCTTTTCTCTCCAACTCCTTTTACCTTTTCTTCACATTTTTCACATGATACTCGTTGTTTCATCTCTTATCTCACAAACACACACTCACACACCATTATTTTTTTCAACAGGCCGCTGTGCTGTGAATGATGCGGCCTGTCATACAATGCAGCTGAGACCGACACTATTTATTCAACACAAATCTTTCCATCAATTACATAGTGTAATAATCAGTCCTCAATTTTGACCACCCTGCTTACCTGTCCTCTGCTTCTACTAACACAGATGGTTACATTATGTATACATAAAACTTCCAGTTTGGCTCAGCACGTGCAATGTGAAATATTTATTCCTGAGGTTGCTTCCATTGTTGCACAGAGTAAACGGACAAAGTTTGAGGAAGTTTTGAGTTGTGATTTATATTAATGTAAACCAGCTTTGCCTGAAAATACGTTAGTGCTAGAAATACCCACCTCCTTAAATCCATCTGTTTTCCCAAACTTGTTTCTCCCGACCTTTTCAGCCTGCTGGTGAAAAATAACTTTGCATGGCAAGATTGGAAACCCAACTAAAGATGTGTTATAATTTTTCACAACTTCTAGAGGAATACCTTTAGCTTGCTTGTCACAGGTGTAAATAAATAGTTAAGTGTAATATATATAGGATGCCAATATCGTCCCTGAAAGGCATGTTGAAGTAAACCATATGGATGTGTTACTTTTTGGGGAAAATAAGCTCTGATATCTTTGCCGTAACTTTGCATACCTAGAACAGTAACCAAAATCTTATTATGGCAAAAGAATAAATGTTGGATGTAGATGAAACATGTGAACATAAATTAATATTTCTAAACTATATATTCTTTCAGAATACCAGAAGGGAGAAATTATTTCTATGATTCCAACGTTGACATATTCCCTCCTTTTTAATTTGAATTTGAATGTTCTCACTCATTTCCTCTTATTTGGTCATTAATGTGAAGTGAAATTTTTGTGCTGTATTTTTTATTATTATTATTTTATTACCACTAATGTGAAATACTGTTGAAGTGTTGGACTTTCTGGACACTTTTATCTCAAGCTGATCCAGGTTTTAGGGCTCCTGAATTGATGGACGCCAGATTGAAAGGAAATTGTGCTTAAAAATTAAAAATAACCTCTCTATTTATTGAGCTTGATGTAGATAATATGGTTGCATTGAAGTTGCTATAAGCTAGTGTTGTGGAAAGACTTTATCAATTAAGTTGAATATGGAACCGTACCATATTGGTTAAACTCCTGCTCAACGAAGTGAAACTGGCAAAACGAACAACATGCCTGGCAGACAAAACACAGAAACACACAACTTGAAAGATATATTTAACATAAGCTAAAAAAAAAATTAATTCTGTGACTTGTGTTTGAGGTGATTTTTTCACTTCTTGCATGACCCGCTTCTCCCAGTTGCATGTGCTGATAATGCACACTGTTCAGGTATTCCTGATTTGAAGAGACAGTGTTGTTTGTCTGCCCTTTTTTAACTATTGTGTTTGTATCTAACTAATGTTTATGTGTAAATAGAACTCCTTAGTGGTTTGGTGTGTATAAAGTACGTTGGGGCTTTGTAGGTCTGTTTGCATTGTATATTTGCATTAACGAGTGGAACCGCATTCCTCTACACTGCTGTTGGCTTTTCATTAAAACTGATACAATGAAAAGGTGTCCAACTTTGTTGATTTACTTATTTAACAGCAGGTCAGATAAATAGGAAGTGAAACACGATATACATCAATCGCACTTAATTTAGCATGATTGCTATTTTTTCATTTGTAATATTGACATCAGCCTCAATCATCAGTCAGGTTTTGTTACAGGAGAAAATGTCAAAGATGAATTGGCTTTGAAATAAAATATCAAATCAAGATGAACAGTAAATTCCATAATGTCATGGGTGTGCTAAAAATAAGTTTCGAACTGTATATATAAAATATAAATTGCATAAAACGTAACCCAGGGGAAATAATCCACTTGTAACCATGTAACTGGTCCATAGGCTAGCTGTAAACTCAAGCCAGTTACTGATTATTTATGTTTGTCCGTATAATAAATAATCAGTAAATGACTTGAGTTAACAGCTAGCCTATGTGTACATAAATCATAGACTGTAAAGGTCTCTTGTCTGCTATCGTACGCCATGGCCCTATTATAAGAGGTGCACGCGCACTCGACGTGTCTGGCGCGAAACGCTGAGTTACTTCCGCGAGCGCAACTTCTATCAGTTACGGTAAAAGTTGTTGGGCCTATTTCGTCGTGAAAGTTATAGGAAAAGACTCCCTTGGCTGGTTAAAAATGAGCGATTTAGCAGGTTAGACGGTTTAAACTAATCCTGAACTACATGTTACTAAAGTTTCCAAAAACAAGTAGCCTTTTTAATAAAATTTCTATAAAAAAAAATGCTCTTAACAATCCAGTTTTAGTTGCTCTGTTGCTATTAGCAAACGCTTGCTAACTTTTAATGAAAAATGGTGGTAACAGAACAACAGAAGCTAAATGTTCAGAGCGTTTATTTATAGCCGGCTCAAATATCATCGTTCAATACGTCTTATTTTGTGTCGTTTTCTTAATTTCATTAATGTTAACTAGTCAAGAAAGCCAAACTTATTTAAGTCAGCTAGAATCTTAGCTAGCTAGCTTCTTGCTACAGGGCAACATAATGTGATGGGTAAGACAAAGACATTCACTTTTCCTTTTATCTGCGTAATAGGATTCAACATTGAGGACTTGATTAATGCTACAAATCTGAAAGGAGGTAAACGAGTCAACATTGCACAAAGCAAAAATAACTGAAAAAAAGCTATAAGAAGACTGATGTGTTTTTTTATGACCTGCTGTCAGGTGGAGGAATGGAAGAGCTGAAAGTTGAACAGATGGTGGGAAAATTAAGGAGGCTGCATCAAGGTAGGGTTTGACTGACTTGCATCTACCATGTGCACATTGCACTACGTACTTTTAAGAAACGATTTGATTGAAGTGGTACAACCAAAATAAATGACATCAGGATTCATATCAAGAGTCCAACTGTTTTTTAAATGTATAATATTTTGCAACAACTTTGTGGTGTAATGTGAAAAAAAAGTATGGGTGAACATCGTGTCCCTATTGCATATGTAGGCCTATAATTTCGCAATTTCAATCTACCGTACTGCGAAGCATTTCGGGTCAAGTAACAGGCACAAGTGAACTCGGAGAAGTCACCATCGCGTTTTTCTGTCTTCGTGTTGAAGCTCTCTTGTCGCGCATGCGTGTCGTTTTGGTCTTCTGTATTAATATACAGTTAGTGAATTATTTCGCCCTCGTATTGTAATTTTATTCAAACGATCTCTATAAATACGCTTATTTTAATCATTTATTCGCTATTCCTTTCATACCAGGTTTACACATTTCAGCTGGTAGAGTTGAACAGGATGTGAGGTTAATATCTCGACATTTTAGGCAGTCTTTGTGACGCTGCACTTCCGCCTACGCTGGTTAGTTGCGCTGCCTTTTTAATAACATTAGAACCCTTTAGAAATGACCGTGTCCGTGTACACCTCGTGTATCGTGTCCTAAAGAGCCAAAGTGTTCGTATACCGTAAAAACGCTTCAACACGAAGGTCTGGGATTGAGTGAAAGCTCTTTGTAAATGTGCACCAATGAGAAGGCTGGTTGTGGTGTCCATATGCTAATGAACACGCATTTCCTTTTTCGGTTTAATAGATACAATAGTATTTGGAACTAAATAACGTAATAGGTTTACAAAGTAATGACACAAATCAGATTAAAAATACACATAGTAACATTTATATGTGGGACAGTACCACTGGATTTTAAAACCGTGAGTAAGACAGCTATTCATATAGAACAAAGCACTTCAGACGGCTGTGTGATGGTATCTTCAGTGAGGTATATCCTTACCTGTTACTCCATTTATGGAGTTTCAGAACATGATGAATGGAGAACCATGAGATATGATTAATATCTCCATCTTTTAGGGAACTGCAACACCCTATTAGACCATTCTGACTTTATTGTGACTATAAATTAAACTTACGGTTTTCTATTCAGCATATATATATATGTATTAAGTGGGGTGCATAGACATCTTGGGGTGCAGGTGCTCAGTGCAAAAAAAAAGGGGCACAATATATTCTATAGATGAATGACCAAATCATTATAAGGATAATTGTACAAAATCCCCCCCTGGCTTAATGACTTTTAATACCCAGCCACACATAGAGTGTTTCTCAAAGGAATTTGGGAGACTGTGTTTGGGACCCTGGACCTTCTACGGGGGTCCGGGGGAGTACTCCCCCCGAAAGAAAAATTTGAACCCTTTAGAGCAAAATTCATCAATCTAGTGCACTTTGAGAAGAAAGCTAAGGCTAAATCACCTGTGTCAATGTGGGCTATTTAGTACTATTTTCTGGAATAATTTGGAGACACAGAATTACCAAAAAGCAGAAAGAAAAAATGTACATGTTTGAAAAAAAAACAGTCAGTTTCGGATTTCTTTAAATAATCCCTTATCCCGAATTCTCTCTTTGAAGTCTCGTTAGGGCCCTGATCTCCGTACTAATAATATCCTACTAAGGTAAATACAAGATTACTGCAAGTCTTGTAACATAGAAATAACTTATGGTTGGGACAAAATAATATAATTAGCTTATATAGCTTCATGACTGATTTAGTACCACCAACCCACTTTCCGTAGTTAAAATAAAATGTGTGGACAGCTTTTAAGATATTTCAATAACATTTGAGGAACAGTTCAACATTAAAATCTGAGCTTTAAAAGGCCCTGAACAGTTAACATGACTCTGGTCTTGACTCTGACCTTTCATCTTCATCTTCCTCCTTGCTGCTGGTGAATGCTAGGCTGCCTGCTGTAGCTCCCTTTCTTTTTCCTTTTTAACCTCTCCTTTCCTTACTGCAAATTGTAAATAAAAAGAGACCAACCATATAAAATAAGACTGCTTGGTTATATTACAACCAGGCATAAGGCTACTTTTTCTGCAGGCAATTGGGAATTGCCTGCTTGTCATTTAGCAAATACATTACTGCATGTGTTAATTATATAGCCTAAACTTAGTAAACCTAAACAACACTAAATATTCAGCATACTGATAGATTCACATGCTGTACCAATAACAAACTCCGCCGACATTAGTTGTGTTCATCATGTCATATTTATTTTTGTTTTGGGCTAGCTTGTTGAGCAGGACAGTCGGCTAATTCATGCTCAGCTGTGTGGCGCTGCATGATAGAGGCTACTTTAAAACAGAGACAAATAAATGCAAGTTATAGCTTGGCAACTGAGGCTTAGGGGGCAAACAATACAATCTTGACTCCATTCATATATGTATACCTCGCTGGTGGGGCAAGGCAGGCTGGGAGTAGGTGTGTGTGTGCTGCTGCAAGGCTGCAACGCGCCTCCGTTTGTGTCCGTTTGTGTCCACTGCGCAACAAAAGATTTGCGAAGCAATTACAGTACAATGATTAAGTTTTTTCCCCTTTTTTCTTCCCCCGAACACACCCCGCCCATATCCCACCCCCACACCCAACCACAAACAATCCTGCACAAAAAACAATACACAATGTTAAAAATGACATAAATGAAATACACGCTACAAGAAACAAAAATAAACAATCAATATGAAAAAAAATAAAAAACATAAAGAAATAAAATTAAAAGCTCTTTGTAAAGGTGCACCAATGGTAATGCTCGTTGTGTTATCCATATGCTAATCAGTGGCGTGCACAGACATCTTCGGGGGCAGGTGCTCAGTGCAAAAAAAAGGGCACAATATATTCTGTCGATGAATGACCAAATCATTTTAAGGTTACTTGTACAAAATCCCCCCCTGGCCTAATGACTTTTAATACCCGGCCACACATAGAATGTTTCTCAAAGGAATTTGGGAGACTTAAAAAAATTTGAACCTTTTAAAGTAAAATTCATCAATCTGGTGCACTTTGAGAAGAAAGCTAAGGCTAAATCACCTGTGTCAATGTGGGCTATTTAGTACTATTTTCTGCAATAATTTGGAGACACAGAATTACCAAAAAGCAGGAAGAAAAAATTGACATATATGAAAAAAAAACAGTCAGCTTCGGAATTTTTTTAAATAATCCCTTATCCCGAATTCTCTCTTTGAAGTCTTTGTTAGGCCCCTGATCTCCGTACTAATAATATCCTATTAAGGTAAATACAAGATCACTGCAAGTCTTGTAACATAGAAATAACTTATGGTTGGGACAAAATAATAATAATATTATTAGCTTATATAGCTTCATGACTGATTTAATTTTAAAATAAAATATGTGGACAGCTTTTAAGATATTTCAATAACATTTGAGGAACAGTTCAACATTAAAATCTGAGCTTTAAAAGGCCCTGAACAGTTAACATGACTCTGGTCTTGACTCTGACCTTTCATCTTCATCTTCCTGCTTGCTGCTGGTGGATGCTTTCATCCAGGAGAGCAGAGAGCTGCTCCCCTGGGCTGCCTGCTGCAGCTCCCTTTCTTTTTTCCTTTTTAACCTCTCCTTTCTAGGCATTATACTGCAATTTGTAAATAAAAAGAGACCGACCAACCATATGAATAAGACTGCTTGGTTACATTACAACAAGGCACAAGGCTACTGTTTCTGCAATTGGGAATTGCCTGTTTGTCATTTAGCAAATAAATTACTGCAAGTGTTAATTATATAGCCTAAAGTAAACCTAAACAATACTGATAGATTCACATGCTGTACCAATGACAAACTCTGCCGACATTAGTTGTGTTCATCACGTCATATCTATTTTTTTTTTTGGGCTAGCTTGTTAAGCAGGACAGTCGGCTAATTTATGCTCAGCTGTGTGGCGCTGCATGATGATAGAGGCTACTTTATAACAGAGACAAATAAATGCAAGTTATAGCTTGGAAACTGAGGCTTAGGGGGCAAACAATACACTCTTGACTCCATTAATGTATGTGTTACCTCGCTGGTGGGGCAGGGCAGGGCAGGCCAGGGAGTAGGTGTGTGTGTGCAGCAGCTGTGAACTGCTGCGGTAACGCGCCTCCGTTTGTGTCCACTCTGCGCGTTCACGTTGACAAAGGAAGTGTGTGCGGAGGAGGAGGAGGGGGGCATATTTATTGGGGCATTATTGTCAAACGTTTTTAATCGTTGAGCATTTATAGATGACAATGTCGGCATGGGCCACATACACTGTAAAAAAAAAAAAAAAAAAACGAACTTTCATTTTCCTTTTATTTATTTTTTTTCAAAAGGGCACTTTATTGGGTCAGGGGAAAAGGGCAGGTGCTTCAGCACCACTTCAGGTCTACCTGTGCACGCCACTGATGCTAATGACCACACATTTCCCTTTTGGTTTAACAGAAACAACACCATTTGGAACTAAATAATTTATTAGATTTACAAAGTAATGACTAGTTTGAGTAAAAGCAGAGTTTGGTACATGTAACACTTAAACGTGGGACACTACCACAGGAATTTAAAACCGTGAGTAAGACAGCTTTACATAAGGATCATATCACTTCAGACGGCATGAAAATGGTATTTTCAGTGAGGTACATCCTTACCTGTTACTCCAGTCACGGAGTATCAGAACATGACGATTGGGGAACCATGACATATGATTAACATCTCCATCTTTTACGGAATTGCATCACCCTATAAGACCATTCTGACTTTATTGTTAATATAAATCAAAATTATTGTGTCCTAAAGAGCATAATTGGTTTAATACTGTCAAAATGCTTTAATATGAAAATCTGGGATTGAGTCACAGCTTTTTGTAACTAAATATCTTAAAGGTGAAGAAAGCGGAATGGTCAGTTTAGCTAACATCCTGTCAGTGAATGCAGTTAGCAGTCCCCTCCGTTGTCCCTAAGTCACCACATTAATGCACTGCGGATTTCAAGCAGCGAGTTATCTAGCATCATCTCAGATAAGTAAGTGTGATAAAACATGATAAAAACCATTAAAACAGACATTGGGAAGGATTTTTTACCTGCTCCGCCATTGTAGGTGCATACACATTCAGCCATCTGTCGCTCTGCGAGTGCACCGTCAGTGAGACGGGTGCCGGTTTGTAGCGTTCTCTCTTCTGATTGGATACCAGTTTTGGGATCCCCAAAAAGATTATTTGCCGATTACATGCAGAGCGAGTGACTGAGAGATCGGCTTTATGAAACGCGCACAATATATAAGTGATCACTGTATGAATAAAGAGCGATTTAACACTTATATTAACATAAATAAATCGCTTACTTCACCTTTAATAGATATACAAAGTAATGACACTAGTCAGAGTAAAAACACAACAAGCTAAAACTACACCTAACACTTAAATGTGGGACAGTACCTCGGAAATTTACAAAGTAATGACAAGTTTGAGTAAAAGCACAGTTTGGTACATGTAAAGCTACTAACACGCTGCACCCGCCCCCTGCGGCGGTTGGCCGCGTGAACGCAAGTTGCTCGCCGCTTGATCATATTTGGCCATATATTCCTGAAGCCGACGACATTTCTGAGATCAGACCCATCACACTTACGGTGCAACAACAACAACAACATGGTCCAGCTGTGCCAACAAATACAGATGTAGGTACACTGTGTAACCAGCGGCAGTCATGTCACAAATAGCATTAAAACAGCATGAAGACGCACCCCGATCGCAAATACACACACATTAACAGCAATTCAGCAACATACTAAACACAATAACAACAGCAGTGTGTGCTCAGCGGCAAAAATAAAGGAAGACATCAGCTTACCTGAAAGTGAAAGTTTGCCGGGTCTGGCGGAGGACAACACCGGTGCTTCGCTGTACTATATTGGAATTCCACACGGACACTGCCGTCAACTTTGGGTTCATATTATCCTCCGGAAAAACACACAGCTGGGTGAGTTTCACTATGCTAACCGGCGCTACCTTGGCTAAAGTACAACCAACAGCTAAACAGATGCAAAATACACATATTTGCAGAATGTATTGGAAGCACAATGTCCTCACTCCACACGCCCACCTCCTCTTGCAGACCATCGGGCAATCTCAACGCTGATTGGCTATCGCGGCGTGGCGACGCCAAAAAGATAAATATTTTCATCTTCTGAGTTTGCCGCAAATGGTCGCGCCTTCGATTCACGCACTTCGATGAGGCGCGGCCACGCGCCACGGAAACGCCCACCGCTGGATGCCGATTCTTGGGTGGACGCGCGGCCACCCGCTAGTACAATGACTTTGTATGTAATCTCGCTGCGCGGCCAGTGCAGTGTGTTGGCAGCTTAATACTTAAACGTGGGACACTAACACAGGAATTTAAAACCGTGAGTAAGACAGCTTTACATAAGGATCATATTTCTTCAGACGGCATGAAAATGGTATCTTCAGTGAGGTACATCCTTACCTGTTACTCCATTCATGGAGTATCAGAACATGATGATTGGAGGACCATGAGATATGATTAATATCCTTATCTTTTAGGGAACTGCAGCACCCTAAAACCATTCTGACTTTATTGTAAACACAAATCAAACTAACTGTTTCCTAAACAGCATACAGTATATGTTTGTATACCGTCAAAATAATTCAACATGAAAATCTGGGATTGAGTGAAAACTCTTTGTAAATGTGCACCAATGATTAGACTGGTTGTGCTGTCCATATGCTAATGAAAATGCATTTCCCTTTTGGTTTAACAGAAATAACACCATTTGGAACTAAATAACTTAATAGATTTACAAAGTAATGACACAAGTTTGAAAAAGCTACACCTAACACTTAAATGTGGGACAGTACCCCGGGAATTTAAAACCGTGAGTAAGACAGCTTTACGTAAGGATCATATTACTTCAGACGGCATGAAAATGGTATCTTCAGTGAGGTACATCCTTACCTGTTACTCCATTCATGGAGTATCAGCACATGATGAATGGAGAACCATGAGATATGATTAATATCTCCATCTTGTAGGGAACTGCAACACCCTACAGGACTATTCTGACTTGATTGTTCATTTAAATGATGCTTCTCATTTCAAGATTTTTTAATTTGCAATTGATTGATTTTTCCATACCTAAGTGATAATAGTCAACATTTACATGTTTCAGTCCCACTGTGTTTTTTTAAGGTAGAAGATCCCTGGAAGAAGAAATAAATGAGATCAAAGCAGTCCATGACTCTTTGCAGAAAGAACTGGAAACTTGTAAGACACACAAGCATGTCTGATAGTACATTAATTGATCCACACGCAATATACCTATTGTACCTGCTGTATTTACTTATTGCTTATAAGTTAAAGACCTTCTAAAAGTACAAAATAATAGTATTGCAATTAGGGCTGCAACTAATGATTATTTTGGTAATCGATTAATCTGTCGATTATTTTCTCGATTAATCGATTATTAATCGATTAGTGGTTTGGTCCGTAAAATGTCAACATTTTTTGAAAATTATTGATACATTTTCCAAAGCCCATGTTGACTCCCTCAAATGTATTGTTATGTCCAAAACACACAGATATTTCAGTTTACTGTCATAATAGGATTAAAGAAACCAGAAGAGAAGCTGAAATCAGATAATTTGGACATTTTTTATTAAAAAATTACTCGAAACGATTAATCAATTATCAAAATAGTTGGCGATTATTTTAATAATCGATTAATCGTTGCAGCTCTAATTGCAATCTTTTATGCAGCCATGTATGTGTGTGCCATGTTTTAATTACATATATAATGTTTAGGTTATTATTAGTAAAAATATAATTAGTAGGTTGTTGTATTTACAGTACAAACTGAAGTTTACCAACTTGAAGAGATCCATAAAGAAAAAGAAGGTACACACTGATTAGCGTAACAAACATTTGTACATGTGTAATTGATTTTAGCCCACAATGTATGTAGATTTAATTTTTTGGTTGACCTTGTCTGTAAACAAATTGAATATCTATGAGTAAGCTGATACTGTGATGTTTCCCTCCAGAATTGGGTAGGAAACTTCAGTTCCAGTGTGAGGAGTCTGAGCAAGACTCTGCCAGGTGAGCTCCACACTTACCAGGTAAAGAATATTATTGAATGCCTCCGCTGTAATGGGTGCGTTTCAGTGTTTGGCTGAAGTCTGAACATTACCCATCATACTGTATATTTTTTTTCTCAGTTTGTTCGATCACAATTGTGGGTTTGTGATGTGTAACACCAGATGGCAGCAAAAACCCAAGATAAATTATCTGGTTTTGAATTTTACCTGTATTTTTTAGATCTACTATGACATAGTGGATTTTTATTTTTATTTTTTCAGTCTTGATGTTGGCTGTCACTTTTTACTAGTTTATATCCAATTGTTTGTTTATACTGTTTAATATAATGCCATTTTTAATGTCTTTCTTGATTTTCTATTTATATATAGGGGAGAACGGGGTAATCTGAGCCACTTTTTACATTTGCTCCCCTCTAAGCGAACTAAAATGATTTATCTCTCAAATTTACACATTTCCCATTAATTCAGGATGTTTCATAGAAATGGGCATTAGCAGATTTTTTTCAAGACAAAGGGCAGTGAAAATATTATTGTTTTAAAAAAAGTTGTCATGTGGCTCACTTTACCCCAGCTGTGGGGTAAACTGAGACAGACCAGAAAAATCAAGGGGGTAAAGTGAACCAGCTGGGGGTAAACTGATCCACTTACTTTTTCCACTCTGAAACTACCATAACAACACATATTGTAACTGTTAGAATCCTTAAAGCTAGCCACACATTCCAGAACTAATGTCGGACTAGTAAAAGAATGATGGGGTTTGGTCAATTAAGCAATGCAAATTTTGTAAACACTTGAAAGTAACTCTGAACAAAATCAAATACAACATATTATAATTCAAAAGGTTTTAATAAGATTAAAATGAAAGATAGAACCAGCTAGATCAGAACACAGTCTGGGGGTCAGAACACAGGACCCTTAGAGCCAGCTTGTGTCTGGGGGTCAAAGCATAGGAAAATCAGAACCAGCGAGAACAGCCTGGGACTCAGAACACAGGAGAAGACCCAACTGGATTATAACATCAGCCTGTCATACTCTACAACTAGGCCTACTCTACATTCCAGCCCCAAAGGTTACAGGGAAAGATGAGAAGGTGCTCTTTCCGTGTGGAGACAGTGTCTCACTTTCCCTCACAGCATTTGGCTCACTTTCCCCCACCACCACAATTTGAGAAAAAACTACCTCTCTTAGCATTTCAGGCTAATCTTTAGCTAATATCATCACATAGTTTTTATATGTTAGTAGTTCATCAACATGTATGAAGTTTTTCTACGTGAATACATTTGCTTTGGCACAACAGTTGATTAAGTTGACAGCAAGAAAATTTACTTTTACATGCAAAATACCTATTTTGGTGAAAAAAAAAACATGCTTACCACAGCACCATGAGGTCTTCTCTTTCATGGCCAAGGGGAAATGAGAGGGGCTTGAAAACATATATCTCACATGACCACAAATGTTTTCCGATGCCTAGATACAGGGGGTGGCTCACATTACCCGATGCCTCAGATTCCCCCGTTCTCCCCTACATGTATATGAATAATTAATAACTAATAATATAATTCAATTAAAAAACTATTCATAATAATGATAAGTATTGAATCAGAGTTTCAATAGTACTGAGAAAGAAAACTACAAACCAAAAATAACAAATATGTTGATTTTCAGTATGTCAAGGAAACTTCTGATTGATAGACTTCAAAGATTTTGAAAGCATGATAAATTGGCTCATCTTACCAAAATACAATACAGCGCCATCACATTGTTTTATTTCTTACGCAATTGTAGTTACAAATTACAGTAATACACCAAGGGCCAAAACTTGCCAAAATATAGTATATTCCATAAAGACAGCCCATCAAGAGGTTTGTTGAGATTTGGGAGGGGACAATAAATTTGACAGATGCGACCGGCTCATCATTCTCTAAGCAGGAAAAACCCTGATCAAATATCATACTACATACATTTTCAGACCGTCTGCCAAATTTACTGTCACAGGTGGAATTAGTGTTTCAGCGAATATTTCTCGATTTGTTTATTTATTGTACTGAGTGATGAATCATATGTGTCTTGCAGGCAGTTAAAGCAGAACAAGAAAAGTGATGAACTGCTTGATCAGTACCGATGTGAAATCCAGGAATATAAGCTTAAACACAGAAAGCAGCGGTACCTAATCAAAGTGCAATGATGTATTAATTCTTTTTTATTCATCAAAATAATATATATGTTATATAGATTTCCTAAGTCAACCTTGTTTCCACAGAATGAAGTTTGAAAACCAACTGTATCTACTGATAGAGCAGCATAAGAATCTGCACTCAATCTTTGTAAGTTGGTCTATTTTAGATACAAATTATCCATATTTTTCATATATGATGATAAAAAATGTGACATGTCGTTGATATGGTTGATAACAAATTGTTACTTAGACTCCAGAACGGCTCCCAGATGAAATAGAGAGTGCTAAGAATACAAAAACTCAGCTTTTATCAGCTGGTAAGGACCCGCTTATATATTTTTTTTTTCTGCAAGCATGCATGCAGTCAAATATAATTTTTGTATATGTTTTCATTTCCATTTCCAACCCCTTTGATCTGACCTTGTTCTTACAGAACAAGTGAAGTTGACGCAGTTGCACCACCTCGATGAGGAGCTAGAAGAGGTGAAGAAACAGATGCAGCATGGAACAACTGCCGCAAAAACTCAGCAGGAGTAAAAATGCATGTTTGTATGCGGTATTAAAGAGAATATAATAAGTTGTCAAGCAAAATCTTTAATCTACCAAATGTCAACTTCCAGTAAACTACACACAAATACTGCAGTTGACCTCAAAATGAAATTAAATAACAGAAAATTCAGGATTCCTGAGTGCTCGACAGTTGTTCCCTCTGGCAGTCAATTTAGTAAAACTGGTGGTATGATCCATGTACTGATGCATGGTTTAAGTATGTATTTTAAATATTAATTGTTCTGTGAGGCATGCACTTGTTATTGCGATCCAGTTTGTTGCTGGGATTTATGCCAAATGTAATGTTTTCATTAGATTAATAGGTGCCAGTATTAGTTTCCTGTATAGTGCTACAGCATGTTCATGCTCATTGTTCTTTGATGTTGTAAATTCTTGTAATTAAATGGCTTTCATATATTTAAATATTTAAATTTGTATGTATTATTATTTTTTTAAAGCTTTGCAACTGGTTTTATTTTATGAATCCTATAAATGAAAACAGTCCACTGTAGGTATGTGCACACAGCCAGATTCAACATCAGCTTCAAACAGTTTTATTAAAATACTTTTGCAGTATCTCATATGCAATTTAATACTTAACAGTTTTTTAAAGAACGTAATGAACCTGTACAACTGATTTGCCCCCTTATTTAGACCAATACGTTTATTTACAGCCATGACCACACAATTACATATTTAAAAAACAAAAATACAAGGCACTTTAATAATACAGTGAGGGTGATCACAATCCAATTTTTCATTAGGATATCACCAAAGTCGTTCTTATATATTTACACTATAATCCCGTATATAAAATTGTAACCCCTGAAGTGTCCATATAGCAAAAGATCCTCCAGTCTTTTGACACACTGTACAAAAGCTATCTTACTAACAGTACATGGTTTGTTGATCAGCCTGGAAATAGTACCACATAACTAAATCTTTGGTTGAATGGTGTTTACAGTCCAACAAAGGATTTGAGAGTCCTGTGCAGGGCATAGGTGAGAAGTTAAGTGATTTACAAAAGGAGGCATGGCCCTGCTCTAGGACTACAAAATGAGGCAATCACTTTTCTTATTATTTTCTTTGAAGTTGATGACTAATTTAAAAGTGAGAGAAGGAAATTGAGCCATGTAAACATTGTCTACTTTTACAGTGATTCTGGGCAACTGTAAATGCTTTACATTGTTATTTACATTACGTAAGACAAATACTACTATGCTAAACTCCGCTCCTCTTAAAATATCTGCTTATTGGACCTATGCATGGTTATGGGACATCTTCAACCCTGACTAGTAGGTTCACACCTTACTGAAAAGATGCACAATGCTATTTGCTTTGTGAGAGGCTGAATTTCACTCCATTCTACTTTCTATCAAAACCCTTCTGCTGTTGCCTTAGAATTAGACATTAGAAAACATTTTCCCACTTTCTGATAATGATTTTGTCAACACTTTTTTTAAATCACAGACTTGTTCTTACATTTTTAACCTTCATCAACTTTTTATCTCATTCTAGTTATCTTCATATTCTCAACTGTGCTTTCCGGTCTGAGTTAATAATGGTCCTAGATTTGGTAATGACCTTGATTGGCATTTGACACACTGAATTCACAAGGAAACTCCTGTCAAGTTTAAAACAAGCCCCATATATACAAACACTGATGCTATACGCATGCAGTCATATACCAAGATTTATAACTGCCATCTATCTATTTTCTTTCCCTCAGATGCAATATGTACTGTCTTTGTCTTACCCTCTCTTCACTCCCTCAGTCACGTACATAAAAGCTCAGTTATACTGTAGGTGAATTGCCCTACCCGTTTCTGTTTGGTCAAACATTAGCCCATGCAGTAGTCACTCTTCTTTCTCTCAGTCACCATAAAAGGTAAAAGTAGTACCAGGTCTTGGCAAACAGGCACATTCCAAACTCAATCACTTAAGTTTGTTTTCAGCATTTTTATAGAATGTCTTTTCAAGTTATATTACTTGTGAAACTCCAGGTAAGGCTGTAGCATAGAGCCAGAGAGGTACTCTGGACACGTACGGGCAAGGTGTAGTTTTGATCCTCTTGCATAAATAATTTACATATACAATCGGTCTTCCATCTTTCGTTATCCCAGGGTATTCCCCATCTGTAATAGAACAACAGGGATAATAGTTAATGCAACACATTATGATCACCCATCTTGAATTCCCACCGTCAGTGTTTCAAAGACTAATTTTCTCATTTAACTAAACAAATTCTTGATTGTATTTTGAATTAAAAAAAAAAGTTAAATAACTAAATAGGGGTTTTAACACATCTGAAACTTTTTATGGTTTAAAAAGTTGCAAAGACTCTCACATTGTAGTCTCAATTAATAATACTGTATAATACTCAGACAAGTGTAATGTATTCTGCTGCATCTGATCAACTAAAAAAATATTGGATTGAGTATTTTCGAATGTAAACAGCTGGTTTTTGTAAAATAACTTAATTTAAACCCTGATTCCACTTATATAGGCATATACTGTATTTCTTTAGTACTTTTATTGTTTACAATTTACACAACTTTTGCTTTTGTTCATATCTCGTTCCCAGCCACTGTGCAAATATCATCCCTGCAGTGATACACTACCTCAAAGCGGCTGTAGACTTTCTTCTCCTTCCTCATACTCTCTATCCTCTTCAGCAATCCCTCACGCTCCTGGACGTTGCTTGTCGGTCGTAGAAATGTATTAGTTTTACTCTCCAGCCCCTTCTCCCCATCATTATCGATGTCCCCTCCTGTCTCTTCTCGCTCCAGTCGGTTCTTCTGGCTGTTGGCAGAGATCTGCTCTAGAATGACTTTTGTGTCATCTCTTAGATTGCTACCGAACAGAACAGAGCTGCCCTGGGGCTGGAATCGAGATGAAGTAGTGGTTGATGTCTTGTGATTGGCTGAAGTTTGGTTGGTAGAGGTGGATCCTGTATCTTTAGCTAATGAACTCTGCCTTTTGCTTGAATCTTCAGTGGTCTCTATGACCGTGACCATGCCCTTATCGTCTCCTGAAGATTTCTTTTCTTTATCCTTGGGCCCTAAGAATCCCTTAAGCCTCTGAGTCTGCTTCTTTAAGAAGTCCAGTTTCTTTCCCTCGCCTTTTCCCTCACCAAGTGTGTTAATGGATGTATTAGATCCGCTAACATGATGCAGTGTTGAAGAACTTTGAGAGCGGCTCTTTTTCAGTTCACTCTTCTCTGCATCTGTAGCGTCTGTGTTCAGTATCTCCTCATCGCAGGAGATGCGACGAGGATTCAGTCCTTTCAGCTTCAGCGTATCTCTCTTGAAGAGCTTAGGTGAAGGAAATTGCTTTAGGGACTTCAATATATCTTTCTTTTGACCCTCCGACACATTCTCCTCTTTATGAGATTGAGTTGTCTCTGAAGGCTTCAAGTCAGAGGTTATGGGTGGTTTTGAGGACTTTATTGATGCTTTGCGAGTGAGCTCTGCCAGTTTTGCAGAGATGTCTGGTTTCTTTGTTTCCGGTTCTGCTGCACTAAAAGAGACAGTTCTGGTCTTAGGAACGGTCACAGTGTTTATCACAGTTTTATCAGAAAGGTCTGGCTTTTTTTCAGCAGGCTCTGGGGCTTTAAGTGATGACTCTGTCTCCATTTTTGAGGCTTTTCTCTTGGCAGCCAGTTCTTGGAAATACTGAAGTCGACTGGCTGGATCATTCATGTTCAGAGATGAAGTTTTCTGACGCTCCTCTTTTTCTTTCTGTTGTCTCTCCTTTTCCTCTTGTCTTTCTTTCTCCTTCTCTTTTTCTTTTCTATCCTCTTTTTCCTTCTCCTGTTTTTCCTTCTCTTTTTCTTCAGCCTTCTTTCTATCCTCTATGATCTTTGTTACAATTGAGGAGGTGCGTCCTGAGTCCAATTGCTCATCTTCTTCTGTTGCTGCGTTTAGGCCCAGGCTACCACTGTGCATCTCTGCTTTGGAAGATGAGAATATGAGAGAGGAACGCAGACGAGAGCTACGTTGAAGGAGTGGGTTAAGACGTGAGCGGAATGATTCATGTTTGGTCAGGAAGAGATCTGGAGTCTCTTTTACCTCCACATCCACACCGACCTCCCTTGCTGCACCCCTCTCTGACTCTCTCTCCCTTTCCTTTGCCGTCTCACTCTGAAGCACATCCCTGGTTGTTGCTGAGTCTTTACTGTTCTCAGGTAAAAGGGGCTTTCCATAACGTGGTCTCAGAATATCTGGTTTTAGGTATGACGAAACATTTGTATCTTCAAATGCATCAGGCCCTATAGGTTGAACCAGACCTTCTTCTCCACCGCCGTCCTCACAAGTGCTAAGATAAGAGTTGATTCTCCACCTACGCATGCCTTTCCTAGCTTCTGGATCTTGTTCTTGCTCTTGATTAAATTCTTTTGAAAACGGTTTCTTCTCTGGTGGGTGGGGCTGTGTGGGTGAGCTCTGACAGGCATAAGGCTGACCTATGGTTGGCCTCTTATGGGAGGAACCTCCTCCATACCTCCCGGCTAATGGAGGGGCCAGGTGCCCCTCAGGTCCTTTCAAGTCCTCAGATGATAACATGTCTTTACCATAGTGTACAGGTGGAGGCCCCTGATCTGAGCGAAAGCTTGAGTTTGAATGCTGGTCAATGGAGAGTTGTGGAGAACGACCTCGAAGTCTGTCGAATTGTCCGTGGCCAGAACCTGGTCCAGGCCCTTCACTGTAGAAATGGCTACTTTTGATCTGCTCCCTGTAAAAACAACACAGTGTTTCTTATTTTTCGATTATAAATGTATTGTTAATGTGTACAGATATGTACTCATGAAATATGGTGGTGATAATGTGATCATTCTGAATAATTCAGATTCCAGTAGTAGGTATTAAAGAGTTAACTACCTTTGGAAGTCTGTCTCCTCCACATTATTCATGACTCTTTGCTTCATGTATTGCTTTGAAGATGTGTAGTTTTCCTGGGTTCCCTCTGCATAGCTGTGCCTCTTGAAGGCACTCATTTCCATCTGCCTGGAAACTATGGACTTTCCCTGCTCCATGTACGACTGCTGCATACGAAACTGTTGCTGGGAATACTTACCAATTGTAATCCCCGGCCCAGGTTCCATGGAGAGACGAAATGGGTCATTTCGCCGGAAAGGATTAGCGAGAGAGTCTCCGTAAGGAAAGGCAGAGGGAAGCTCAGGCTGCCTGCGGAAATTTAGGGGGTTACGCATAGCCTGAGTCCTCTTCAAACCAAACTGGCTACTGAAGTAACTGCTGGTGCTGCTTGTGTCAGACATAGATGTCGCTCCATTAGATGGGTCAATGACCAGAGGCTCTGACTGAGCAAAGAGAATGCGAAACTCTTCATCAAAGGTGGAAACCAGCTCCCCGAGGAAGAGGTGGGCGATGCAGCGGTGGATCTTCTCATAGGACCACATGAAACTATAAGAAAATAAGAAAGAACATATGAAGTAATAAAAAAGGCAAGGGAGTCTTGGCAATTTAAGGAACTCATAATTGTAATGAAATTACTCACCTGTAGTTGCCACTAAGTACAGCTCTGCAGTCAGCCAGTAGGAAACGATCTTTCACCTGTCCCTTAAACGATTTCCCCGTCCGGGAATAATAGGTTATCCCTGCCACAGTCCTGACACGTATCATCTATAAAAACAAATTTTTGTCATTTAATGGACAAAAAGACATGGTAGTCTTAGTAGAAATATACATGAATAAAATAGTATAGTGATAGAAAAGAACAGGATAAAGGCCACTGGATCACAAACTATTAGCCCCGTCTTTTGAGGAAATTAAAAGGCAGACTCACATGATGTAGGTCCAAGTTGACTTTGCAGTTGATGACCATTGAGACAAAGTGATGGGCTTCCATTTCATCCAGTATAATGTAAACAGGAACGTGGCGTGCTGCTGCATCCAAGAGGTCAGAAAAAATGTCAACATCTGTAAACTTGTCCATCACCACAGCAATAACCTGAAACATAAGTGCAAACACATGCAAACTAGTTAGAGGTTGAACAGTATAATATGGTCTTTGTTAGTCAAGTTCTTTATAATTATTTTGTAGCCTTGTAATAAATAGTACATAGTGGATTTAAAATTGCAGTACCTGAACATAATATGTAGGCCTATAGCAACTTTGAAAATGGCAGCTGTTAATAGAAGATGAAGCATTATGCTCTTAAAAAAGGACTACATATTATGTACATGTTTATGGTACTTCTGGCTGGATTGAGTGAAGGTTTTTTAACTGAAATGAGCGTATCAGCAATACAATGTACTGTATGTGAAACTCTACATCTTTAGTATACATATTTAGTATAGAAAAAAATAGGCCGCCATTCACTCTTCAAACACACAGGAAAAATTGGAGGAAAAAAAGGGCCCACCAAACAGGTTTGACTGCTAGTGACTTCTGGCATTTAGTGGTAATTATATTTTTAATTTAGCAAGTAAGAAACTTGTCTGAAAGGGAGTGGTGGCAAAGTTGGCAGTGGCAGAAACAAATATGATTAAGCTAACAATTAAATAGCATAACCCACACATACACCAGTCACTGGCAGTTCTTTATCTCTACTTTGTTTTAAAGAGATAACATCTGCTTCTTTTGACAGTATACTGATAAGACATAGAAAGAGAATACTAAGCAGTAAGAAAATCATAGGTGCTTCCCACCCATCCACTTTTACCTCAGCTGAAAAAGTGTGTACATAGAAACAAAAACATATGTAGTATATTTGTAGTTATACACACTAAATACATAGGAATTCATGAATCTAGAATGCTTGATCACACTTTTAAATGCGATCCCCCCTCCCCCATCCGAAAATACCTTCTGTACACATATCGGATATGCAAGTTTGTCTCATCTCCCAGGCATATCCCTCCCTTTGACTTACTTGGCATGCATTCTTGATGAGCCTCCTGGCCTGCTCCTTGATGCTTGGCATGTCTGGGTCGGAGGGGTTGACCAGAGTGGTGACCTCTGTTGGCCCCACGAAGCTGTGCTGCGGAAGTGGCCAGCCCAGGTCCAGCCCCGGGGCAGCCATGTCGGACTGCATCGGCCAGTAGGTGTCGGAGGAGCCATCATCCTGAACAGTTCCCTCGCGGAATGTCAGCTCTGGGAAGTTCGTGGTCAGGAGGGGTGCCTGGATTGTGCCCTTTATTAATTCAATTTCCGGCTGTGCCAGAAAATTGACCATATCTGCAGTCTGGAGGAACTCATAGTAGCCCTGGTGTGACAGAAGACACATCCATTCATGACATATCATTTTAAATAAATAAATTGACATACACATACACACATACAACAAACTGCAGTGTTACCTCTAAGTCATTTTCTATCAGAGCATCAATAGCCAGACGGTATTCCTCACGGTAATGTGGGGGCAGATAGTTTGGGTCCAGGGGGTTTTCACCTATCGATGAACTCTGAGATCGGTGTGCCATGGTTCCAGAGAGGGGTGGGGTCAAAGGTCAGGTTTTAGGGGTAAGGAGAGGTAAAGGAGAAGGAATTTGAACCTGTGCAGAGAACAGAGGAAGAAAGAAATTGTCAGCGCACAGAATAATAATGTTGGTACATTTATAAGGGTGTAAGCTATTATTCACCCCTTATTATCTAAATGTATTCAAACTGTCTGAATGTAAGGAATCTTTTAGTGTTTTAGAGAATTAACATTATAGGTTTCACAGAATATTAACAAAAATAGCATTCAGGTACAAAAGAAAATAATTTTCATGTCTCCAGTCACATTTGTTTTGTAGTTGCAATTACATAGATAAAGATAGTACTTTACTTATCCACAAGGTTACATTTTAATGTTGCAGTCTTAAAAAATAGCATAGTGCTCCACTCCTCCATCTGTTTCATAGTCATAATTTAAATATGATAATCCTTAGGGTGATGGTAAGAAAAACTCTTTGTGTGAGGATACACAAGCAGACAGATTACCTAAAAACCTCTGACACAAAATGTCTATTGTTGCTGAGTATAAGCCTTTGCCGTAAGATTAACAAGTACATCTTTCATATTTACACACCTTTACCGGCATACAATGCAACATGCTTTTACTCTAGCAGACGCTACCAATTGTGAAGAAAGGCGGAAAGGAAGGTGGACAGGAGTGGTGGAAAAGGCATGTAGAGGCATAGAGACAGGTTCCCTCATATTTCTGCTCATTAAATGTTCATGCTGGTGCGTCATGCTTCAAGTTGCTACTCAGAATTAATAATCAAAAATCTGTGTCAGTCATATCGCTAAAATTGATTTAGGAGACCACAATGAGCTATTAGCTTTGCCTTGACTTGAACAAACTTAAACCTGATTTAGTAAAGTGAAAGAAACATTATTCCAAAAAAAAGTGAATGCGCGATTAATTCAATTATTCACATAATCTTTTATACTGGCGAACTGTCCAGGGTGTACCCTGCCCTCGCCCAATGCAGCTGGGATTGGCTCCAGCCCCCCCGCGACCCCTAACGGGACAAGCGGTAGAAGATGGATGGATGGATGGACATAATCTTTTATATTAATAAATTATTTTTATACTTAACCAGTTCTCTCACTCTACCTTGGAATAACAGTAATTTTATCACATCAAATAGTAATAAGGACTCAGATGCTCGATGAAGTGGAGGAGGGATAAGTACAACCTCTGCTTTTGAGGTTATGTAGTACCTGCAGAGGATAATAGGGAATGCATTGTAATGTACCTTTTTTTTTTTTTTTTTTTTTTTTTCTTTTTTCTTTATTTTCATTTGAATGTCCTTTTTAAAATGTAATATTTCTGTTTACTTATTATTTATCTAAGCATTTATATATGGGTGTATGTGTATGCGTACATTTACATACTTTTTCTCATAATGTAATATGTCGGTATCCATGTGTGCGTATATATATATATATATATTCTTTTATACATGTATTTTTATTTTTACTTGATATTGTACTATTTTATTTTATTAAGTCTGTTTTTGGTGTTTTTTCTTTTCTTTTGTCAAAAAAATTAAAACTCAATAAATACATTTTTCAAAAAAAAAAATAGTAATAAGGAATAATATTGGAGTAATATTGATAACAATCATAGCTTCAGTCATCACAATTTCCTTAAAGAAAAAGAAAGGCTGAGAATCCTCTCAGTTGAGCAGCATTTGCCATGAAAAATGTCCATCAGTTGATCAGATTCATATTTAATTTATAAATGTATTGTTTCAGTTGTTATGAAAATAGTTGGTTAAATCCACTTTGTATAGTGTGTGTTTGGCAATCATTATTTGGCATCTGTGAACTTTTTTGTGGTTTACTTCATCTGCCTCCAAAGGATAAGGTAGATGATCATTGTTTGGCAAGCCAAAACACAGTTGTTTGTTCTGCACCATCAATGGGAAAAGGTGGATAGTGGAGATGTATGTTAAGGACCACGGAACAGTTTTAGAATCCAAAGTAAGATGGATTACTTAAGATAAATCTGAGGAATAAACATGGGGCCAAACAAGAAGCGTTTTGGACTGTTTTGATGTATCACCACAGAAATGTAAGACCTTAGGAATTATGGCTGATTGACAGTCAGGGTGTGTTACCTTGGGTCTGAGGGGGAAGGTGATTTGGTGTTTTGTAAGGTTGTACCTGATTTAAAAATGTATGTGACGTGTTTTCTGTAAACTTCCATGCACACTTATGAATTGGTGGAGATAGCAAATGGCCAAAGTCCTAACCCGCAATTACTCAGAGAAGCCGGTTGACTTAGAGGCCTGGTGAGTCACCGGGTAGCCTGGCATGGCCTAGCCAGCGAATAACTTGCAACACGCTGCTGTGTGGTGATTCATCTGCTGGCAAAATGGCTGACATCCTGTTTCCGTGCTTCTTTCTAGACCCAGAAATAAGGCCTTTGTGGTATGCAGTTCCCATTTGAAAGTCCCATGGTGGGCAGGGAGGAATGTTAGGCGCACATACTACTTGCATGGAATACTTTTACAGCTTCCAAGAAGTAAAACTAAAATTGTACTACCACAAGTACTTTGATCTGTTATTTTTTTCTGTTTTTGATTTAATAAAAAATCTAGCAGCCTGGGGGCGCTCGTGGTTTAGCGGTTCGAGTGCCCCGCCCCCCTATGAGGGTCATTCCTCATTACACCAGACCCTGGTTCAAGTCAGGCCCAGGTCGTTTATTGAATATCAGTTTCCTCTCTACCCTATTTCATCTCTGTCTCTCCACACTGTCAATAAAGCCTGATAAATGCCAAAAAAATAAACTGAATTTTTTTTTTATTTAAATTTAGCAGCCTGAGGATTGATTTGTAGAGATATGCACCTGACTGTGCTTGTCATAATGTTAAACCTCCGAAAATGCATCAAACATTCGTGGCAACAGCCAAAAGAAAACTGAAAAATACTTATTTTACCAGCAGAAACGACAAAGAAAAACAGCAAGTTCTCACAATAATAATATAATTTTGATTGATGGGTTGATTATCAAAAATAGTTGACAATTAAGACACTCCACCTATGAGGAACACAGTGAACTAGTTCACATCAACCCTGAGGTGGAAATGAGCTGTGAGTTACTCAAGAGCACATCAGCACCAAGCAGAGCCCAAGAGGTTCTTATTAATCTTAAGGACCTCTCTGTCGCAGCAGAATTAGGTTACAGAAGAATACCACAATGGAAGCATGCCAGACTTTCTTCATCTCACCTGGCTGACTGGTACAATATTCATAGAAATACTGCCGTTTGTTTGTTGTTATAACAACTGCAGTAAGCAACAAACTGTAGATTGTGACACATGTTGATAGGGGACATTTCCCTTTCTCTCTCAATCTCTCTCTCTCTCTCGACCTCCATTGGTTAAGAAGCTTTCTGAAGTCCACACAACGAGACAGTCCTAAACCATTAACAAAGCCAGTCTGAAACACTAAACCACCACAGGGCAGGCAGGCGGCAACCATCTGCAGCTCCTCAAAGCTAATAAACCCAATATTCAGATATGCACAATGTTTGCTCACTAAGCATGTAAATGGCTCATTCTCTGCATTCCTGCATTACCTTGACAAGAAGAGGGTGAGAAAGAGCAAGTGAACAGCTGAGGGAGGAACGTTTTATATCTGCCTCAACATGTGAATCAGAGTTATGAGCCTGAAGAGACACAAACTATAAAGCACAAAATAAAAAATGAACTTTCCTTCTGATTTCTCCATCCCTCATAGACACATTCATCTGAACACGCCTCGCTAAACAAACAATATGATTGATTCGGCATACCTCTTTGGTCGATTTATTCTGTGCGATAACTCAGTGTGAATGGAGTGAGAAAACAATACCTGAAAACAGGTTTGGAGGGAGGAGTCGGTAATCTCCTGATGCTCCTGTCAGGACCATTCAGGGCAATTTTTCAGCAGATTAAAACATAAAAAGAAAACCGAGATAAGAAGAGCAAACACAGAACACGACATGTCTCTCTTTATATCATCACACCTCGGCGCAACTGTTGAATGCCAAAACAAAAAAGACAGCGCAAGGTCATGTGAATGTATACTGTAGGTGAGAACAATTGCCGACACCTAGCCTCCCTTTTTCTAACTGAGTTCTACACAGATTGAAGCACTGCTAGAAATACTGGTCCTCTAAAGCCCTCGTCATTTGTTCCAACTGTCTGCGGTCACCTTGAGTGGAAAACAATATAAGTACAAAAATGTCTCTACTATGCTTCCGTTCCCGAAGCACAATATTGCTCATACATGAATTACAGAGCAGATACAAGTAGACAATGAGCCCTTGTAACACACACACAATGCAAACAAAGCTATGAATGCGAAGGCCTGTCGTGGCCATATGGCTAGTGTGACAAGATTCAATCTATAATGAGAAGCACACAAGCACAAACGCACCGCAAAGAAGCTGGCTCTACAGACTTTTTCCCCTACAATTATAACCACATGTTTCCTATAGTGACTCACCAAGAATGAATAGAGGCAAGGCCTGTAAAGGTGAAGTTTGAAACATTCAATACATTGCTTGTCTGAGTCAAAGCTGATCTGTGTGCGTCTGTTATAAACATATTATCAGAGCCTATAGATCATAGTCTGAAGGAGAGGACATTAGGTGGGTAGTAGGTGTCTTTCTTGCTCAAGACTGATTAGAAGGCATGTCTCCATTTATCTTTCAATTAAAGGGATCTCAAGGTTGCCTAATGACATGACAGCAATGCACATAGCATTGTGCAACCATGGCATTCTCATAAAAGTGTCTCTGCCTTTTCAAGCATTATTTATTACGTATAGTGCCCTACAATACAATACAGACAGAGATCTGTTATGGATCTTTTCAAATGACTGGAGAGAGAGAGCAGGAATAGTGTGTCAGTTCCAGCCAACATGGAGCCTTCTGTGTGCTCAGACTATAACAACAATACTGTTCAAGTTTTGCAATGCACAGCAGCTACCTGGATGACCTAATCCACCATTATAAACTTCAGGCGGCTGACGAGGAAAGTAACCAACATTTCACTTTTTATTCCACCCACATTAATGTGGCAGTGAATAGAAAAGAAGACATAACAAGCATACATTAGAAGTTAAGCCTATATATATATATATATATATATATATACAGCCTAACACAAGGAAGATACCATTAGAACAAAATAGAAGTGTTAGGTTAGAGCAAGGGAAATAAAAGAGGGGAATATATTAGATAGCCTATTAAAGATGATAAAACAAGATGGGACAATAGAATAGAATAGACCCTCTGTACAACTGGCTCTAGTTTGCACATGCAAACTTGGCCGAGAGTTTCACTCCATACCTCCTAAATTTTCTCCAGAGCTCGTCTCTTCGCGTAGCCTATCTTTGTGCAAACTGCTATCGCTGCCCTCCTGGTGAAACCGCCGATGTGCGTCTCCTTTCCGTCGGCGCGTCACATTCCTCGGACTTTGTAAAAATACCACCCAATTCCCAGTGTGCACCCTGGTGCCGTCCAGCGAAGACAAGCCCGGCGAGGCAACACGGACCACAGGCCCGGGCTGAGCACTTCACTATGCAGTGTGTGAATCTCCAGAGCTGCCGCCAATACGGCATAGAGCAGCGCGTTGAATGAGGAAGGACCAGGCCTACTCTTGTTAGGCAGGGCTCTCCCACCGGCATGACTCCTCCCAAACCCCGTCGAATGCTGCGAACACTTCATTGGAAGTTAACTGCCAGTGGCACATTTTAAAAGTGCTGATCGGCCTACCCTATGTCATGGCTGGCTGCTAATTAGTATTTTATCAGGCTTTTATGAAACAGGGAGGCGTTTCTCCAACGGAACCCTGGTCTTAATTGTCTGTTTGCTCTGTATGTTTGTTTGTTTGTTTACCACTGACCCATCTCATCATCATCTGATCCCTGCTGTAGTTATAAATGAATGATGATTATAAAGTTCTCTCGAGTCTTGAATCCTTGGGAGATTTTGGCACCGCTTAAATTATATATTTTATATTTTAGTTTATATATTAAACTATATTTTTTATATATTTATATAGCCTATATACATATAATTATGTAATTTCTAATTAGAAATAACAAATGAGTTCTCACACAAATGAAAAGTTGAATTCACAAACATTTCTCAAATCAATACACTCAGCTGTTTTGCTCCTTACCTTGCTAGGTCTGGTTTGACCAGTCCCTTATGGTGACTAATGTTAACTTACTTTAGGTATTTATTGCTGTGTAATAGACTTTTGTGTTTTGTGCTACCACATGTCAGCATTTGTTATCCCATAATCACCCCTTTATCTAACACTTCTTCTGCCTTAGACAAAGAGTGGCCTCCTTTTTGCTTTGTTAAAAAGTTACTTAAACTCACTTAAGAGACCATGTTCCCCACTGAAATATGGTGTAGATGAGGCAAATGGTGTGGTGTTTTCCATATATTAAAAAACTGTCAAAATCAGCAGACTTTTAAAGTTTCCTTTTCTGCCTTGTTCTTCCTGCTGTAATATGGGCTGGATTTGGATTTTGTTTTTCATCAGGACATACAGACAGAGCTGGTAAAGTCAGAGTTAATTTCAAATATTTATTGATTGTATAATTTGAGGGAAATCTAATTTGTCACATTGTGTCAATCTCTTTTTTGTAATTATTTTATTTTATTTGATCTACTTCTCTTTTTGATCCTCAACCACTCAAATACACTAGCACCATTAAAAAAGGTGTAATACAGGTAAAAAGTAGGAACGTGTGTGAACTTAAAATGGGTCGTCCTTTGTCCTGAAATGTGTCTATCAGACAGGACACACCTTGTTTCTTGGCCCTGTGATAGCAACACACACATACACGTATGAGTATGATTGTGTGTTCAGTCCTGCTCACCAGGGTGTGCCTCCACTTTGAATGTGCTTGTAAGCTGCTACACTCAAACTGCAGGAGCCATATTTCTGAGCTCTAGCCTTTCCTTTTCTTTCTTCAAACTCATGCAAATGTGCAACTCTCAACATGCAAAAGATGAAATGACTGCCAATATTGTGCAGTTATTGAAATTAAAATAAAATAAAATAAACAGTAAAACAATACTTTGTCTAAAAGGATCTCTGATGAAAGAAGTATGTCGACCAGGAGAGAAAGTGAGGTTAGCGTCTTCTCACATGAACACGTTCTGACAACAGACACAGGTATACAGACGCTGAAATGCAGGGCGAGACCGCTCCATGGAATGTGCTCAAGGCATCCAACCACACCCAATGTCCTTCGCCCTCTCTCTCTCTCTCTCTCTCTCTCTCTCTCTCTCTCTCTCTCTCTCTCTCTCTCTCTCTCTCTCTCTCTCTGTCTCCCTACCTTTCTGCCTTCCTGTATCTATCTGGGCCTCTCTCTCCCTGTGCTCCTCCCTTTTTGAGTCACCTGGCAGCCATTCAACAGGTTTACAGGTCCATGCAAGGCAGAGGCCAGGCAGCTCAATCTTGGCCTCCATCTCAGCACGCCTTGAACAGGGGTTGGCATTTATCTGGGTCTGTTGGAACTAAAGCAAGTTTTATACACACGCCAGTTACAGATCAATGATGACTTAGCAGTCATATATACTGTATGTAGAGAACAAACTGTAGAGAACATAAAGTGTATTTTCAAGGTGTTTGGGCCACCAGAAGGCTCTGCAACAGCTCCAGGCCAATGTAGCAATCTGTATTAAAAGGAATGGTTTGACAAATGGCAAGTTTGGCTCTGTATGAAGGTAGCAGAATCCGCCAACCGGCATCTCTAAAGTTCACTGATTAACAGTAATTATGTGTTACTTGTTTTGAGCAATGCATCACTAAGATGACAGTAACCCAACAAAGAGTCCAGAATGCCACTGCAAGAAATAGTGTGGCAACAAGTGAAACCACAATGATGCGTGTTTACGCTTACATTTTTGTACAGATTAAACAAACAAGTCTAAACATGTTAATGAGTGAGATTTAGAGCTACTTGTAGGTCGATGTTGAACAGAGCTGTGTAGCCGTTTCCAGTGTTAATATTAAACTAAGCAAAAAGGCAGCTAGTTGTAATTGTGTATCTATCACACAGACACTAGACTGGCATCAAGTATTATGTTTTATTAATACAATTGAAACTTGTATTAATAAAACTTAATACTAGTATAATAATAACGCTGACTGTCATTGGCACAGACTCAGCAAACTGCGTTTTTAGTTATACATTTTTTTCAATTTCACAATCTCAGTACACGTTGCATTAGTATTAGCTGAACCTTAACATCTGACATCTGTATAGAACAGCTAATGAGCGGGGCGCCTTTAGAAGGCGTCCCCCTCCCGGGCCGGGCCCAGCAGCAAACCCGGGTTCGATTCCCACCCGCGGTCGTTCTCTGCATGTCACTCCCCTCTCTGCCCCATTTCACCTCTGTCTCTCTGCACTATCAATAAAGCATAAAAATGCCCAAAAAATATCTTAAAAAAAAAAAGAACAGCTAACGAATGAAAATCTCAGTGACATTGTTTTGTCCCCTTAAAATCTGAAAATGATAACATTCAAGAAGATAGAATCAGGCAACAACAACATTTTGCAGGTTGCAACTCATTATTATTTCAGTTGTCTTTTCGACAAGGTAAGAGGTGCTTCTGTGCCGCATCTATAAAGCTGTTCGTTGATTGTTTTCCCTACTCGTCTCAGAACAGACTTAATCACCATTTACTTGGATAAACAGGAAGTTACTTCTGTTTAAATATACAAAGAGGTTTATCTGAGTCTGCTCTTGCCTTGTATCTCTCTCTTTCTCGGTCTGGAGCCTGCCTCACTGTGGAACTATGAGCATTTCTCAGCACGCTTTTCCCCCGATGTAATGTCACACCTGAGTATAAGGTGATTCTCTGGAGCCTGGGGTTCTGAGGTCATCTTTACACCACTGTGCTGGGAGGAAAGGCTGCACACACAGATCCACTTCAACACTAAACAGCATATGGGTTGCAATCATGCAACCCATATGCATATATGTGTGACCATCATGCTAATAAGACAACGGTACATTCACATTGCCACCCACCCCATATAATGATATTTCACCCTTAGTTCCTTCAGTCAGCATCATAAGAAGTTCCTTATTTTCTGATCCAGAAAAAAAATACTTTTTACCATTAAGCAGGAGAGTAAAAACGCAATCCTCAAAAATACACAAAAAACTTTGTGTGTGTGTGTGTGTGTGTGTGTGACTAAGATACCTCGTTTATTACATAAGTGCCATTATGTTGTTACGACACATAACTAAATACTCCCTGTCAGGTACCACTAAATGAGATCTGTCTTATGCGCCTGTCAAACCTGCATGTGTGTCTTATCAAGTGTTTCTGTTCCTGCTTCAGGCACCCGAGACCTTGTCATGAGCCTCTGACAAGTATTCTAATCATTTTTAGTACTAGGTGGGGCATCACCATGAACCATAAACAACTCACTCAGTTCGAACGAAAGTCCCCACAGTGTGTGCAAGGTTATTGGATTTATTAGAACGTGCGTGTGTGTGTGTGTGCATGCGTGCGCACATACCTGTGACAGGTGCAGTCATTCTGTACCTTTATTACTGCACTCGTGAAAGGGTAATGGTTATTCAGGAAACCCCATAGCATCACAGACAGGATACAAAGTATAAGTAAACAAGAGTCTGACTTTGCAAAACAGCTTGACCCTGTCGTGCTATTACAACAGAGAACCAAGACTGCCATGAATCATTGCTACGTCCTTTACTACCACTATTAATTAACAATGTAGGCTCAACTACAAATAGAGCTTTAAAACAAATGTCACCAAGCAGGACAACTGTAATGGACCTTAGGGAGTAATCTTACAGAAAGTTTACATGTCAACAATTTGCTTGAGGTTGAAAAACACAAAGGCTTAGGAATGAACAAAGTCCTAAAACTGGTTTAGGTGCGCTTCAGAGGTACAGCAAGGGAGCAAAACCAGCAAAGTAGAAAGGTGACACAGGTTAGTGTTTGCACTAATAACAGTCAGGCTTTGAATTTCCGTGTGTCATGCGTGTTGCATGAGGGAACCCTATATCAGCAGGTGGATAGGTGTGAAGGAAATCTGTCACCTCACAGAACGGGTTGTCAATATGTTCAAATCCTGCTTGGTTGGGGTTCCTGTATGAGACAACTGCCACCTGGTCATCTTGAAGAGCAGGACACATATTTGACAATGTTAGGGTGTACATGTGTACATTGTGAGGTGCTTATTTCTTTAATACATCTGGAGGTGTCCTAAAGGACACAGGGATACTTTAATATAATTGTATTGTTGATTCTGTTTGTTTTTTTGTCCCAGCTCTAGCTGGTTGAGCAACAGGTGTTTTAACACTAAAGACACTATTTTAAGGTACATCTTTTCTTTTGAACTTTGGCAGTACCTCACCTAGTCTTATGGCAAGGAGAAAGCATATTCTTCTCACAGGTGGGTTATTTTGATGAGGCTCCTGTGAAAGGGATGCAGGATAGGCCTTACGTTCAAGTACTCCGATATAAAAGTATTTGGATATTGTAATACAAATGGAAACCTGGCACAGCTTGCCTACTTCTAAGAAAAAGGCGGTGTCTTGTGGGAAATCCCACGACTACTTAAAATACTTGTTTTGTTTCCACTGTGCACCAGAAAAAAGGCCAGTCTGACGAAATGAACGCATGGCAATTACTGTACGTTCACTGCAGGGTGTGGGCAACCAGCTGTCTTGTACTGCCCCCTACTGGACTGACCTTGACGTTGTTAGCTGAAATGTGTAGTCACCTGGCTGCATCACACTTGACATGCATCCCTCTCGCAATGATGTTACTGTAAAAGATAAACGTTATCAATTAACACCACACATGTACAAATGGCACAATTACAAATGTTGTTTTGTGATAATATAAAACATAATTGTATAATAAAAAACAAACGGCCATTTAAGGATAAAAGGATGCGAAAAATACTAATTGGAAAATATATTTTTAAAAAGCTATTTTCTTCCAGCTGATCATAATATTAGCCTACATGATCTTCCTCAGCAAACACTGTTTTTAGTATTTTCTTCCTTATTTTTTTTATTAATTAATAAACTTTATATTTCCCAGGCCTATGGCTACATGGTGCAATGTCTGACGCCACCTACAATACATCAGCCATGAATTACAAAGCAAAGTAAATAGGCTATCTAAAATCAAGTGTCATCAGATAAAAATCCCCTTACACGTGACGTGAAGCCAGAGCTCCAAATGTTGGCGTCAGATTTGTTGCGGAGACCGACAAGAAGGAAAACGAAAGTCTCATGTAAAGTTTCGTTTTCGAGTAACAGCTGCTGGCTGGTGATAAATACAGAGGATGTGAGCAGAGCGACATTCGCAAGTCAAAAGACGTCGCATCAACTGTTCACTTCACGAACTGAGCTCAGATAACAGATCATCATACAACATGAGCGGATCCACAGGTAAAAAGAAATACATTTATTTTATTGTGCATGAATTTGCATTTTATTTTGATGCTGATTTTTTTGTTTTGTTTTTATGTTTGTTTTTCTAATTTACCACGGCGTGGACATACCAGTGTTCACATTTGTTCATGTTTAAAGCTTAACATTTTTGATTAAAATAAAAAGATGAAAGAATGTGTGACTGTCAAGTTATCTCCCTTTTTTGTTCAGTCTCCACTTGAAGGAGACCCAATTCATTTTTAAATGTTTTAAAGAGAGACCTGTCAAACATATTTCGTACCGAACTTCCTTTATACGTGCTGAAGGCAGCAGAGCCGAAAGAACAGTGTCTTACTTGTTCAGTGTTGTGACACAGAGATACCTATTGTATTTGCAATGTTTTTTTTCCCCCCACTTGTGTAGAATGGACCCCTTCCTTATGGATGGATACCTTTGATGAATTAGTAAATGATGACAATGAGCTGGACTATGGAGACCAGTGGACTCTCAACTTTAACTACAGCCAGACAGACAAAGTCACCAAGGAGGAGAGGAAGAGAGGCTGGAAGGTTTATACCCACTGTGCCTATGGACAGTATGTATCAAGATGTATAACCTCGAGTTAATACAATATACAAACATTCATGTTAAGGTGGATAAAAAATGTATTGGTCCAGACAGTAGTCTCATCATTCCTCTTACAATGTCATTCCAGGTTATATGATGAAATGAAAGAAGAGTATTTGAAATGTAAAAAACAGTGTCATTATGTGGAAAAACCGGTACTGCAGCCTGAGTAAAGAGGGCAGGCCGTACTGTGGGTTTCGTTTCACTTGAGTAAACACAACAACAGGGTTAAGAAAAGTAAATTATGTCCTAAGATGTTTTCAGAATCCTACTCCTACATCTAATCATTTACAGATACACATTTTAAAAAGTAGGCTATACCAAAAGTAAATGTTCTCATTATGCAGAATGACTGGAACTGCATTGCAGCTGGTAAAGTTGAACCATATGCAATTAGTTACACCTTTGGATAACTTAACCAATAATAATAAATCCCAATGTATTTAATAATTTATCTTTTACATTAAATATCGAAATCTGCAAAGTATCTTGTAACTCATGTTGTTTAATAAAAGTAGTGGATTTAAAGGTTTGATAATACCCCCAGCATGTAGTGGAGTAGAAGTATAAAGCAGCATAACATTGACATAATCAAGTAAGGTCATTTATATAACCTCCAAATTGTACTAAAGTTCAGGGTTGGAGTAAATTAATTTACTTACATTCCACAACTGGATTTAACCAACATTATTATTATGGAAAGATTGACCCTTTTCATTTGAAATGTTGTCTTTTCAAAAACATTCCTTGCAGGAATACCTCAAGAACAATCTCACTCATTCACTCTTCATCTATTTTCCTCTCTTTTCACCATCAATAGTTTTGAGTGTGAATCCTGCAACAAGACCTGGTCTTCAGCACGGGTGGTGGTGTTGTTCCGCTACCGGCTGCGGGGCGACAGGGGGACAGTGATCATGCGGCCCTTTGGACAGGCCTGTCGCCAATGCCAAGACGATGAGTTTTATCTACCTGGTTTCTCCAAGGAAGATGTGGAAAAAGCCTTCCTCAGGCTGATCCGCAAAATCCGGAAGAACTGCTACAGAGATGATGAAGACAGCGACAATGATGGCAGCTCATCTAGTTCCACCAAGGTGTACACCAAACCTCACGAGGCTTCCCTGTGTCAGGCCTGCATTATGGGAATATGCTGTCAGGATGATGACTAGATGACAGCATGTGTGTGTGTGTGTGTGTGTGTGTGTGTGTGTGTGTGTGTGTGTGTGTGTGTGTGTGTGTGTGCGTGTGAGAGATTAACAGTGAAATGTTGTGGGTTGTTTAACTAAGATGCTCTGTAGCAGTTTGACGGTTTTTTGGGATAATGCTGTTAATGAAAATTATATCAGGACCAAGAATATGTTTTTTTCCCCGGTAAATATATTGAGTTATATATTTTTTGTTCAGTACTTTGTACAGTGTATGGTTCTTTATTGTCCCGCAATATTGTATATGTTTCTACCAATAAAGTCTTATGTCTGACAACGTTTTTGGTAATGATTTCTAAATGTATTTATGTATTCAGTGTTGAGAATAAGTGGTTGATTGTAACTGAGTTTATTTACTCACACCGTACTCCATTTTTACATTACTTTATACTTACTACGCAACATGTATTTGATAGCTGCAGTGAATCGTTACTTTGCAGATAATGATTTTACATACAGAATATAGGATCAGTTTATTTAATATAGCCTATTGAAGTGGGATAAACCAATTCAAATAATCTCCAACTCACACAGCTACAACATTAAAATGCTGATTCTAAATACATCAACATTAAAAAAATAAGGGTCAGGAACTCCCACGGGTTTGCTTGATCAGGGACCTCAAGCCAGAAAGGTTAGGAACCCAGGTATCTGTAAATGTTATGATTTTCTGGCTTGGAAGACAATTGTTCTGACAAGTCAACAGGACATATGTGGCAGCTTTGTAAAAAGCTGTTAATTAAAAATATGTAGGCTAGTTTTAAGTGGATACACCCTTTTTGTCTTAGCTGCATTAAATTGTAGAGCTCAACAATCATTTCATTCAACCCCCAATCATTCTTTAAAAATGTAACTTAGTAGGCCTAACATTTACATTTTGAGAGCTATGTTTATGCTTTTATTTTGGAAGATTTTATATAGTAAACTTTACATTTAAAAATCTAATTAAAGGAACAGTTATTTTGCTTGATTGAAGGGTTTAAGTAGGTCGACCTATTTTTCAACCCCTGCTTATTCCAAACTGTCTGACACTGACACTATCATAAAGGATCAATTCTGTTTCAGATTTTGCCAACTTCTTCACCGAATACAGTCTGCCTTTTCAGAGGTTAAATCTGTCATTAACATAAAATGAACTCTTTTTTCAGTTTTAATTTAACTTTTCATTGAATCCCCTTAATATTATGTTTACGGTTTCATACATACTATGTATATTAAACGGGCTTGTCTTAAAGCAGCTAAATACATTGTTATAAAATGTTACAATTAGAAAATAGAACAAAACCAACCAGCGAACCCAGAAGAACCGACCAATCAGGTAAGGAACCTCGGTGTGACTGTTGACTGTGAGCATGCGCAGTTCACGTTTCTCTTTGGCAGCCACAACAACATACAGAAGCGATCCAGTCAGTCTCGCCCCTCCACTCCGTTCTCAGCAGCATCATCATCGTCCCCGCCGCCGGTGTGTCCAGTTGGCAGAGAGGATGGTTCAACGGAAAAGCAGCTGGGGAGGCGAATGACAATGAAAAGATAATGGCCCTCGACTTACGAAGGTTTCCGAATATGCGACTGGTGACCAAGTGAAACGACTGTGTGAGTAAAGCGGCGGAGATTTGATGTTGGTAGTTGAGGCTAACACAACGCGCTAATGTAAACCTGAGAGGTGGTTTGCTAGCTTCAGCAGCGGCAGGAAGGTAGGCTGCTTTGGGTGGAAACGTTTTCCAGTACAGCAGCCGTGGGAAAACGTTAACCTAGAAGCTGTCGCGTTTTATCGGCAGCATTTCGGGCCACCTACACCCAACACAAGCTTTCCTAGTTGGGCTAGGAATTCACACAGACTGTCAGTGTGTTGAACAAAGGAGCTTTAACCACCGAGGGGCCGCATGGACAGAAACATGCCAGGGAGAGAAGTCGGCTGCTGTTTGTTTTGTGCTCCATTTCATGCTGACACACTTCTTCAGGGGTAACCACACGAGGTCTGACCTGAATGTCTGGCTGACACGTCAGGCTACACGGTGACCTAGCTAATTTTGGTAAATGCCGAGGCGCTATGGAAGTAACTTCAAGTGTATCTCATTATGCAGCTGACTTTGGCTGCCCCCCTCCATATAAGTTTTTATATTTTCTCTGACAACCTGACCTTGGGCACTTTTTAAATGCTCTACCCATACTTTGACTGAGGTGTTTGAGTTGATGTGGATCAACTGACAGCCGGTTTGGCACCATGGTTGGTGTTTGCTTGAAATACATGTCATAGTGATAATAATAACAGAGTTATATTGAATTTGAATGTGCTGCCTCGCCTGGCAGTTAGTGTAACTAACGAGTATTTTCAGTTTATTTGAAAGGATTATTCAATTAGTTCATCAGCAGAGCAGGAAATGTATCTGCAACTTTTTTGTATTCATTTAAGTTAAATCCTACATTTCTCTGCATCATATCCTTGCAAAGGTAAAACTGTTAAGTTTTATAACTATAATAGTCTGACATTTTATTGACCAAACAATGCACTGATTTTTTGATGAAATAATTAATGCAATTTTCTGCAAATCTCAATGAATTGTTTAGTTTATAAAATGTCTGAAAATTATTTCATATATTCTTTAAAGTTTTTGTGCGTTTGTGTGCGTGTGTATGTGCGTGCTCGTGTGTGTGTTTGTATGAAAAGCTCCAAGACAGTCACACAACATTGTAATATATCATTTTGCCAGGGTTATTGGAAAAATATCAGCAGGAATCATCAGACTAGATTCATGCGTTTGGCATTCTTGAGTCATTAAGTCTCGATCATCACATTGTCCTAAATGTAGAAATACCACATATACCAGAGGCCTGTTCTGTAGAAACCTGTGGTTACGACAAAGTTATCATTCTCACACGTTATCCATAAAGATGCCTTTTGTTTCGTGGCTGGATTTAGGGTTAACAGGACAAGTGTCCGGTCAACAAGGAGTGAAACACTTCCTCAGCCTCGCTCCACTAGACCACAGAGTGACGTGTAGCCTTTAAGAGCTTTCGTAATAGTAGACAATTACACTGTCTGCCAACTGCAACACAGCAGCACATGAGATCCCTGAAATTCCAGAGTTCCTCCTCGCTCCTTATCCCGACTTCCTGTCCTTATTTAGTATGAAAGACTGGCGGATATGCACTGAGGAGTGAAGTGAACTGGAAGTAAACCAGTGTGCACAAAACACAGAGAGCCAAGCAGACAGACTGACCTATTAATAACTATAGCAACCAACTAACCCTCCCTCCTCTTCATCACTCCTCAACATACACACACTCAGACCAGTCTACCGCACAATACTGGGACTCCTGTCATGCATCACAGGAGGAGTAGAACTTGTAAGATGTTTGCTATTATTCGGCTATTATTCGCGTTGTGCGGCCTTTGTGTCTCCATCTGTCAGTGTGTGTTTTCCCCTGTCCATCACTGCATAGAAATGGGAGGCAGCGCCATCAAGCCACGTTATTCAAATGTTCCAGAGCCCGAAACCAGCCAGCGGCCAACTGTAGCTGGGCTAAAAGAGGCTCTTTGTGAGGGCCAGACAGATGGCCATAGAATGAAGACTGTAATGATACCCTAACGGCCCAATACACACACAGAGACACACGCACTCGCATACAGACTCCACTCATTACTCTGTGTGTGTGTGTGTGTGTGTGTGTGTGTGTGTGTGTGTGTGTGTGTGTGTGTGTGTGTGTGTGTGTGTGTGTGTGTGTGTGTGTGTGTGTGTGTGTGTGTGTGTGTGTGTGTGTGTGTGTGTGTGCAAAGGAAGGAAACTAAGTAGAAACCATTGATGAAGATAGTGATTATGTACAATATGTGACAAAAACTAGACTGGGAGAGTATACGCTCAGCTGTAGCAGCCATAGCTGTGATTCTTTGGTTTGGCACCTGAGAGTCATAGGTAAACCTGGTTTTGGCCCCAGCGTATACCAGTGCTGCATGGTTTAACATAAACGCACTCGGACTCTCATATCTCCTGTAGCTGATGAGCGTGTAAACAGCCTAAGATATGCAAATTCCTCACAAATGCATGCTTACATGGACTGGCAGACAGTGACCAGCTGTGGTAGTATTGACCATGCTTTTCATCAACTGACTAACAAATCGATGGCTTGTTTATCATTAACCTCGCCTGCCCCCTTTATAATTATCTCTCTGTCTTTCTAGATTCTTTCTTCTCTCCCGCCGCGTTTCCCTCCTATTCCAGTATCATAACAACCTCCTCGCTGCCTGCAGCACATCGCTTGATCAATGGTTGAACTGATTGATTGAACTGCTCTCTCTTGTCTCTCCCTATCAATCCGACTCTCCATACCTGTTCACTTGCTTGTTTCTGTCATGGTATTTTTTTCTTTCCCCTTTCCTACCTTCACCATTCTTTTTTTTTCTCCACTTAATCTAATTGGATTCAAATTCTTGATTTGCAATTTCTCTTGAGATGAACCCATCTCATTTTCAAGGGGGTCCTTGACAACATAAAAGTACAATAATAGCAGCCTATTTAGAGCATATTATTTACCGTTTAAAAGGGAAAAACAACAACAAAACCCATAACAACACACACACACACTCATGCAAAATCAAACCTTAACATTAACAGAGCATTATTTCTTCTTCTCGTATCTATCTTTCTTTCCAACATTCTTTTTCCTCTAATCAATCTTTTCTTCTCTCTCTTTTTCTCACAGGGCAGGACAACACCGAACCATGTTGCTCTGTGTGTGACCTGTGGTGAACGGGGGAAGAGGAGGAGGAGGGAGGCAAAGGCAGGCAGGCAGGCAGGCAGGCGAGCAGACGGGCATCTGCCACAGCTCCCTTAAGGCGAGCCCTTTGCTAGCTTGAAGCCATGGGCAACACAGCCACAAAGTTCCGCAAAGCCGTGGTGGGAGGCGACGAGGCCCTGGCCTGGCAGCTGTACGAGGGAAACCCTCAGTTCAGGGACGGCCTGGACCCCAACTCATCATACGGAGAGCAGTACCAGCACAACACGCCCCTGCACTACGTCTGCCGCCACGCCATGACACGTCTGCTCAGGTAGAAGAACAAACACGTTTTTAATTTTCCATTTGGGATTTGGTTGAGAACATCCGAGATCTTGATTGTCCTCTTGGGGGTGGGGGGCTCTTACTACACCACAAGCTCCCCCCAGAATGCATTCTTAACAAACTTAGGACGCAAAATTTGCATTAAGTGTTTTTCCTGGCTCAAAATAAGGCAGATGTGGCACCATCTTAATGTCTTACAAAGCCAGAAGCAAGCTACATCCCCTTCAAATGACTCAAACAGCGATCACGTAAATTTCACCACTTTGAAGTTTTTTTGTGCAATTCCCCGAGCTCCCCATGTCGTGCATACCTAAATCAGTCAATGGCGCTTATTACAATGCCACCACCAAATTGGACTAATGCTACAACTGTAGTTACAAATGACAGAAATCAAACAAGCCTGTTAGAAAATAATGTGTTCCACGAAGACAACTCTCAGAGTTTTTTCGAGAGCTGGGGGAAACTTGGCCACGTCGTAGTTCTCTATGCAAGAACAACCCTTGCATTGGAGATTGTCCCTTGTCCCTAAAAGTCGCTTTTTAGGGACTATTGGCGCTTTTCCACCGCATGGTATCAGCTCGACTCGACTCGACTCGACTCGCATTTTTGGCTTTTCCACCGCAATTTCATGGTACCTGGTACCACGTAGCGGCTGCTTTTTTGGTATCGCCTCGCTCTAGGGTCCAAGCGAGCTGAGCCGATGCTAAAAGGTGACGTCGGCAGACGGCCGGCCACTGATTGGCCAGAGACTATTGTCTGGCCAATCAGTGGCCAGAGACTACCGGCTTCATTCTGTTGTTTATTCTCCCCAACTCTCCGGGACTTTTGAGTGTATTTCCGCCGCGTGCAGCCTTCTCTGGCTCTCTTTCATTTGATTTGCATCACAGATCCGAATTTATTTTCCATATATTCGCTAAGCTCACCCAGTGTTGGTTGTTGGGGAAGTTACTTACATACGAGAGGAGACATGTAGGGCAGCTAGCAGCTAGGCTAAATAGTAGCCAGCTGGGACAGACATGATAGCGAGCGATTACATTACAAGCCTCGGACTGAACTGATTACCTCAATAAAATATTCAGGCTGAGACACGGCTTGCATTTGAAAACACGTATCCTGAAACAAGCACTAAACAGTCAACTTTATCATGCCCTTGTTTACGTGCATAGTACGTGACGCATCCCTACAGCTGACTGTGTGGCAGAGTCACACATCGGGACAACAACCATCCCTCTTAATGGCCCGTAGCAATATTCTTCTACTTCTTTTAGCAAACAGATACAAGGGGGTATTTCTTAAAAAAATTTCATCCGTGTTTTTGGCGGTTGGTTCAGTTAATAGTGCAACAACTGCTCGTAATTTCTGCTTTGCTACTTTGCTCCGGAGTAGGCTTTCAGCCCCTTACGACGACCCCGCCCACGTTCAGCAGGTACTATTTGCGGTGGAAAACGACCCGTGCTGCTACCAAACCAAGTTGAGTCGAGTCGAGTTGAGTCGAGTCGAGCTACATGTGCGGTGGAAAAGCGCCATATTGGTGGCTGGTACTACACCTATATCATCTCCTGCAGTGTGTCCTTAAGCAAGCCACTGCTCCTGGGGCCATGTACTATGGCTGACTCTGTGCGAGGACCCCCTCTAAAATGTGGTGTCTTGAGAGGGTATATGTAGCCTTGTGTTAATTGACAAAATTAAAGAACCTTAACTTTACCTCTTTCTTGTTTGTCCCCCAACTTAATTAAAGTACCATGCCTAATCTCTGCAGTGCCACTTTAAGGGCCGGTTTTGCAGACATGGATTAAGCCTAGTTCTGGACTAAATTGTACCTTCAATGGACAATCTCCTTCAAAATTCCATTTAGTCCAGGACTAGGCTTAATCCATGTCTGTGAAACTGGCCCTATGAGTGTTAACATATTTAAATTTACTGCAGGGTTATTGTACTGTAAGGAGTTTTGTTGCTTGCATACTTGTCTCAAAACAGGTGTACACGCACAACAGCACAACCCTTGGATACAGGAGAGAAACTGAGTCTAACACAGTCTAACGGAAAGGGGTTCAACTAAAAATGATACGGGAAGCCACCAGTGTGTCTTTTCACCCCCTGCAGGGATAATCAGAATGCTGGCCGTGACAATGACAGCTGATTCAGTGACTCAATAGCCGTCCTCACCTCCTCCTCCTTGGACTCTTTTTCTCACTCTTGCCCCTTTCTTTCCATGATTACAGTGGGGGCGGGGGGTTCATTGGAAACAGTGTAAAAAGGCCAGTCAATTATCTGTGCATCTGCATGTACACAGCCGTGTGTGTGTGTGTGTTGGGGGGAGCTGTGATTCCACAACAACTGCTTAATGTGTCCAAGTCTGTGACTATAACGAAGTGAATCATGGTGTGCTATTTGTGTCCCTTTCCTCCTAACCTATAATGGGCCAGAGAGGCGTGCTCTGCTCCTGATAAGTATCAGAGGAAATGCCTCTTTGTTCCAACAGTCGAGTGGACAGAGTCAAGCGGATAAACTGCCGGGAAATGTCAGACAAAATAATAAGAGACTAACAGAAGACGTGCGTGGGCTGTGAGATGGTAGAGTCTGTTTTTCAGATTATTTTTTTAACATTTACAGTATATGCTTCATGTTTATTCCTCCTCATCTAGTTTTTCTCTGTAGGTCGGATTGGCTAGTAAGTAATCCCATGAAAAATGCAAACTGGGAAATCACAAGTAGAAAATGGGTGTAGCTCAGGAAATGTAACCCTTCCTCCACAACAACTGAGAACACTGCTAGAATTATAACAATTCATTTCCTGTTGTTTTTACAAAGGACAAACAAACAGCAGATTTGTCAACATATAGTTGCTTCCCAACAACTTCCCTTCTTTATTTGTGCGTTTGTCTTCAACTAAAGGAAAGACGAGCACTACAAACATCATTCAGAATTTCAGTACATATCGTACTGTGTTCTCTTTCCCTGAGGTTTCCTGCCCTTGCCAAATCACTGTACGGCACGAACAGCTTTGACACTCGACAAGTGCAAAAAAGCATGTGACGTCCCCCAGCCTGTTTGATTCTAGCAGACTGATATTAGGGCCATCCATCCTGAACATTGGGGATGTGTGTGTGTGGAGGTGGGCGTGTTGGGTTGTAGTTGAGAGGGGAATAATTAGGGATTATTGCTGTGTGGTTGAATTGGCATTGCCCTGTCATTAGGGGGAGGCTGCAGGGGCTTGTGGCTGACAGGATAAGAAGGTCAAAAGTAGCAGAGCAGGACAGCGGTGGAAGAATAGGCTGAAAGGCCACACACAATAAGGAAACATTCAAACACTAATTCAATACAGGCTGCTTATGCTGCGTGTCCAAATTGCAGAGGGAGAAGAGAGGAGAGATGTTTCTGAATGTATTCAACAAGTGGAAATCCAATGACATCCTATTATTTTCTCCCTTTTTGTTGCACTTGCATTAGTGAGAAGGAGGTCCTTTTCAAATGCACCGCTATTCATGTTCTCACAAAAAGTAGCTGCCATCCGGTAATGTAGAAAAGGATGTAAAATAGAAAAAAGAGGAGAGAGAATGGAAAAGAATGTGTAGGAGAAGAAAGGAGAGGTGGGAGTGTTTAGATTGATGAAAATGCAGAAAGAAAGTTTAAGAGGTGAAAAGGTGAAGCCAAATGAATGATTGAGCTAATCAGTAAATGGAGGTTTTGACAGACAGAGAGCACTGGGAAGCAAAAAACTATTTACTAAACAGA
Source organism: Hyperoplus immaculatus (assembly GCA_949357725.1). Lineage (NCBI taxonomy): Eukaryota > Metazoa > Chordata > Actinopteri > Uranoscopiformes > Ammodytidae > Hyperoplus > Hyperoplus immaculatus. Next base: position 11,461,600 of record OX442367.1, read on the forward strand.
ACAGCAACAACTCCCTGGCTCCTAGTCCAACTGGCACATCCATCAGTGTGTCTGTGTGTGCGTGTGCGTGCGTGCAGCATGGCCATTATCTCAGAGATGTTAAACAGAAATAGTCAATATTTCGCCATCTTCCTTCTCCTGTCTCTCACCACACTCAGCCAACACTTATCTCAAAATCCATCCCTCTCTTACGTACGCTTCACTTATTCTTTTTCAACTTTTCTCTTTCACCCTCTTTCAAGCCTTCTTCCTGTTGTTTGGCAATTATTTATTTAATTTTCTTTCCATTTCAGTGTCAAACTCCTCCAGAACTTGTGTCACGGCTCATCTTTCTTTTTTTAATAATCCCGTCTCTCTCGCCTGTAACGCAATAGGTCCTTCCTGTTCAGTAAAGAAGGGAACCCCAACAAGCGTAACGTGCACAACGAGACGTGCCTCCACGTGCTCTGCCAAGGCCCACAGATCCTGCTGCTGTCAGAGGGAGCGCTGTCGCCGCGCCTGGCCCGGCCACAGAGAGACGAGCAGCGTCGCGCCGACTGCCTGCAGGTACAAACACGCGGTCAGAGTGCCACTCACAAACCTGCAAGTCTCGCTGCTTTCCTCAAAATTTACTTACAGACACCGTGTGTGTGTGTATTTGTGGGTGTCCCGCTCTGCCAGATGATTGTGAGCTGGACCGGTGCCCGGCTGGATGGAGGCCAGTACGAGAAGGCCAACGTCAACGCCACCGACAATCACCACAGCACCTGTCTGCACTACGCTGCTGCTGCGGGCATGAAGAGCTGTGTTGAGGTGAGAGAAAGTGTATGTGTGTGGACCAAACCAAACTCGTACTAGGAAGAGCTTTTATTTACCGCACAGCATTGGTCCGTCTGTGCTCTGCGAAATTGGCTCTGGCAAAAGCTTTTACAGCCAGTTAAATCCGCAGACTGCATTATGCCGGTCCTTGCATCGTGAGCATCTGCTTTGTGTTTCATTAACTGTCTGTTCCAATAGTGCTTTCTGCTTCGGATTAACAGCTTTCGAATTAGAAAGAAAAAAAAAACACTTCCTGAAAATTACACTCTGATATGCGCAGCCTGGAGGAACTATATGGGATAATATTATCCTTTCTTTCAAAGTTATTTTTATTCAATTTTACAGTTTACAAGAATTATAACAAATAAAACATAATTCCCTGCCTACAGCCAAAATCCCCTTCCCCCATGCTGTCACTCAATGATTACTATCATTCCTAATCATCCAATGTATCAAGCGATGTACTAGCCTGGAAATCCAGACCCATATCTAAAACGATATAGGGTCTGGCCACGATCAATAGACCTTCCCAACTCAAGGGGCGGCACCTACACGTGCATTTCAAATACCACCAGTCGTCATCCGGTTACGTCCGCCCCAGAGCACCATACATAGGGCTCTGCCTAAATTAGACAGAACCAATTGAAATGTAGCTCAGAATTTTCTGACATATTTAATTAGTTTCAATGGATTGTGCCCAGACCAACAGGCACAGCAAATGTATTTAACATATATGCATAAATCAGAGTGCTAGGAAAATATTATCCTTTAAAATAAGTTTGAACACATTTCAATTCACCTTTTTAAATTCCCTCTATCTTCTCTTTATATTCACTTCCTTTCACAAATGTCCACACCTCAACCTTTCTCCATTTTACTAAACTTTCTTTTGACCCTCTTGTATTTGCTCCTTTTTCCTTGTGCGCCTTTCCTCTCCTCTCTTCCTTTACATGTCACTTCTACTGCACATTATCATATTATTTTCTATTTTCTACCATGACGTCTTTGTTTTCTCTTTTTGTCTGTTCCACTCGCTCTCGCCTCTCGCTTCCTTCGTTCTTCCCCTACAATTTCTCGTTCCTCTCCATTATCCATTTCTATCCCTTTTCTCTCTGTTCTTTTCTTTCTTCCACATTCCCTTTGTACTCCTCTCTTTCTTTCCCCTCCCTCTAGCTGCTAATCCGGAGCGAGGCGGACCTTTTTGTGGAGGACGAGGACAAGTTGACGCCATGTGACCACGCCGAGCGGCACCACCACACGGAGCTGGCCCTCAGCCTGGAGTCCCAGATGGTTTTCTCCTCCTCTTCCACTCAGCAGTCCAACACAGATGCACACAGTGAAACCAACATACTACAATACAAGGAGGTGAGACCCAAGTTTACCACATATGGGGGTGTCCTGCTGGCTGGACTTAAAATTAACGCTTTATTATTGTGCTTTTTTTTAAGGTAATTTAGTAAGACATGTTTGCAACGTGCAAGATTCACATGGAATGTCCTCACAGTGATTTGTCCTCAAATTTCTTTTTTAAAGTTGTGTTTTAAAGTGGAATGAATTTTGTTGTGATAATCTTTGTCGGTATCATGCTGCTTTGTTGATAATATGATTTCACCTAGCTACACTCTCAAATCTCTTTTAACCAAAGACTATAGTTTATCCTGTCATCGCTGACATTTTGCAGTTGTGTTGGTGTACGTTTACCCCTCCTATAATGCCAAAGAAAGTAAACTTGAAAACGATTTCATGTACTTACAAGTTCATATGGGAGACAAAACAAGAATGTCTAAATTAAGTTTAAAATTTCATGGGAGAACTGTTAAATAATCTTGAAAGGGTCAATTAGTTTGCGCTTCCAGAGGGACACGTGCCAAAGACAACTTAACACAATGTATTGCCTTCTCTTAAACACACCCATACAGCGAAGTAGAAGGAGTAATGATGTGAAGGGTAATGGTAAATGTTAGCACTACCCAAATACACACAGAGACCCATTCACCGAAAGTCTTTAACTTTCTGCAAGTGCAAACCTACACAGTTGAAGGATAAGGGTTATTACTGAGGATATGTACATGAAAGCAAATGGGAGACCAATAGTGTATTGATTTTTTTTTTTAATTACTCATTCATGTTCATCCAACAAGAAATTCCTTTGCTGAGTTCAGCCAAGAAATGTCGACTAATACATTAACCTGACTAGCTGCTCGTCCCTCCCAAATAATATTTAAATTCCTTACTTTTTCTTCTTTTCGCCTATCCATACCTTTCTCCTCTCCTCTCTGCCTCCCTTTCATTACTCCTTCCTTTTTATTAATTTCACTCTGTATCCTCCTAATGTTTCTCCCTCCTCTATTCTTTCAGCCTTATGAGGGACTGAAGCTTCAGGACCTGCGCCGGCTGAAGGACATGCTGATCGTAGAGACAGCAGACATGCTGCAAGCCCCCCTCTTCACTGCTGAGGCCCTCCTCCGAGCGCACGGTATGAGTTTCGTGTTCGAGAAAAGCTGACATTCGTGAGACCTTCTCAAACCCTCACAGCAATGACTTTGTGATGGCAATATTAAGAGAGAATTAAATATCCCCTGCCTGTAAACATGTGTGTATAACCTCTCTCTGTCTCTGTTTCTGTCTCTGTCTCTAGACTGGGACAGAGAAAAGCTTCTGGAAGCCTGGATGTCAGATGCTGAGGGCTGCTGCCATCGCTCCGGCGTGGCCATGCCCACCCCGCCGCCCAGCGGATTCAACGCCTGGGACACTCTACCATCCCCTCGCACCCCCAGGACCCCGCGCTCACCCCTCACACTCACACTCACATCCCCGACCGACAGCTGCCTCACACCTGGAGAGGAGGGCCTGTCTACGGTGAGACACTCACCCATGACTAAAAGCCTCTGGAAAGCATTTTTGCTCTCAACAGATGTTTTTATAGAACGTCCGGGCAGAGAACTGCTTTGATTGGTACAAAATACTTATTGTGTAATAAAGAACCAGAGCATAGCCCGTTTCACCTAATCTGAATATCTGTAAAGTTATCAAACTTAAATGACAATATCTTATCTTTTCAGATGCTTAGTATCATGCACCTAACTAGTTTGAATGATTGTGTGGATTTCGGTTTTCAGCGGCTTCTGGTAGAAGAAGCTTTTAACTGGCAGCATTTTTAAATGAGCTTAAGCTAATGTTATATATAGTACTGTGTTAGGTATCAATGTGAAATCATTAAGTGTCAGACGACCCTTGAATATCATGTGATTTGTTTATATTTTGTCCCCCTGCAGTGTGGAATCTGTCTCTGCTCCATCTCAGTGTTTGAGGATCCAGTGGACATGTCTTGTGGACACGAGTTCTGCAGAGCATGCTGGGAAGGGTAGGAACCTGGGTTTTTGTATGTGTGAGAGTGAATGTTCCTGCATACTTCAGTGTAGTTGAATATTTGTAAATCGATGTTTCTGATATTGCATATTTTTCTGTGTTTTATAAGGTTTCTCAATGTAAAGATTCAGGGGGGTGAAGCGCACAACATCTTCTGCCCGGCCTACGAGTGCTACCAGTTGGTGCCGGTGCATGTGATCGAGAGTGTTGTTTCCAGGGAGATGGACCAGCGATATTTACAGTTTGACATCAAGGTAAAAAAATAAAATACAGTAAACACATAACAATCATATAGATATTTGTGATCATGTTCTCATTAAGGCTCGCTACAGCGTTTGCTTTGCCCCTTGCCCGTTTTCTTGCTGCACACATTTTTGAATATCTGTTTGTTTCTTCCTCCTCCTTTTTGGCATTTCCAAATCCCTGCTGCTTTTTACACTGCCTCTTGTCTTGTGTTCACTCTACCTCCATATCCTCCTATAATTTATATGTGCTCTCTCCTCACCCCCTATCATAGGCATTTGTGGAGAACAATCCTGCTATCCGCTGGTGTCCAGCAGCACGTTGCGAGAGAGCAGTGCGACTGACCCGACCGGGCCCCGGGGACAGTGACCCACAGAGCTTCCCCCTCCTGCCCTCCCCAGCTGTTGATTGTGGCAAGGGTCACCTCTTCTGCTGGTACACATCATCATTTATTGACTGTACATACAATGCAGCACCAGTCACTGTCATCTGTGTACAAATACAAACTTTTTTGATTTTTTTTACACACAATTTTATCTAAAACTGTTATTATTGTTGTTGTTATTATTTTCATTATTTATGTTATCAGAGGCTTGACGTAATTTTTCTGTGCCCTCCTCCTACTCTTATCCGTCTGCATTTCTTTCCAAGAGTGAGTGACAGACACTGAATTGTCATGTTGCTTTACTCTCATTGTAATTCACTGTATCTTCTTCTCTGTGTCCCTGTTTATCAGGGAGTGCCTTGGCGAGGCCCATGAGCCGTGTGACTGTCAGATGTGGAGGAACTGGCTCCAGAAGGTCACAGAGATGAAGCCTGAGGAGTGTAAGTCTATTCCTGTTTAATGATGTGTTTTCCAGGAATTTGTAGAGTTACCGGGGATCATTGTAGCTGCCAGTTAACAGCAGCTGTCGGGGCGGCTGACCAGGATGTGTCTAATATATTTTAATGACGTAGTGGCAGGTGTTCAGGTCAGTGATGTTTGCCCAACGTATGAGTAGAAGGCTTTATCTGCAGGGCGGGTGTGTCGGACAATGGAGATGTTGCTTATGTGTGTGTGTGTGCACAATTGTTTTGTGTGTGCTTTTCACAGTGGCAGGTGTGGGTGAGGCCTATGAGGATGCTGCTAACTGCCTGTGGCTGTTGACCAACTCTAAACCGTGTGCCAACTGCAAGTCGCCCATTCAGAAGAATGAGGGCTGCAACCACATGCAGTGTGCCAAGGTAAACACTATAATCCCTCGGCTGTATCAGCATCAGCCGGTCATTGGCCATCAATAATTCTTTATAAATGTTTTATTCTTGAATGTGTTTTGGTCAGAATTGTGAATCTAACTCTGTTCTCTCTGTAGTGTAAGTATGACTTCTGTTGGATCTGTCTGGAAGAGTGGAAGAAGCACAGCTCATCAACTGGAGGCTACTATCGCTGTACTCGCTATGAGGTCATCCAACAGCTAGAGGAGCAGTCCAAGGATATGACTGTAGAGGTACAAACACACACACTAAAAAATTAACATGCACGCAAAATCTATTCACACAAGCATACATTTACCTGGTCATGTAACACCTGCAAGAACTACTCCACCACCTGTCAAACGATACATTATTGAAGTACTTGTCGATTCCATATAGCATTTCATGTACACACGCACACGCACACGCACACGCGCACACACACACACACAGACACACACACTCACACTCACACACAGACACAGACACACTATGGCACATTCACCAAGCCATTTTGAATGATTGTGGAATTGCATTTTGTTACAGGCAGAAAAGAAGCACAAAAGTTTTCAGGAGCTGGACCGTTTCATGCACTATTATACACGCTTCAAGAACCATGAACACAGTTATAAGGTAACACACTCTCCTCCACCGACAAGCAAAGACATTTACAGCAATGCAAAACTGAGGCATACCCTAGAACCTGATGATCATGAAATACTGGACGTATGTGTTCTCTCTTCTCGCCTAGTTGGAGCAGAAACTGCTGAAAACGGCCAAAGAGAAGATGGAGCAACTGAGCAGAGCCTTCATTTGCCGTAAGTCTTTCCTATACAGATCAGATGGAGTTTGGGTAAGCTGCTTGAGAGTACATACTTAAGTATGAACTGATATGAGGTTTTGAATTTTGTAATCCACTCTGCGTTATATTACTGGCTTGCCTTATTTCTACAAGAAATGCAGAAGCTGTTCTTAATAAAACATTTTTTTTTAAACAGCAGATTGAGATTGTTAGCTCAATCTATGTTCAGCTATCCTTGTGTGTTTTGGGTTCAGGTGAAGGCACTTCTCCAGACACACGGTTCATTGAGGACGGTGTGTGTGAGCTGCTGAAGACGCGGCGCGTGCTGAAGTGCTCTTACCCTTACGGCTTCTTCCTGCAGCCAGGCAGCACCCAAAAAGAGATATTTGAGCTCATGCAGGTAATCTGACACAATGTATCCTCCTCTTGAACCAGACTAACAACTTTAAAGCTCCTCCAGTCCAGATCCCCCCCCCACCCCCCACCCCAAAAGACTGCTGTGTTCATCAGACCGCACAGGGCTAAAAGGGTTAGAACAAAAAACTGTAAGTCAATCATGTGGCAAATTGACCACCAGGATTTGGTATTTTGTCCTCATGGGGATGATAGACGACGGGTCAGAGGGTCAACAAGATCAGACATTTTGCACAACGGTGTTTAGAGCATGCATAATTTCCCAAGATACTAAATTAAGATTGATCTTGCATTTTATAATCTGTATTTAAATGTGTTAATGTCCCTGTGGAGTGCATTGATTGTTTGTTAAAGTTTTTTTTTTAATTGCCATTCCAAATCACTGCCCTAATGGCTAGGGAACAGTTAGTATTTTTATTGTATACAGTATGTTTGTTAGTTTGTTACTTGGCTCAGTTGTTGTAACTTTAAGGATTGTGTGATGTGTGTTCCTTTTAATCCCATAGAGTGTTGAGAGTGCAGTGATGTAGAGTTAAGCAGAGCGGAGCCACCAGAGGCCTGTTTCGTATATTTTTTAAGACACTTGAACAGGCTTGAAATTGGATTAAGAAAAGTAGGATATAAAAAAAAAAAATCTCAAAATATACTCCGCTTATGTTTTATATATGGTAGGAGTTAAATACCAGTTGCAAATCCCTCTTTTTTTCTATATAAATATATTTGAATCTCCCATTCCTGAGCACATGGAAGTTAACATGTAATTTCTTTTCTTCCCAGACGGACCTGGAGATGGTTGTGGAGGATCTGGCCCAGAAGGTCAACCGGCCGTACCTGAGGACGCCCTGCCACAAGATCATCAGCGCCGCCCGTCTAGTGCAGCAGAAGAGGCAAGAATTCCTGGCATCGGTGGCCCGGGGCGTCGCTCCCAACGATTCCCCAGACCCTCCACGCAGGAAGTATGTACAAACAAGCACACACACTGACACAGCACATGGTTTTTGTTTGCTTCTTCTTTCCTCCTCCTGGCAGGGAATAAGAAAACAAAGTCATTCCACATGAAATCTTGGTTATATACCTTCACAGAATTGAATGTTAAAGTTCCTTATGAGCAAATATTTCTGTGTTTGCGTTTGTTTCAGTTACCCTGGAGGATCATGGGACTGGGAGTACCTCGGCTTTGCTTCCCCTGAGGTACAGAAAAACCTCCTGTCACATATCATACACTGAAACACGTACTCGCTCAGCTAATGCTAATACTAAAAACCTGCGCAGTGGCCTAAGGAGAAGGGATGACATCCTTTTCGAACTTGTAAAGCAAGTGTTGGACAGTTTATTTTGCTTTATGCTATTCATTGTTTGAAGATATAACTTTTTTTTTATGTTTGTCCACACCTTGGATAAGAACATTTATTTTATTTTTTTACTTTACTTGTTTTGGAATAAATACATTTCCAATTTGGAATAAATACATTTCCAATTCAAATAAGTAATCTAATGCATGATCACGGCTGCAGCTGACTTAATTTGCTTGTGTGTGTTAAGATGGGGAGTCGTCACTCTGTGCTGGGAGCAGGGGATCAGAGAGAGAGACAGTCTCAGGTAATGCACCATAGTTCCCATAGGCATTTTGTGCTAAAGTTCTTTTTTTTACCCGTGCTAAAGATTTACGAACCAGCTCAAAACAAAATGGATTTACAACCTGGCTTTTGGAGTTGGCTTTGTAATAACCCCAGTTTGAATCACTCTTTGCAGGATTATGCTGACATCCAGTACCGTCGCAGACACAGGCCACGGCGCAGAGGAGACATGCTGAGTCTGCACAACCTGAGAAGCAGCAGTAACACACCGGAGACCAGCAGGAGGAGTGACAACTCAGGTCTGGCAAACGTTTTAGCGTTCTATACAACAGCTGTACATAAAGCACTTTATACAAGCAAGGATTATACAAAAGGCTAAGGAATTGCACTCAATACAGATGTAACGTTTTGACTTACATGATGTATAGTAGCCATCATTTTAAAACAGGCTCTTGATCCTAATCCAGCTCCATTCTTTGCCTCCCCTCTTAAATCTTGACCTGTCACTACACCAGGCAACCAGCAAATGAGATTTGAAGTTTTTGCTCCATGAATCTGGTCTCCCAGCTCAAGCACGCAGAGGCATTGATCACTGGGAATCGATTGGCAATACAATGCAGTCCTCGTTTTAATCAGACATTTTGTCTTTTTTCTTTTCAGAAGGACCAGAGAGAAGCGAGGGATGCAGGAGAGCGCTGGGCTCGCTGGATGAGGACGACCCTAACATCCTGCTGGCCATTCAGCTGTCCCTCCAGGAGTCGCGCCGAGAGAGAGGGCTGGAGGGAGAGGGGGATCTGGAGAGGGGACAGGAGAGAAGGCCGGGTACCGCAGGAGAGCTGGGTGACGTGGCGCTGCAGGCTCTCAACACAGACGCTGCTCCTGGTGCCAGAGGCTTCCCGGCCTCTCTCCTGGATCCCCCTCGGCCTCCTAACAGGACAGACTCCACCTCCCAGCCTCCTGCCTCACACCATCTCCCCCAGCTCCCTCCCCCGCCTCCCTCCCTCAGCGCCGAGCTGCTTGAGCTGGGAGACAGCCTTATGAAACTGGGGAACATAACCACTCCTTACAACCTGGGCACACACACGCAGGAGCAGCTCTGCTCGCACCACACATACGCCCACAGTACACTCGCTGACCCCTACACCCTCGAACCTCCTGCATACAGCGAGTGCAGCCATAGACAAGAGCAGAGTGCACTGACCACTCCGTACATGCTTGAACATATCGGCGCAGAGCAGCGCTATGACGGCAAAGAACAGAGCTACTGCCACTCCAGTGGCTATTTGGCAGAGGCTGAAACCACGGCCTCCTGCGCACTCGAAGAACGCACACAAAACCCCGGGGGACATCCCTGTTCGTATGATCGGGAGCTCGCGGCAACGTACGACGGCAGCGCCCCAAAAACAGACAGCTCTTACAACCCCTGCCCGGAACACAGTAGCTCTTACACTCAGGAGCGTCCTGCCGCCTACGCTCTCGAACGCCCGCCACAATCGGACCCCCAGCCCTCTGCCCAGTTGTGCCTCCCGTCTCCAGAGCTGGAGCCGGAGCTGCTGCTTTCGCCCGTCATCCCCCCGGGTGGCCCTTTCACCCTCAGCGACCCTCAGAGTCTGGAGCCCCTGGACCCCACAGCCAGTGCCCAGCTGCTGGACAACATTATGGCCTGGTTTAACAACAACATCAACCCCCAGAACAACCCCCAGAGCCTGGCCCTCATCCCCTCGCCGCCCACCACGGAAACCGACTCCTCCCCCGACACACACATTGACACTGAGTCTGAGAAACAGACTCCCTCCTCCAGGGACGTGACCCCCGCCCAGATCTGGCAGCCCCTGGAGGGCGAGCCAGAAGTGGGGGACGGTGGGTCGGCGAGCCCCCGTCTAGGTGCTGCTTGTGCGGAGGGCCCCAAGACGTCGAGGCCCAGCACTCTGGACCTGGAGAACAGAGAGGCCGGCGCTGAGGAGGAGGAGGGTGTGGACGCAGGGTGTGTGGCTGACCTGTCGCTGGACGAAGTGCACACACACCCGTGCCCACACTCGCAGCGGGGAGGCAGCTCTGTGCACACTTCCCCAGCCACAGAGACGGACTTAGACCTCATCCTTCAGTTAGAAGGGGACCAATCGCCCGAGGAGTGGGAGGAGCAAGTACACCTGGTGTGACGGCGACAAGAAGCACGTGGAGAGAGAGAGAGAGAGAAGGAAAGAGAGAGAGAGGAGGGTTAGTTTTAGGCGTGACGGAACAAGGAAAATTTAAAGATGGGAAAATCTAGAGAGAAGCACTGACGGAAAAATCAAACAGTGATGCCTCATTGAAAGATGTAAGTCTTTGGGAGTTGAGTGTTTACTGTGTGTATTATACTGTATCTAGAGAGGACATAAAGCCCTGCGGACTTTGTCCAATAAAGATGATGTCATACGCAGTTCATTTTTTTAATGCTTTTATCTGTTTTGTTTTTTTAAAAACAGACAAACTATTCTTTGAAACAAATTAGTGTTTTAAACAGAGTACATCAATGGAAAGCTACTGATTTCATAACACAGAAAATGCTGCACACGTTTTTTGTTTGTTTTGTTTTATTTATTCCCCGCCACCCATTGTATTTGTCTTCTGAGTTTGTCCACAGTTATGTTTTGGTGCTGGTCTTGCTCAAATCCAGAAATGCTTCATTATACCCACAGTTCAATCAACTCCTGGAGCCAAGTACGATGACGACTGGAACCTTGGAGCTTGTTTAGCGTACTGTACAATCAGAGGGCCTAATTCACACGTTTGGACCTTCGTGCACACTGTGCCTGCTTTGTTAGAGAGCGAACACACTACTGGTCTTTGCGTTTGATATGCTGCAAAGAACGACAGTACACCTGTCACGCTAGTACAACATGCTAACCTGGATTTCATGTCGATAATCATTCTTTTGTGAGGCTCCTCAGGGGAGAAATAGTCTCATCCCTCTTCAAAGGAGTCAGTAGGAACTTAGTGTCTTGCTCAGTGGCACTTTAGCATCATGGGTGCTTGTTGTCAGGGGGAATTTAACACCCTTTTTTCCTGTTCACTGTACCACCATGCTATCCTTTGATGAGCTTTCATCCGTGTTGCTGTATTTTACAAATGTGTTTGCTCAGGTTTCACCTCAGAGTTTCAATATGCAAAACTCTTTACACAAAATGCTATGCTACTATTTCTTGACATGGAAAACAGTTCTGTGATGTCAAATCAAAAATTCTCATCAAAAACGAAAAGTATTCAGTGGTCGTTTATTTCAAAAACCAAAGTTAGAAACTGATTTACACAAGGAAGCAATTTATTTTTTTAAATTATTACATTCTAGGACTTCTTACAGTAGATATACATAAAGAAGTCCGTGATATTTCAATCCCATGTATGTTTAATCAGCACAATACTGTGAAATCATACATGAAGACACATCTAACACTACTGCAACAGACATTGCAAGTTTGTTGCAAAACTGCTCACCAGGGTAACAATAAAATTGACAAACAAATTACTTTCCTTCATGGATTAGTGATGAGAAATGAAACGACTATGAGGTGTCTGAATCAAGGGTTCTCTGCACATTGAAACTTGTGTGAAAACTGAGCCAAAACAATCAGAAAATACTGTAAATGGAAACACTCAGATGTTTTTTGTTTTGTTTTTTAATCATATCTATTCCACTACTGATGGCTAGTACAGTGTGCCGTTGATAGATTGGAGACGGGCTGGGTTTTTACTTTAATTTATCCTCTTTTTAAAAATTCTTTATAATAGAGATGAAATTTCTTAAGACCAGAGTTGTTGGGTCTGTGTGCCTTTTTTCGTTTTTGATTGTTAAGTTTATTTGTTGGTATTTATTAGTGTCATTGCTTTCTAAACATGCTAATGCTAATTAAAAGATTATGGAGAACACAGCGGAGGTCCTTGATGCACAATTGTATTGTTTGTCCCTTCACCCTGGATGTATCTTGCTTTACCTGATGCCTAGAGACGTTTTGGCCACTTTTACATGATTACAATCTGCTTTGAGGCTATTTGAAATAATTGTTTTACATTAAAGAGTTTCCACTATAATTACCAACCACTTTATCCGAAAGTTTTTCAAATGTAGTGGTCTTTAAAAAAATATATATTCTGGGTTGTCCTTCAGCCTTCATCTTCAAACGTATTGCCCAACTGTAATGTTTACAAGAGAATTAAACACTGCCTGTTTGTGTTCAGACAGGATTTTGTGAACTGAAATGAGAATAATGGAGTGTTTTAATCATACTTTCACAGCAGGTCAAACAAATGTAAAGACTTCCGGTCCATGTGCAAAATTCAGATCTTGTTGAAATTTCTTCCTCTACTTTACAAAAGTTATACAGAATGTGATATGCAATCAAAGATGCATTACTTATAATTATTAGTTTGAGTTTTACGCTTTTTTAAATAAAGTGTGAGGTCTGGAGTGCTCCCCTGAAGTGATATTGACTTTTTTTTTAAAGAACAACTTTTTTCACCCCTCTCCATAAGGAACATTTAAACTGTGAAGGTGTCAGAATAGTTTATAGGTGCTGAGGGAGACGTTTCATGACGCCTACTGAGGCCACAATCGTTTCCCTAGAATTGGCTTGTTTAGCAGGACAGCACACGTTTATTTCAGGTTGCATGGTTGCTACAGGAAACACTATGGACACAGTCCGTCTGTTTTTTATTTTTATTTGCACAAGCATGCTGATAATGTGTTACACTAATCCAGTGCTTTCAGGCGAGATGTGGAGGACTGATGAGTGAGGTTTTTATTATTTGTATTACTATTTTATTTGTTCTTGATTTGCTATTGGATTTATGGTGTCAATGGAATGGTCCAGTGCCATTTTGTTCTCCACATTCGATGTTTGTATTTTAACTATCCCTCAGCCAACCACTTCAGATTATAAAAAAATGAAATTGCACTCTCATAGATTTATATACTTGATACATTCCCAGTCTGTCCGTAAAGAGAGGTTTGATGTGTGGCCAAAACTGTAAGTGAAAGTGTCGGTGCAAAGTTTACTCTCAATAAAAAGAGCTGAAAGTGTGTTTTCTATGAGATCTTTTTGTCCAAATTCTGCTAAAGAAATAGAAAACTGCTTCACCAATTATTTTCTATTTACACGATCAATGTGATCACTACGGTATGAATTGCTTCTTGTCAGTAAAGTATGAAGAAGGCTGTGTTACCTTCTGTAGCTGACACTGTCGTTATGTTTATATCTGTCTTTCCTTTATATATATATATATTTATTTAAAATTCTGTCTACATTACAGCTGAATGTATCCCAACTGTATACACACACAACTTTATTATCCTTTGAATATTGTTAAAAATATTGTATTCAAATAGGATCAACGATTGTTGATTGATAATTTTGTATGTTTTAGTAGCTACTGAAACTGCAGGACAGTCCTACTGGGGTGGTAAAAATACTCAATTCAAACACTCTTTAGCAGCATTTACCGTCTCCCAGGGGAAACCACAACAACAACTTGATGTTTTAAAGCAGATTCTGTATTTGGATTTCCCATGCAAATTTCAAACTTACTGTCCATAGATAACTCTAGGTACAGAGTACAGGTAAGCCAGAGGAGCTTTGTTATAACTGCACAGCAATACTGAATATTACAATGGGAAATATGGGTTGTTCTAGGACTTTTCGTTTATAACTTTGAAACATTCATATAAAAGAGATTTACACTTTTTTAAAAAACTGCTTTAATTATGTAGACTACATACGTAGGAATTGTAGAAACAATAAAATGTCCATTCGGGGATAAGTAAGGTATTTAGTCAAACCTGACGCCCCTCGCTGTGCATGATGTGCTGAATTTGTTCGATTTGTTCATTACCTCACCAGTAGGAGGCACTGTCGTCACCCTAATCGCTCGCTCAGTGACGTCGTATATGCGCGACCGGAACGTAAAGAAAACGTACAACAGCGCCCTGTTTACACTGAGCGCTGAAATTTTTGTCTTTTGTGGAGGATTTGTCTCTACAATCAGTCACCAACATGAAACTAGTCAGGTGAGTGTCCGCAGAAAGTTACCGTTTACCGAGTGTTATGATGTGAGATTAGAAAAACAAAGCGATAGTGACGGATGGAGTTAGATGAATCAGGAGAGACGGTGAATAGGCGGGAATAAACGGAATGAATGGAGGCTGAGCTCAGCTTCAAAGACTGAAACAAATAACCCCACATATGCATGCACAGGTGTAGTGCTGCTAGTTGGTTTATCTGTAAAGTCGAATAGGTTTTATTGCCGCTACCTTCACTAACTAGCTTTAATACACGCACCGACAGGGATGTTGGCTCACTCACAGGCCCTGGCTGTGTTCAATGGGAAGCTCAGTTAGCATTTAACAACAGGAGTTCAACAGAAGTAACTAAACGTTAGCCAAAAGTACTTTCCTTCACTTATTATTTCCTAAATCAATTGAAAGGGCTTTGTTCTGTTAAATTCCCCTCGGCATAATATGCCTACTTTTGTTTTGGTGCTTAAAGCTTCACAACCTGGAGCTAACTTCAGGCTACTTGCAACTTTGACTCTGTGTGTAATGTTGAAACAATGGCCCGTCTGGTAAATCAGGACAGGTTTAGTTCAAAGATTTTTGTGTTTACCCTGTAATCTTAGTCAGGGGCGGATTTAGTCATTTTGGGGCCTATGGTAAACTTCAACCACATCCCTCGTCTCCCCCCTTTTCAATCCCTATTTATCTAAGAAATACTTATGTGTAACTTGAATTCTTCACACCTCCCCCAGTCAATTTAGCCAAAAGTAAAAAAATGTGTATATATGTATAATACATTTTAACCATACGTGTATGGGGCCCCATGGTAGCTTGGAATCGAAGGCTATTGCCAACCTTTGCCTGATGATAAATCCACCTCTAATCTTTGTTCATTGACACTCAGGTTTTTGATGAAGCTCAGCCACGAGACTGTGACCATCGAGCTGAAGAATGGCACACAGGTCCATGGCACCATCACAGGTAAGAGTTGGTACTTTGTTACAGTGTGTCTTACCTTCATACAGGTAAACTGCAGGGAGGCATTCAATCTGCAAAGTTTAGATGCTTTGACGCAAGTTAAGATTTCATTTGATCGCAAACTGGTACTTACTGGGTTTCTGTGGGTCCTTAAAATGTCTCACACTGAATAATTTGAATTTTTGGACCAGAAAGTCTAAAAAATAATCTATGTCAATATGATTGATAGACCTTTCAAAATAGTTTTGATTATGAAGTTGGTGTTGCTTAACAACTAAGCAACTAATGAATTGCTTTAAATTCAGTCTTGCTGTGTTTTATGCGATATTGATCATGCTGTTTCAAAACCAACATAGAACGATAGAATTCATGTTGCACATGATTAAATTCATTACCTTGCAAAGTAATTCAGACTCAAATTTCTCAGTTTTACCAGTACGGATCTTAGACAGGACAAATCTATTTCATAACGGTTTAAATGAAAATTAAATATCTAGATTTAACTCATTGTAACCTGCACTCAATGAAGCCATTGTATTAGGTATCCTGTAATACATCAAATAAATCAGATGTTAGTAAAAATTTAAATGTTTTGAGATCTGTTGATTCATCTGTTAGGTAATTGTGGAAGCTGCACTTTATGGTGCTGCTGAATGATTTTGTGTTGTAACATTGTGCATAGCCCTACTATCCACACATACTTTTTGATATTGTTTGTTTTTTAAATCCCTTTTCAGTTAGCAAGCAAATCTATATATCCAGGCCAAAATCTTTAAAGGGTGGTTTTATAGATGCTTCTGGTTAGTCTGAAAATGTGTGTTTTATGAAGACAACAGCAATGCTTAAAAGTATTATGCTTATTATTAAAAAACAAAACAACTGTTTGGATAACTAAGTTATTCATCCCTGTTTCCTTTCCTCTTCCCATTTAGGTGTTGATGTGAGCATGAACACCCACCTGAAGGCGGTGAAAATGACCCTGAAAAACAGGGAGCCTACTCAGCTGGAATCACTGAGTATCCGTGGCAACAATATCCGCTACTTTATACTTCCGGACAGCCTCCCACTGGACACCTTGCTGGTTGACATCGAGCCAAAGGTCAAGTCCAAGAAGAGGGAAGCAGGTGAGGATTGTGTAAAAATCGTGACATTGAACTGTCTTTGGAAAGTCACACTGATTTGCTTTTAAGCTAACCTCAAAATGTGATTTGGGCAAGTAAGAATTTACATTGTGATACTTCAGTGACTGTATTTTAACCATACAAGGTTTTCTGTTTAGTCTTGTGACAGAGATGCTGAATGAAATTATATCCTCCATCCTCTGCTATTCTTAAGATAAAATATGTTTTGCCAGTGAAGCCCTGGTTGTTGACACAAAAATAATGACAAATTGAACCTTTTTCTTGTGAAAAAATGTCCACATTCAAACAAATTTCCAGACAGATCTTTTTTCGTTCAAGTATGTTTTTCAGATGAAGATGACACAATAATTATGGATTGGCACTCTCTTTCCTGCCGAAGTGTTGTACTTAAAGTGCTACTAATGTTTTGTCCACCATTAGTGAAACACAACAAGCCTTGGTCATGTTTAGGTAAAAGTGATACAGAGGTGGCTGTTTTGAAGTCTCTCTGCAGGAATTTTTTTTTTTTTAGAAACAACACATTGGTTTCTTAATTGTTTGCTTGTTTCACGCATATTGTTTCCTCAACTTTATTCATAGCCCGGTCTTGTATACTTACAGAAAGTGACTTGATGTTCATATGTGGGTCAATCTGGCTTGAATGTGGTGCTGGAGAATGTTTGACAATCAGTGCTGGTCTGTCTCCTCAGTGGCTGCACGTGGACGAGGCAGAGGACGAGGCCGTGGAAGGGGTAGAGGACGAGGCCGGGGCGGCCCAAGGAGATGATTACCAAGGCTATACATTTTGCTCACTCGCCACCTCCCCACTGTTTGTACAGGTTTTTTGTTTTTTTTCTCAGAGGAAACAGTTTGTGATTTTTCCATGTGATTATGTTCAGTTTTGGATTTTCTTTTTTTGTACATTAAAGTCCTTATGAAGAGGATAAACTTGTCTCTGACCATTACTGTCAGGTGTGTTTTCTTTAGAATTATGCTTTCATTACATGGCTGAATAAACTGTCTTTGCATGGAAATGTGTATTCCCAAAGAGCTTATTTGAAAGAAACTCAAAACTGCGTGGAACTATTGCATTGTTATTGATCAGGTATTTTGTCGCATGTTGCATAGTGGCTCTTGAAAAATTATTAAGTCCAAACAATTGTCACAGAACAGCACATTTATATGGTTCTGCATGTAGGATTTAAAAAAAAAAAGTACACACAAACTGAACAATTAATATCTATTTGAATCATGGTAGCCTATATAATGGCTATTATTACATCATTCCCATTCCCTGTGAAGCTACAGATTCCATGAAAGCCGTGCAACCACCACTTTGTTAAATTTTTATAAATATCACAATAAGTCACATGTAGGGTTATGTGATGTTGTAGTTCAACATGAAAGGTGGATATTATTTGAGTCACTTATGGATATTTGCCAACTATACAGGTAAGGTTGAGGTCATTGGTACTGGATGGAAATGTAGACACATGACCATGGCTTCTAATATTGTCAAAGTATTACAACTTAAAAAAATCAGAGGAGCAGCTTCAACTCAGACATCACAGAACTTACCTGAAAATACATGTTTTAATAAATACCGAGTGTTGCAACTTCTATGTATATCCCAACTCTGCAACACTAACACGCGCAACGGCCGCTCGCTAGAGGGCATTATTCATGTTTTGAGTGCTTGTATCCGGGCACCTCAATAGGCTACCACTAGCTGTAGTTTGGTCTGGCTGTGCGAGAGTACCTCAACCGCACCGACTGCCTACACCAAGACGGCCACTGGAAAGCCACAGCTCTTTAAATATCTCGTTGTTAGCTCTTATTATCTGGGTCCGCTCTTGTGTGTAGTTCTGGAGGAAGGAATCAGCGAAGAAATATCACGAGATGTCCTGCTGTAAGCCCGCCGTTACCGGCTGCTTCATGTATTTCGCCTTCGGAAGCAACTTGTTAAAGGAAAGACTGCAACTGGCTAATCCATCGGCCGTATTTTGCACTACCGGCCGACTGAAGGTAACGGATCACAATACGTCCATGAGAAATCATTACATTTCGCAGATTCACGTTAGCAAGAAATACTAACGCACACACGTAACAGTGCAGTGTGGGCATTACCAAACACCAGTGGTGATGCACTGGCTCCTTTTTTATTTTTTATACATATCTTATCCTCAACCTCTTATATGGGCAGATTATCATTCTCTGTAAAACAACCAGACACACATATAATTTGTAAATATTAATTTATTGTGATATTAGCCTATTACACTAACTCACGGTAGCCTACTTGAACGCAGTATTGCTTAGCTAGCATGAGGAAGCGGAAATTCTCGGACGTAAATGTCAAATGTGCCATGCTATTTTCATGATGTTTCTCTTGTAACAACTGTTGGTAGCTAAAGAGTCCGGTTACTTTGTATCAAACATGTAGGTTAGATGGACACGGACTACGGGACTAGTCAGGCTATTGGTTCATTCATTGAATCAGTTGGGGGCAGGGCATAGGTAGTAGGCTATATAAAAAGTTTGGGGGACAGGCAAAGTCTAGTGTAGCAATCATGGACATATAAAGAAAGGTAGAAATACCAAAAGTAAACAGAGTAAGAAGTGTTCAAAATTATACAAAAGTATAAGCATCCAAATATAGGCGTGGCCTACGTAGCAGTAGCCTACTGATTGTGTTATCTCATATTGATTGTTATTTGAATGCATTCATGTGGTACATCATTTTTAATGTTGGTAAAGGTAGCCTAATTTTGATTAGGCCTAGCCTACTTCAATGTAGTGAAACCCCCTATCAATAAACTCTTGCGGTATAGCCTACATCGCCATTTGTAATTTGGAAATATTTTGTATTCTTATTAGCCTATGAATCTGCAAGTCAACAAGTAACTAAAGACTTGACTCAGTCAAATCAAATGTAGGCCTAGTGGAGTTAAAAAAAAATCCTATATGACTTTGAATTGTAGTGGAGTAGCCTATAAGCAGGCTTTAAACAAACAGAAACACAAATAACTCTAAATTGTACATAAGGATAGTAGGCTTCTTATTTAAATGTAAATGTAGCCTACTGTAAAATTAAGCATTTCAGGGTTTCGCAACATGGAAGACAAGGGACTTGGAGTCCATTATTTTCTAATTTTAGTCCAGGAAGCTACTCCACTAAAGAACCAGCTGCAACAACATCACTGATGACAACACGCAAATTTACAGGCTCACTGCTGGGGACACTGCTGAAAACACAAACGTAGCACATAACACGCTTTACGTCACAGTGAACTAAAAGGCATTTTGTTTCAAATGCACAATGCCTCATCACTGTTCAGAGGCTTTTGTCCTATAACCTCCTACCCCATCACACCCTCTGATTGTGTGTGTACGTGTGTGTGTTTTTGAACAGGATTATGGGTTGAACTTTGGCCTGTGGGAGAAACACGTGGACAACACCTGGCATGGTGGAGTGGCCACCATTGAGTCGCGTCCAGGCGCTGAAGTGTGGGGGGTAATCTGGACTTTATGCAACAAAAACCTGGCGAGCCTAGACGAGTGAGACCGAAGGACACAGCTGTCGATCAGTAATTTGTTAATGTTTGTCATTTTAACCATCGTGTGATTCCTTTCTCTCTGTGCCCTCAGACAGGAAGGGGTGAGTCTGGGGATGTACTATGCGCTCGAGGTTTCCGTTGAGACAGATAAAGGACCGATGCTCTGCAGGACATATAAGATGAACAACTTCCACGCCTGTCCTCCGTCTCCTCAATACAAACAGGTGTGTGCATGGAAATGCAAACACTGGCCCAAAGCATACATACAGTGGCTTGCGAAAGTATTCATACCCCTTGAGATTTTCACATTTTGTCACATTACAACCAAACACGTACATTTATTTTATTGGGATTTTATGTGATGGACCAACACACAGTGGCGCATAATTGTGAAGTGGAATGAAAATTAAACATATTTTTCAATTTCTTTTTATGAATACAAATCTGAAAAATGTGCCGTGCATAAGTATTCAGCCCCCCGGAGTCAATGCTTTGTATAACCACCTATCGCTGCAATTACAGCTGCAAGACTTGGGGTATGTTTTCACAGACACTCTCCATCCAATCTGATGACGAATCTGAACCTTGAGCTATCTTTTAAAGACGAATGGGCAAAAATGTCAGTCTGTACTCTGTAGATGTGCAAAGGTGGTAAATACATATCCCAATAATAGACTTGCAGCTGTAATTGCAGTGATAGGTGATCCTACAAAGTATTGAATCGGGGCTGAATATTTATGCACGCCACACTTTTAAGTTTTTTATTTATAATTTTTTTTTAAACCACGTATCTTTTTCATTCCACTTCACAATTATGCTCCACTTTGTGTTGGTCTATCACATAAAATCCCAATAAAATAAATGTACATGTGTGGTTATGTGACAAAATGTGGAAAAGTTCAAGGGGTATGAACACTTTTGCAAGCCACTGTACGTCACTCAAGCTATGAAATCTATCATGCAATAAAATACACAGTCCAATGTTTTTGTGGCTAAACCACCATGTTAACTTAAAGGTTTCTCTGTGTGTGTTTCAAATAAGGTGGTGTGTCTGGGTGCAGAGCAGAACAGCCTCCCGGTGGATTACGTGAAGACGCTGGAGGCAATTCAGACCAACAACTACAGCGGCCCCTCACTCCTCGATCAAATCAAAACTGATATGAAGCAAAAATTTGCCAGTTGACATTCCTGACTTTGAAAACATCATTTGACAAAAAACATCCACACGAGGTCCATTTTGTAACTTTAGTCGAGACCATAGAAAACAAAATAGCAACTAAGTCAACTAAGTGAGGTATTAAGTTTAATAAACCCAAGGTTATCTTTACAGGGCTTTCCACTGTCTTATTACTATAATACTGTAAGTATTATTAACATTATAGTGCTAATATTCAAATGCTAATTTAATATGTATAATCTTTTGGCAAAAGTTAACAGTTGAAAAAGCTAGAAACTTGACCTTGTTAATGATTACCTAATCTTTTACTTGACAAATGTATTTCAGGTTAGAGATTAAATATATGTGGCAGGCAGATTGTTGTTTGATTCCAGTATTTCTCCGGCCAATATTAAACACTGGTTTAAAACCCTAAAGACTTCACTTGTGAGCCTTTTACCATGCTGCCTTTATTATGACTTTGACCATTGTGCCTCTATTGTTAAGAGAATAAAGAAACAAAGTTTTAGCTCCTTTAAAAACTTTTGTAACTGAATGACCTCGAAAAGGTTAGATGTAAAATAAACATACCTGTGGGTTCTTTAACGAGGCTTGATTTAAAATTATATATTTTTATTAGGAAATGGAAAATAAAAAGTAGCGATTCATATACACTGAGGGAAACCACTTTTTCTTTTTACAACAGTGACCTTGGACAGAATGAGAATTTGAACCTCTCCCAACATCTTTAAACCTCTAGGAATTATAGAAAATACAAGTGTAGTAAAAAAAAAAAAGGCAGTCACAAGGACAGAAGATATATGCTCGAACACTCAGTAACATGTTTTATGTTGTGTTGAATCTCTAGGTAAATTTCCACAAGTCTATGCAAATATGTAGACTTCACAATGGCACAAATTATAATATCTGACAACAAAACAAAGGCTCATGCAGGCAACATGTTCAGAGGTTGATGACAACCGAGTGCTCATTAACTCTGGGAATTCAGCAAACCTCAAAACTTAAAAACATTTGGCTTCAAAACTGCAAGAAGAACATTCGCCCAAACTGTTTTAACTGTTAAGGGAGTGGTGTGAACAATATAAAAAAAACAATGAGAAAACTATATTGAAGCGGTGTACATAAAGGTCCAAATATGTATGGAAAAAAAACTATTCAAGAAAGAAAAACATAATATATCATTAAATCAAGTCGACAAGTAGGCTTTAATAAAGGGTGCAAAAAAAAAAAATAGAAAAAAGCTACTGGAGGCAAATTAAATCAGTGTAAATTGAAGTCAGTAGCCGTTATTAGATTAGATTGTCAGCAGACAAATATAGTTGCAGCCCAAACAGTCTGCCATCATAATATCGCACATGTCTGCATCATTAAGTTATAAAGGAGCACCAAATCATGGCTCTGTGTTTACGTGGAATTTAAGATATGGACAACTGACAATACCTCATTCAAAAGAAGCACCATACATAAAGGCTGCATTAAAAAAGGGATAGGGAATACATTTTATGCATTGCATGATGAACTTGTCTAATAACTCTTCACACAAAAGGCTGTCATTAAATTATCAGGGTTTTTATTCTGCTTTTCAGGGTTTGCCGTTTTCAGGTAGTTCCATTGACACATTTCTTATCTCATTCCATCTTCTCCACCTGTCCCACACCCTCAACTCTTTCATTTCCACTTTCTACCATGGGTTCTGGTCCATTCTCACCGGTCTCCATGTGCTCTGTTGATTCTGCTGGCTGCTCTGCCGGTTCTGTGGGCTGCTGCTCTGGGATGTCCAGATTGTGCTTGACTTTGCTCAGTTCTGTCATGTTGAAGCCTAGGAACACGGCGGTCGATTTCTTCTTGAGATTCTTCATGCACTTGCTGCGCCTCTTACTAAAGAGGGCTGCCAACTCTGCTTTTTGGATGGAAAGCCTGCGGCACAGCTCCTCAGACTCAGCTTTGGTCGCGTAGGGGTTTGTGTTGAAGTATTTGGTTACGAAGTCTCTGCGCTCGTCAGCGGAGGTGCGCTCGAGCGGGGTCGGCTCCAGCGCCAGCTTCACTGTGGGGTCGATGTGAACCACAGGCTCTGGTGGGGGCAACAATTTCTCCTGCTCTCGCTTTTTGCGCATGGCCACCTTTTGTTGCCTGTCCCGCTTGTTGGCCTCAATGGCCTCCCTCAATGCCGTCTCCAGCCTTTTCTTCGACTGCTGCTCTTCTGGTGTTTCTAAAGGCCCTGCCGCAATCGCACGAGTTGGAGTTGGAGCAAAAGCTTGTTTCACCGTCATCCCGTGTGGCATTTGGATAAAGTAGAGTCCAGGTGGCTGACTGACGACAGGCTGAGCTGGTTTCGGGGGCTGCTGGGGGGCTACTGTGGGTTTGGGTGGCTGTGGTGGTTTTGGTGAACACCGGCATCGCTGAATGTGGAGCATCACCGCCTGCTGAGTGACCTTTCCTGTGTACACTCCATTGCAATATATGCACTTGAATGCCTCAGTCTTGAGGATGGCATGGATAGTAGGGGCTACAAAGTGTTTTTGTTTTAGGTGCTGAAGGTGTTTGGATTCATTCTCAAACTTTTCGTCACAGAATGGACAGTAGGAACTGTTTACTTTCAAAGGCGTGGGGCAGATTTCTTGCTGGCTGTTGGGCTTCAATTTGACGAAGATAAGGTCAAGGGAATTGGTGACCAGGGCTAAATTGACCTCTGTGTCTCCTAGGACCTCTTTTGGTGCGGTGGTGTTGACGTCAAAGTAAGGGAACAGGATTCCTCCGGCCCCTTTTGAGTAGACCCTGTACTTCTGCCTCAAAAAATCACAGTATGCCTTGCTTGTGGGGTTGTGCTGTTGTACATGCTCGGCCAGCTGCTTGATTGAAAAGAACAATGCTGAGCAGTACAAACAATTCAGCCCATGCAGCAGGTGTTGGAAGACACTTTTTTCTGACAGTAGAATTTTGCACGTTAGACATTTAACAGTTTTGTCAGGCATTTTCTTTAGGAATGCTGCTCGTGCCGCCACACTTTCTGACTTGATTGCAGTGGATTTTGTCTGGTGAGCAACCTCTGTGTGCATGTCAAAGACATTAGATGGGAAGAGTTCATTGCAGAGGGGACAGGTAACCCATTTCTTAGTTTGTGGTGTGACGTTGCTTGTTTGCTCAACAGGTTTGAGAGGGGTACTTGTGCTCTGAGAGCCGGGCATTGTTACTTGCATTGGAGCAAAAGTGTATGTGGGCATTCCATTCATCCTTTTGCCAGTCGGGATCAGGTGGTTGAGTAGGGACTGTGATGTCAGCATGGTGCCCTGTAGGGTGACTTGGTTCATTGGTGCCTTTTGCGGAACCACAGTAGGCTTATATACAGTTCCAGATACAGCTGC
Source organism: Hyperoplus immaculatus (assembly GCA_949357725.1). Classification (NCBI taxonomy): domain Eukaryota; kingdom Metazoa; phylum Chordata; class Actinopteri; order Uranoscopiformes; family Ammodytidae; genus Hyperoplus; species Hyperoplus immaculatus. The sequence continues at coordinate 11,486,256 of OX442367.1, forward strand.
CAAGTTGGCCTGCAGTCCAGTTGGAAGAAGAATCTGCTGTACCTGAGGAGCATGTTGTGTTTGAGAAGTAGCAGAGGCTACAGCAAACGGTGCCTGTTTCAGAGACAAGTTAGAAACCGTGGGGAGCTGGACCATAGTTTGTCCCTGGGGCAAAGCACCTCGGAGGGCTATCGTGGCACCGGGTTGGAGCAAACCTTTAGCCTCAGCACTAGCTAGCTGAACTAGCGCTGATGCTTGAGGAGGCAGAAAAGCTTGGTTGGTTCCGGGGGCACAAATCAGAGTAGTACTGTTTGTAGTTCCTTGTAATTGCTGTAATTGCTGTAATGTCATCACAGTCCCAGCAGGTTGGCCATTACTCTGTAATACCATTTGAGGTTGCAGTTGTGTCGGAGCAATACTTGGGAATGTGACAAACACACCATTCCCATTAGGTGTTGTTTTAATGGCATAGTTCTTGTTCTCACAAATCAAACTCTGCACTTGTGTGGTGACTGTATAGTGCGATGCCTCAATCAGCATGTGATGCAACATTTGGTCCAAGCTTCCAGTGTTCCGCCTACACACCTTGCAGCAATAGACCTTTACGGATGTGGCGCCTTGCATGTGTAATCTGTAACCAATGTAAGTTTCTGCCAAATTGTCTAGGTGCTTGAGAATTATGTGCTTCTTCATCGCAAAGACCGAAGAGGATGGAAATCCGCATTTTCGACATTGATACCGCTCATTTCCGCGATGGGTGGCTACAGATGTGTCCAGTGCCGATTGTACATGACTGGTAGTGTTAGGTTTATGGAAGAGAAACATGTGCTTCTTGACCAGCTTGGGGTGGCTAACAAAGAGGCACTGAGAACAGGGTGAGAGTGCACAGAATGACTCCGCATATCCATGGTTGCGAGCGATGTGGGAACGGAAGTTGTAGAGGTTTTTTGTAGAGTACTTGCACATGGTACAGCACAGAGGTCGAGACCGATAAGGCCACTAGATGGAAAGAGGGGGGAAAACAGTTGGTTATTTTGATTGATTCGATATGACAAAACATGTTCTAGACCACAAATCATTCCACATACTCTACTGGTTACTGGTTTTAGCATATTAAAATGACTGTGAGGAGGTTTGGGGCATTACTTATAAACACTATGGTCACTATCTATATTGCAAAAAAGAGCCACAAGGATAAATCATACTGGTTTAAGCGATTACACAAATTCACTATTCTTAAAATCAAAAACAACAAAACAACAAAATTCACTGCCCATGATCATTTTCAAACAGCACAGCTAGTGTATAATGCAACACACAATATACTCACTGGCAGTATTTAAAATGTGTTTTTTTAAAAGAGATGTGGATATCATTGGAGGGGGGAGTTCAACTTAAAACATCTTTGTGTAGGCACAAAATTAAAACGTTTTTGCATTTCAATATGTGGAGTGAAGCTGTGAAACAGATTGCAATGTGCAGTGCTGAAGAAATGCCAAAGCATTACCCGGTTCAAAAAGTGGCACAAAAATATGGTTTTCACAAGGTACAAGGAGACATAAGGGCTTTGACCCGGTGTTATTTATTCATTTACATATAAATGCTCTTTTCCAAAGCTGTATTCGTCATTCAATTTGTGAATTCAATTATGTATTCCCGTTTTTGAAATTGCAAATAGATTTTTAAATGTTCTTATTCAGGAATTCATTATTGTATTTTTTAATTATATATTTATTTTTATAGTTCCTCTATTTTACGAATGTATGGATTTGTAAACCAATTAATTAATTAAATTAAATTCCTGTTTTAAATGTACAATTAGTTATTAAATAAATACATGTTCCATTTCAATCTCCACAACCCTGGAGGTCCTCCATAACCTACACATGTTGGTGTTTATAATAAAAAGTTGTAACCAGGAACCTTTCTCTGTTGTCTGCTGGGGTAGCCATCGGTGAAATCCTCCCATTCAGTTTCTTCAAAGGCCTCTTCGTCATCTGGGCTCTTCTCAGAAGTTTCATTCAGATGCTAAGCAGCAAACAAAACACAAGCAAACTAAACTTAAGTATATGAAACATGCCACAATGTTAACGGTGTCCATTAAAATTCCTACATTCAAAGGTGTTTCCACACAAAGGATTAGCCCTTAGCAGTAAAATATACAGGTCTCAAATATGGACTTAAGTTATGATTGTGCAAAACGGTAAGCCATTCTTCCTAGAGTCTTAGGCCCTGTTCTCACGGTGAAAACGTGACAGTTTTCTCGTTTTTGGTTTAAAAAAAAACCCCATTCAGACACAATTTATCTGACATCTTCACTCGTACACATGTTTTCAGAGGAAACGGGACGAAATCGCTGTAGTAATGTAATCGCATGCCATGCCAGCAGTTGGCGGTACAAGGTAGTAGTAGATGGCTTTTCCGGTACAATTTGATGCATAAAACCTTACTGTAACCGAAAATTAATGCCACTAACGTTCATAAAGCGGTTGGTGTAAGCTTGGGGTTACAAGTATTGTAAGTGACAAGCTTTCTGTCCTCTTATTTCACCCATTGAACTTGTGAAAATAGAAGACATGCTAGTAGTGAAGGGGCTTTGTGAGCGGCTATCTTTCCTGTTAGGCGTACTTCAAAATAAAAGTCAACTCACGTTTGTCCAGTGAAATGCTATTAATCTTTAGCCAGTGACATGCTTTTACTGTGAAGCCGTAGCCTTAATGCTCCTTTTGTTGAACAGTAACTTAACCGCTGCGAACTATGGATAGTGTTTTTTAATGTAGAGAGAGCCGTGTCCCTGGCATATAGAAGCTACACACGTTTATTTTGCTAGAAAAACCGGCAGAGCACAAATCTTTCCCCAGACAAAGTGGCGGTTGCATGGTATCAATAACTTACTAATAGACTATAGACTAAATTGGCTAGTGTTATATTTGAGCCCTGCACGACACTCTCCGCTGATCACAGTGATGGTGCCGCGGAGACACCGTGCATGTTATGTTGTCTTCTAACTTTATAACTCACGTGTGGGTATTTTGACAGCAAATGTTATTAGACTATGCATACGTGAAGTGGAGCCGTGACGTCAGCGTTATCAGGGGGAATGGTTTCGGTGTTTACAAGAAACCAAAACCGTTGTGTTTTCCAAAAAATCCTCCCTGGGAGTAGATCTCAAAAACTTGCGGTTTCATGCCTGCGTTTGCTGTTTTCATGTACATGATATAGTGCAACCGCGGGAATTTTTCCGCGTTTGCACCGTTTCGTGTTGCCGTGAGAACAGGGCCTTCATGAGAAGGCATCATATGGTACAAATTAATCACATACAGTAAGCAGTTTTCTGTTTAAAATGTGCACCTAGCTAACATCAAAGCTACTTTTGTGAATATGGGTTAGTTCTTGAGGTATTTTTCAAAGTGTATGGTCTTTTTGGAGGCTTCCATTTCTGCATTATGCTGAGAGATGTTTCCAATATTTTGACCATCCCATTTAAATAAACAAGGGTAAAGCACAAATTAAAAGCACCTCTATATATAGCAATGTCACAAACAACACCATCCAAAATGAATCGACAGCTCTCCAAAAAAGTTTCATGAAGTTTGGATTAATAACACGAGTCAACTATGTTAGTTTTTGGTGGAATAAACTTACAACTGAAAACATGTTTCACACACTTAAATTCTAAAAGTGACTATAAATTAGAGCAATCATATAAACATGGTGGAGTAAATACTGTAAGTAGTGTAGAAGAATCAGACAGAAGCGAATAAAATATGCATTTCAGCACTGTACTGTACCTAGGTTGCGTTTCGAATTGCATACTCTTTCTTTTTTCTATTCTACATACTACATCCGACGATAAAAAGAATCTAGTTAGGATGCAGTAGGCATACTATTGAGACATACTTTACTCTCTTATTTCATCATAACATTGCGCCTTGATCTTGCCTCTTGCTTTTATATCCGTCGCGTCCCCGTTTGTTTTCATATGGAGGCTTCGTCGATGTGACGTCACTTCACGTGCGCACTGGATTGTGGGCCAGAATCGCCCAAATAGGATGCAGTTTTCAACACTAACAATCTTGGCCGCATGAAGTAGGACATCCGGGTACTTCTAACCATCCTAAATCTGGCCACAAGAATCGGGACATCCTAAATCTTTTTTCTACATACTATATAGTAGAAAGTATGAGATTCGGAACGCAACCCTAGTTAATTTTGACCTCTGCGTAAAACCTGTGTGCTCATAGATGCAGTGTTATCGAGAATTATCAAGATTTGAGTTTTAAATTACAACACAAGCTACCAGAATTAAGTGTACATTTTGAAGTTAGGTACTTCATTTGTCCAAAGCACTGCTGAGGTCAATGGATTCATCTGTATCCAGACGTGTTGCTATGGGTAGGGGACGGGGTGTAGATGAAATGATTCATAAAATATAAAAATATGTGAAAATATCTTATAAATCGAGGTGCGTCATCACATTGATGGAGAAAAGTCATGTTAATCCAACATGGCCCTTATTTTAGAGGTTATTCTCATTGATTTCCAACATCATCAACGTTAGCCCAATACCACAGAATATCAGTAGATATGACATCATATCGCCCAACCCATCGTGTTGCCATAACAACCAAAGAAAGGAATCATTCTGACAATGGCAAGGTGATCCTCATCATAATCACATTCAAATCAACAGGCCTGATGTTTTCACTTTCAATAGGTATTAACTGTCTATTCAGTCAAGTGATCAGTTCAAGATACCCAACTTTATATGCAAGAGACTGCTCAAACTGTAGCTCTGTAATTCATGAGTTTTTGCTATTTTTAAATCTATAATCTGAAACTCTATATTTAAAACGTTTTGATGTTAAATACTGCAAAGAGCCAGTCTATATGCAGCATAATGAGTAAAGTGTTAAAGCTATTGTGAAAATGCAAAAAAAGAGTAAGCTACCATAAACAAATACAGAAAACCACACTTTCTAACGTGAAGTGCTAATTATACATAATACTAGACTAGTTTTAGGTAAGAGCAAAATCGTGGAATTCATCTTCAAAGGCATTGCCAGGTGTGTCTTGCTGTGTGCAATCCAAGATTAAACAGACCTGAAGCAGGTTTTGGCAGTCTTCCAGGCCAATCTCACTAAGGATGCTTTTCACCGCCTTGCGAGCCCTTCGGATCTTCTCAGCATTTCCAACTGGAACTTGATACATGACTCCTCACAAGTCTGGAAAACAAGTTCTACTGTTATGGAGCATTGGCACAAATAAATATAATAAAGCTTAAGATACCAACAACTGTATCCATGAAGAATAGCAGACAGAACATGGCAAAAATCAATCACAAACAATGTAATTAGTTGTGGTAAGTTAATACTGGGTAGTTTGTGTCAACCAACATTTTAAAAACAGGCGTATCGTCTAATTCTGTTAAGAATTAAAGTTATTAATCGTCTACGGCATGCTGTTAACAAAATAAAAACTTGCAAAAAGATAACATAATCTAAACGCTGTAGTAAGAATGACGTAGTTACAATGACAAATGCAGCATAAAGGCAAAATCCATTGGATCTCCATAGAAAAAATTACAGCATGGCTGTACGCGGATGTTATCTGTATGTTAGTTACTGTGCAACAGCTGATTTCACTTCAGCATCACACTGCAAGCCTATGAATACTACATTAGTTCTATCCACCTTCTGAAGAAAATAAACGTATTTAAGCGAGTCAAAAGTGTGCGTTTTGAATTCGATCACATGCAAACTAACCCTGTCCCTTCACATCACTGCCCTCCGTGCGATCACAGCTGTGTCTGTGTGTGCTCGTTAAAAAGCCCCTAGTAGCACGCTGAAAGGGACACACTGGGTCACTTTCAGGCAACACCGACTCTTCCCACTTGAGGATGCCCGCAGCTTCCTTGCAAATATTTACCTCGTCCAATTTTCGAGGTAAGTTAACGTTAGTTGTCGCTGTGCCACCTCCGATGGGGCTAACGTTGTCCACTTCCACCGGCCCTCAACTGCGTGCGTCCGTAAGCTGCATCTGCTGCCGGGGCTTCACGCAGAGTCATCCGAGCAGCATCCTCTGTCTACACACACAGCTGTGTGAACATTGCAGTCAAATGAGAATGGTGATGTTTGCGAACCTCCTCGACCTATAAGTATTTTTTTTGTCCTGCTTTTTGTCCCTTTCTTCCCCTATTGAGGAAAAAATGGCGCTCAAGTTCAGGATCTGACGTATCCGTCCTCATTTGCATACTGTACAGGCTGACCAATAGGAGCGCTCGCAGCCCAAAAACCTAAATAGCTTTTTATTATATCACCAAGACTGTAATCCATTATGCCAAAGGTCCATGTGATACATACTATAACCCTGCTTATGAATTTCATGTAATAACAGACTTGTTAATTTAACTTTCTTATTATACAACAAATAGCTAGGCTAGGGGGCGTGGCTACTGCGACCCCCACCCGCCCCCTCCGGCTGTCACGTGTTACGTGACTAAGGCTAACCAATGAGCTGTCGAGAAAATGAGCTAAATGGGTGGTCTTTGTGCTGTGACGTCATATCATGCTACTTTTGTTAGCCAATTAAAATCCGACCACCATTTTGAAAGGAGAGGGAGTGAAATTGAATGGTTAGCTGTATTTTAGATAGCATAGCATAAAGTGTTAAGATTTTCTTTTTACATGTTTAACGATAAAAAAAACGATGCAGTGCAATGCTAGCTTCTACTGCAAAATAATTCAAGATTTTCTTTATGCGTAGTGCTACCTAGGCCTTTTTCTTAATACGTAGTGCTACCTAGGCCTAAACCCACTTGTAAAGTCGATGAAAATATTTCTCAGATCAACATTGTTATGTTTGGCTATTTTCATTTTCGCACAAGTTCAGACAAATACAAACCACCTATCTTGATTGCGACCCACCAATTAACCTTTACAAACATAGGTTAGTTCAATTAGAGATAAATCGACCATTCTTTATGTTACTCCAGTCTAACGCTGCTTCCTGATTACCTACAATTTCTTGCGTTACCAATCTTCTTCTAAATAATTTTTGACTGCTGAATCTTTTTATTAGCTATTTTCTCGGAACCACAAGCCCATGTTAAAGCGGTAGTGTTGTTATCAGCCAGTAGGCTACATATCCCTTCGAGAAGACACTTGTCGTTTGTCATCTGTCCAATCGTGGAAAACTGGAAAGGCTTTTTGAACTTCCGTAGCATAAGGCATTTAGTGTTAGAGTGACTTAATTTAACACTTGACTAACAAGATCACCTCCATTGTGTCCCTTTGTCAGGCAATGCACACCAGGATTAATTGATTTCCTTGGCAATTGGAGCATATGAGACAAGGTAAAGTGTCTCCTTCATGATGGCTGTAGTTACTGATACTTATTGCACTGCAACATCTCTAACCCTGGCAGAGCAGTCACATCCTAGGCAAGTCTGCCAAAGGTCAACCAAGCTGTGGAGACACTAACCCTGCGTTTCGAATCGCATATTCTTTCTTTTTTCTACTCTACATACTACATCCGACGATAAAAATAATCTAGTTAGGATGCAGTAGGCATACTATTAGGACATACTTTTACTCTTTTATTTCATCATAACATTGCACCTTGATCTTGCCTATGCTTTTATATCCGTCGCATCCCCGTTTGTTTTCATATGGAGGCTTCGTCGATGTGACGTCACTTCACGTGCGCACCGGATTGTGGGTCAGAATCGCCCAAATAGGATGCAGTTTTCAACACTAACAATCTTGGCTGGATGAAGTAGGACATCCGGGTACTTCTAACCATCCTAACTCTGGCCACAAGAATCAGGACATCCTAAATCTTTTTTCTATACATACTATATAGTAGAAAGTATGCGATTCGGAACACAGGGAAGGACTTTTTTGAGATTTCTTCTTCCTTCTTCTTAAACCAATGCAAGGTTATTCAATTAAACCAATCTGTGAGCGACCGAACAGAAACAACCACCTAAAACTCAAACTCACAACAACCCTCTTCAATCTTACTAAAAAGGGTTGTGAATTGATAGTTACTCCTAAAGCATGTCATTTCACATCCATCACGTCCATGATGTAACCATAGAATTGCAGTAAATGTTTGCTGTTCTGCAGTGCATGGAGTGTGCTTCGTTCCCTGCAGTCAAACAAATGATCCAAAATGATGTTTGCATTATCATGGCCGCCACTATAAAATACAACATGGTCATTTCCTCTGTTTACACTCTAAAACACACATTCTGACATTTGAGACATTATTAATTGATCGATCCACTGATGTTGCTTATTTTCAATTGTAATTTACATGCGGTAGAGTCTCTCATAAACACTTCAACATAACACACTTAATTGGAGCTATAATGTCTCTCCTTAGAGCAATGTGTCCCTGGAGTTGGCGTCCTCTCTCACATGCAACATCAAGGAAACGTGTTAGTTGCTGTAATTCAGTTTGTAGCTAATTTCCCCTGAGGAAATCCATGCCTTCACATTAGACGTCTACACATCAATCTTTCCGTCGATATTCTAATGATGTGGAGGCTGAGAGTGAGCACTCGCTAAATATATCTACTACAACATTTGGCATTGGTGATAAATCAGTTCTACATCTTGTTTTATTAACAACCGGGCAACGATCTACTTTTATCCTCACCAGCAAGTTAGAGCAGAGTGTCTTGTTTAGGGACACACTGACAGGACATGTAGGGTAATTTCCAGTAGTGTTGTAGTATTGGATACCTGTCTTGAGACGGTCGCATAGCCTACTTACTCAATATCATCTCGGTCTCAGGCAAAGAGCACAACTACACTTAACTGTATGCAGTATATGTCAATAGAAGAGATGAATGAAGGATGTGGATCTTTCAGCTCAATTTGAGGAGTGCCTCACAAGTGTGTCATAAAGGGAGTGGTCTATGTTCCCACAGCCTGATGGCCCCACAAGTAACCTAACTATGTAATAGATAATAGTATGTCTGTGTGTGTGTGTGTGTGTGTGTGTGTGTGTCTGTCTCAATCCTTTATTTTTTTACGATTATTTTTTTTGGCATTTTCATGCTTTTTTTTTTTTTTTTTTGGATAGTTTGAAGAGACAGAGGTGAAATTGGGCAGAGAGGGGAATGACATGTAGAGAACGACAACGGGCCGGATTCGAACCCATGGTCTGCTGCTACCTAACTTCCAATTTCAGGAACATATAGCTGTGGGACCATCAGGCATGGGGAACAAAGGGCTGTGGGAACATGGAGCTATACCCGTCATAAAGTGTAGGACTCGCACTGGTCTGGTCCGTCCCTGGACTTGACTTGGTCTCGACTCGGTCAAGGTAGTCTTGACTACAACACTGCCATACAGTGATGGAAATGACCCAAACTTCCCAATTTCACTACAGCCAGCAAACAATAATCCTGGCAGGCAGCCTCCTTATCTGAATTTTGGTAGGGGAGAGTGGCCTAAGTTGTGCCACTTTTTACTCAAAGTGACTTTAAAGTGAGGCCTTGACAGTAAAGTCTCCAACTCAAATATATACATATATTTCAGGGTGTTGTGCATCCCTGGCAATAAAAACTTTGGATCTGGAATAAACTGTTGAAGAAATATAGCTTTCGGAAAAAAAGTTGTCTTGTGGCACAACTTGCCCCCGGTGTGGTGTAAGTTGTGCCATTGGAGAAACTACCATGGGGTAAATTGTGCCATTGATATATATCTCAAACTTTAATGCAAGACAAATCCATTAGACACTCACTTATTTAAAGTTTATCGAAAGTAAATAAAGTAAATATTTTACAAAGATTGAAGGTCAATTTTCTTAAACACGGCCTAGCAGATCTAGGTGGTTTTGCCTGCAAAGCTAACAATGACAAAGTCACCATCATCATCTTTCTGGCCATCTGAACTCTTGTCAGTGGTGTCGTTAAGTGGAATTGAGATGTCAGTCTCTTCTGAGCTACTGTAGACAATCACTTTCTTTTTATGACGAGCGTATACAGCCATGCCAATGGCACAACTCTCAGAAATGTACTTTGCACTAGCTGCTCCACCCTTGTAGAACCAACTGCCACCTGGCATATGCGATTCCCCCTCCACTTCTGCCTTTAAATCATGTCTCAAAACCCATCTGTACACCCTGGTTTTTCCTCCCCATTAACTATCTTACCTCTGCACTACTATCTTTGTTCATATGTGGATGTCTGGGCTTTATGTCTTTTATTTTGGTTGTTATTTTACCTTAATTTTGTACCTACTGAATGCACGATGTAAAGCACTTTGGACAGTGCAAACTGTTATAAATGTGCTTTTATAAATACATTTTACTTACTTACTTACTTATAACTCACCTAGGCCCTCTGGCACAAATCACCCCATCCCCAGCATTTTGGATAATAAGCATGATGCAGCAGTTTAGGGCTGACATCGTGCTAACTATATAGACACAAAGTGTAGCATACTAAAGCACTAAAACATGTATCAAATGTTTTCAAACGTGTCTATAATTGTTCAGACACAGTAATCCAAAAACCTTGATCATGGAAATTTGACTTTGAAAGGCAAAAAACATTTTTTTTTAGCTTAAATGTGCTTATATGTTATTCCATGTTTATCCCTTCTTTACAGGATGAGTTTAATGGATGGCTCTTCTTAAATATGTGATCACATTTCCAATTTATTCTATGGTTTTCTAGAAACAAGGGGTGGCACAACTTGCCCACCGGCACAACTTAGGCCACTCTCCCCTATATCATTTAGATGTTTATTATTATTGGATTGTAATTGAAGTATATTGCATATCTTGTATCCACATCAAAGCCCAACTCCCTGGCATGACATACATGTTTATCAGCACAAACCACCTATATGAAAAATTTAAGTTTATTTCAGTTAAGAGCTTTTTTTAATGAAAGGCAGTAGTTTCTATATAAAGGTAATGTAGAAATAGCGACAACTTATTTTAATGACTGTAAATGAAGTGATGTTCAAGTACTGTTTGAATGCCAAGATTTTCATGACTCATTTTACTGTTTTTTTTGTTATTATATAGTCTTTATTTTACCAGGTTAGTCTTATTGGGATTAAAATCGTTTTCAAGAGAGACCTGGCCTAGATGTACAGCAGTAGTTACCACATAACACAAGTTAAAATACACCGTTAGCAGTAAGTGGGTCTTATGTTCGCAAACACTGAGCATGAACAGACATAAATCTGGTTTACAGGTAATTTAACTACTGCACAACCAGAACACACTTGTGCTGTTGTTCTTTTTCCTGTATCTCCTTGCTAATTTGTATTTTAAAAAGCCTTTAAGTTTTAAGGCCAGGGGACCTTAAAACCCATTAAAATACCTTTTTAACCCATAATCATGAGTTTCATTTATTTGCACTGTCCCTTTAAATAAACTGATTGAAACTAGATCCATAGCAGATCAGAAACCTATCGTTTTGAAAAAACATTGGCTAACAGTGAAGATTTTATTTTAAAAAAAACATGTAGGAATCAACTAGAAAAATCACACACACGATAGATGATTTCAGTCAGAAATGTATTAAATTAACCACTTTCAAAACTTTAACAAGCACAATTTACAGTCAAAAACAGGCTATGGTCCATTAGTGCCTTAGACAAGCAAGTAATTAATACATTAATTATTTGTAACACACGAGGGCAGGATTCTTTCAAAACTGAAGTTAGCTCAGGTCACCTTTAATGTAATCAGACATGGGACATTAAGTTGTTCACAAGACTGTGCATTTTCCCCTCATATCTTCAGAGAGGCATGAGGATACATCTGGCATGTTATTTGTCATTAGTGCTGGCTCAGATCTATGTACAACTAGCATGTCTTTCACTTAAAAGATATAGACATGCAAGTCCACGTCCAACACATACAGATCATTTATGTTTAAGCACCCTTTAGAAATATGCTGGTTTTTCAGATCCTGGGAGAACAAGGACCAATCCCAGGGCAAGAGACACATATGAAGATCTGAAAAATCAGGGCTGTGTTGTTAAATGTCATTGTATTTATTAAACCTACAAAATATCTTGTGCATTTTCAACCAGATCAACCTCTCTCTCCTAGAGGCAAGGAGTGCATTAGAATGTATCATGCCTTTTGAGTAAAAGGAAACCACTGAGGTCACAAATGGCAATCACAGCACACTTAATCCACGTAGCGTTTTAAAAACACATCAATATCTTATCAGGAAAACACTGTTAGATGGGACACAGCATAATACCTGGGCAAAACACACTGAAAGATGGAGCTTTAAATAAGCCCCAGTAATATCAGTATCCAATAAATAAAAATGCATTGAGGTGAGCTGCAATAAAGAAAGAGGTTACAACATTGTCATAATTTCCGTTAAACTATGAGGGCTTTGAAGCACAGAATCCACATGAGGCATTGATTCGTTTAAAACACTTCAAAAATCAACTACAGACAAAATGTACTGGTGTTGAAAAGACACATGATTAACACGACTGTCAACAGGTAATCACTAGAGAACATGATTTAAATCCATTGTACATTTTGTAAACTGGATTTGATTTAGGAAACAAACCAACCCAAAACATGTTGGGGGGTCCTATCTCCAAAAAGGTTGTCCATTTTGTTGCATAATGTCATTTAAGCTTGGGCTGGAGTTCTTTTAGCCGACAGATTTTTTTGAGTCCATCAGAGGGAGGAGCAAAACTTACACAATTTTAGACAATTGAAGTAACGAACAACCAATTGTTTCCAATTTCAAGGAGGTAACAAAAAAAAGTAAAATTCCTGGAAGAAATCATTTTGGACACTGCATTTTCCAAGGTGGCTGGAATGTTGACCACATTTAGCCCCTTGTCCCAAATACCCCACTGACCTCTCTTCTCACATGGTGAAAGTAGAGGCTAAGGGAGGATCTGTGCAATACAATTTGGGACAGGGCAGAGGGTAGTTACGCACAGTACTGGACCATGGAGAAATTCTTCATGGCGCTGTCCAGTTCCACGCCGGCCTCCTGCATTTCGTACCTGTGGGCAACACCAAGTGTCAGAGTCAGTTCTCTCCAAATGTATCTGATTCTTACATAGTGTATATACGTTTAGAACCTTCACTCTCAACTCCCTCCAGACTCACCAGTCAGAGGTGGACACAGTGTAGTAGATGGGCAGCTGGGAGGAGCTGAACTCCTCCAGGCCGCACGCTCCCATGTTGGAGAAGAGAAGCCAGTCGCCCACACTGAGCTCAGGCAGCAGGCAGCGCTCCACCACACGGTCCAGCTGGTCCAGTGACGGGCCCCACAGGCTGCTGGGAAACACTGCCTCCTCAGCACACAATAAGTGCTGGAGAAAAGGAGAAAAGTCTTGTTAAAATAGACAACAATCAGAGCCGTCACAAATTGCTCTTTTTGCTCAGGACAATCTCGTAACTAAAGAATTTGTCCTGAAAATAAAGAATTATACTCATGCGAAACGCAAAAAAAAAAAAAGAGGAAAAGAGCAAGATAATTATATTCTGCAACTAAAAGAGTAAACATATTCCTGCAGTAGATTGCAGATTTTAGTTGATATACCAACCTCCATTGCTTATTAGCCCTTATGACCAGGACACTATATTTGTTATATCAGTAGCCATCTTTGCCTGTTCATTTACCCTGACCATCTGTAATTAATGGTCACATTATTAATCAACTACAGCTCTAGTTTTATTTATTGTTGTGTAGTTATTTTTTGATTGTAAAGGTAAACCGAGCATAAAAGTGGAAATGCATCAATAACTGTCACTGACGATCCGGATGTGGTATGGAGTACAGTTGGGTAACATACAGCTGTTAGGTCAGCATGATCCTTTTTGACATACGTCATCATCAGACACACACACTCAAGCAATTCTCATCCTGGTTCCTTAAATACTCATAATGTGTGACCCCTTTTCCCTATGATCAGATGCTTCATTCAGTCCTAATGGGGTTGACTTTCTTGGGTGGAGGCCTACTAACCTTGTGCACTGATGGGGCAGCGATGGAGTTTCCCAGGAGCTTGCAGCTGAATGGGCCATAAACACCCTCATTCATGTAGTACAGGAACTCAGCATCTTCATTGTTCTCACCTGTGTAAATACAGTGGATGACCAAGTCAGAAATAAAGAACATGGCGTATTATCAACAAATTAGGACTTCACGTCTGATGGTCGCAATGATCACACAACACCCGTGGAAAAACAAATATATACGCAAACCCCTCTGTCTTTTCTCAGACTGCAGATAATTAACTGCATGCCACATATAGAGTCGGACTTACAGAGGACAACATCTGAGGTACTTGCGTAACTCACCTTGAGGGAGGCTGTCCCAGTGGCGGGTCAACAGCTTTTTGCCGATCACATTGACAGCCAGGCTGAAAGCTGAGGCCACGTAGAAGCTTCCTGGTTGGGCCAACACCTGTACACCGGACAATGGGCTGAAGTAAGCATCCAGCAGCGGTCTGACTGCAGACTCAACCTGCCCACAAAGAGATACAGCAAATGAGTATTCATGGGAAGTTTCCACGTTAAAACAAATATGTAGACGAACTTTAGTTTTAGGCATGGAGTGATTTCTAAGACAAAATCCATTACTCAGCACTCAGTTAGTGAGAGGTAACTGATCTGAAGTTAGATAAATGTTAATGTTCTTGAATAAATGGGTCATGTTTTCAATAATATGTTGATGGCCAAAGACAATAAAGTAGCATGGAATGCAATTTATATTATTATGTTTGGCAAATGGAAAAGCAAAATGCATTTTGTTACAGATTTAAACTTTGAGAAACTTGCTTTATATACACTTGTGGGTTACAGTTAAATCTGTCCTTTAAAAACTTTGCAGAACATGTCACCAGTTTGTTGTATGAAAGGCTTTTATAAAGATTTCAGTGACATTTGATGGCAACTTCAGGTATGGGCCAAGTTTCAGCTCTAAAGTCTGATTAAAAGCTGACAAGCCGTTACCTCGTACCTGCTTGAGCTGAAACTCTGAGCCAGTAAATCCACCACCAATGTCCAGGATGTTCATGTTGAAGCCAAGATCCAACTGAATATAAACAGAAGAGAAGCAGTTGTTACACTCACATTTTCTTTAGACTACATATATTTGGCAAATTCCTACTGATTAATCTTTTTTTTATCTTTTAAGTAAAAAGGTATTTTCCAGACCGCACTCACCCCCATGTCAAACACACAGCGGGCATCTGACAGCGCATGGGCGTAAGCCTGTTGCAGCTCTTGGCAGGAGCTGGGGATGTGGAAGGTCACTCCCACCACCTCGACTCCCAGGTCTTTGGCAGCTTCCAGCAGGTGCCTGCAGCTCTTCAGCGATGAGCCAAAAGCCATGCTGGTCTCAGCTGCATGGGCCTCGGTGGTCAACTGCACAAGCAACCTAGAAGAAACGGCCAAGGATCAAAACATGAATGGGACATCCATCTAAGCAGATAAATAAGGTTTGGACAAAAACCCAAGACAAAGGTATGCATGTCCCCTCAACTAGATTGACAGTCTTCATTTTACAGAACTGCATGGAATTAAAAGGAAAAATGTTTACATCTTAATCGGATAACTTACTTTGCATTAGGGTGCAGGCGGGAAATCTTGGACAACTCTGCCTCATTTTCACAAACAAGATGCTGAATGTTGTTCTTGGCAGCATGCTTGATGAGTGCCAGCTGCTTGCAGACACCTGACAGAATGATGTTCTCTGGTGGCACTCTGTGCTCCAGCACCAGGCTTACTTCAGTCTGGGGAACGGGACACACACACACATATTGGAGAAATTAACTCAACGAAGTCTAAAAGCCCCATCAAAATAATCAAATATGTGGCATTCATTAACCGACCAGGAATCACAATCGAATGCTTATAATGTAATTAATAGGATGAAGTACTTTGCAGTTTAAAGCTATCAAAGCTTTTTTTTTTTCTTTCCAGTGAAGTTTAAAAATTACCTTGTTGGCACAAATGAAACCGAGGCCCATGGAGGCCAGCACCTCGATGACTGCAGGGCTGCTGTTGCACTTGACTGGGTAGTAAGGCTGGAGCCGGGGCACTACGCTCTGCCAGCACAAATGCTGTTGCATCAGGACCCCGAGGTCGCCCACCACAAACGCACTCTTCTCCACCTGTGAACACAAGAGGGGATGACGGCTGCATTGAGTAAACAAAGCAACTGGTCAAACCATTAAAACCACATTGCAAATATAATACTAATAGTGTCAGATTTTCAATGGATGTATTGACGTCAACAAGAATTGTAGGTCTTAAAAATGAACAGGGGAATAACAGCGATCTGAAAGATAAACTGACAGTGTCATTAAAAACTAAGTGAATCACTCTGGGAATTTCTTCCACTGCAACTGGAAGCTATTAAAAGGCCTCGAAGCTGAACTGACCAGAGCCCGCTCACAGATGTGTCCGTCAATGACATCTTCAAGGGTTACTCCTCCCTCCAGGAGTTCAATGATGTAGCTGGGTTTGTCAGCGAGTCCTTTCATCTCAACCGTATTCCGCTAATCCGACAATCATAAAGAACGTGTAAGCAAGTCAGGGGTCACGACTGAGCCAATGGGTCCTGCCGGTATGCAACAAACTGGAAAAGAGAGGGGGGGAGACATTAGAATTAACATCACCCACCACAGAAGACTTTTTTATTTTACAGCATTTTAACCAGGCAATTGAAACTTCCAGGCAGTGGGCTGATGAACTTCTTCCTATATCAACAGCTATACATATCTAAACGTAGTCCCTTTGGACACTCGTTAACTATTATATGTGTTTTATGAAGCCCAAGACTGTGTTGTCCTACTTTATTCTCTAATGAACAAAAAAAGAAAAGTCCCATAATTTTTTCTTCCGTCAGTCACAGAAAACTAATTGTTTATTTAAAACCACCTTACACCCCCCCACATACACAAAGTACCAAGTGTAATCTTCCTGAGCAAGATTCTACTGAGAACACAATGATCCTAAACTTTGTTACTGTGTGTGCAGAGGCCAGCTTGTGCCTTTGTGTACATGAGACAGTGAGTCACTCACATGGACAAGTCAGGAGATGGACCTGTCCCGCTATCAGCTAGGATCCCAAGGCGGCTCAGCGTTGAAGTCAAAGTGCTCCCGGTAAAGAACGGCCCCTAGGCCCTGTGGGAAGCGCTCATACACCTGTGCAGAGAAAGGGCCCTGATGGACAAAACAAATATAAAGTTTATAATAACTGCATAGGACGACTCCAAAGAGGGAGGCATGCACCATGTCTTTATCACAAGCGTAATCACGTGAAATGCAGTGTAATTGGCTAAGCTTGTCTGTCATTTACATTCCTATGTCACTACAAAGTGTACCCCTTATATCTATGTACTCACATTTGCTGTCACTGTGGTCGAAATTTCACCGACACAATCGATACGTTAGGCAACTCCCGTTTACGTGGCTTATTTGTTTTTTTAACCCTATAAATACCAAGTATATTATTCCTGTCTAAATCATTATCGTAGCCGCCTTCGGTAAAACAATAAACACTTGTAGACCAACGTATGCGATATGATTCTTAATAAAGCATTGTGTAGGTGGTAGCAATTTGACAAATGAGTTATTATTATGCGTAATCAAAACCAAAACAAAACGAAACAAGAACGCTTATACCATACCAATTTCATTAACGGTTTCATTAAACAGGTACAAAAGTGTAACTATATTGTATTGAACGTGGGACACGCCATCGCGAGGGAACACACTAGTGCTGAGGCTCCTGTCCGAGCGAGCTGCTAACGCTGAGCTGCCAACAGCACGTCGAAGGAAGAAGCTTATGTTAGCACTCTATTTTTGTGAATAATCCCCTAACAAACATCTACGTCGTCACTAAACAGGAATAAACACCATACTCGCTTGACTGCGGTCGCTTATATATCAACTAATACTTTTAAATTTAACAATTAAACGTGAGTCTGAAACAGAGAATTCAATGAATCGGTATGTCATGTGCGGCAAGAAGGCAGAAAGAGCAACCCGCCATGTTACGTCCGCCTGCTCAATCCAAGGAGCTCAACAGAAGTGTATTCGCTCTACTTACGTGGTATAACGGCCAGGGTGTTTTGGAAAATCGTCTTCTCTTTTTCGGCGGAATTTTCAAAGAGTAGTAGACACCACGATGTAAGAAAGAAAGAGGGTTGTTTGAGCCATAGGTTTTGTACGAAGGGCGGCCGTTGGTGAAGTCTCTTCTTGTATGTCGGCTGCTGGGCGGAGGACAACTGGATCCGAGTAGGGGAAGAGGAAAAGGTAATCAACTGCTCGCGGGCGGCGCCTAACGTTCACTTCCACCAATCAGCTTCCAGCATTTTGGAGAACATACCAAATATGTATTTCCGAAATATGCCAGAGCCCGCAGTAGATCTTTGTAGCCGTTACATAACCATCCACTTTCCGTAGATGGCCCTCGTTTCTAGGGAACCAGTACCAAGAACTTTGCTCTCGGACAATTAGATTATAGATACACTTGTTGTTGGACAATTCCAGCTGCAATGGTTTACGTATAGGACATATAAAATAAATATGAAGAAAAAAAGAGTTGACACACTCTAAAAGCAAAGAAAAGATCTAAAGACAAACAAGAACAACAAGAAATCCTTGTTTGCACTTCTCTGTGGATTTTTTTTACATGCCCACAGCTGTATTTCCTCGGCCTATAGCCTATTTGCAGACATTTCATTGAATTTCCAAAGTTCAACAGTACAATAATCTGCTGTAGCCAGGCTACACATGAAGGTGTGTCCGAAACTGTGTACCCCCTGTTTGAAAGGAGCAAGGTAACCTTATAGGCTATACATCGTCACCCTCTTAAAATAATGGCCAAAGTCATTTTTTCAGTTTTTTCAGGAAACTTAACCAAAGATTGAATATATGATATTCATTAATAATTTCACTCAAACAGGTTATGTCAAAAGATGACTCTTGACATTGTAACCTAATAACAATGTATGTCAATTATGTAACATAATAGGAATAAACCCTTTTCATTAATGTTTAACTTGTGACTTAAGTCATTTTACACACTTCTGAAATGTCCTTGAAAAAAAATTAAAAGTAAATTTTGACTTAGGCAAAATAAAACGGCCTAAAACACACTCTTGACATTGTGGTAATATCGTATAATGGCCTATGTCAAGTAAAATCACATGATCTGTTCAACTGACGATTTAGGCCATTTTACCAGAGGTGGCCAGCACCATGAGGAGATGATTTAAACCTGCAGTGTGTAGAATTTTGGGTTTTATTTCCTAGCAGACTTTGTAGAAAATAATTATAATGTCCATGTATGTTTAATTTAGTGCATAAAAGCTGATTTTTTTTTTAGTTTTATTTATTTTTCCCCTAGAAAAAGTCTCATATATGTCCATATTTCTCCATACCTTGGACCAAGGCCTTGGCGCCGCCATGTTGGAAGCGTAATAGTTGGAATGTCATCAGGTGCATTGTTTATAATTTAGAATCGTTCTTGTCCTTGAAGGCCACTGTAGCTTCTGTTATTATTCAAAAGGTGTGGGGTTACCCAGGGAGCGATGCATTTTAGAACTTTCTATAATTTTCTAGAACTTTCTTGATGATGTCATATTACACACTGCACCTTTAAACCTGCAGTGTGTAGAATTTTGTGTTTTATTTCCTAGCAGATTTTGTAGAAAATAATTCTAATATCCATAAGTAGCTTACGTTTAATTTAGTGCATAATTTTTTTTTAGAATTATTATTTCTTTCCTTATAAAGGGTTTCATATATGTCCGTATTTCTCCATACTTTGGACCAAGGCCTTGTCCCCGCCATTTTGGAAGTGTCATAGTTGAAATGTCATCAGGTGCATTGTTTAAAATTTAGAATTGTTCTTGTCCTTGAAGGCCACTGTAGCTTCTGTTATTATTGGAAAGGGGTGGGGTTATCCAGGGAGCGTTGCATTCTAGAACTTTCTAGAACTTACTTGATGATGTCATATTACACACTGCCATAGACATATATACGTGTATATTATATCTATGACACACTGCACCTTTAAGCAAAAAAATAATATTGGCCAAAAGGTGACTTAGGCCATTATTTTAAGAGGGTGACGATATTAAAGTTAAGCAAGTAAACACTTTCCATGCCTGTTCTGGAATTCTTTTGAAAGCATTATTTCCATAGACTACATGCCTACGTGCACAGAAATGATAGATAGTGACAATGCAGGCAAAACACTCTTTTTGGAGACTAAATCTATTTTCAAACAATGGCGTGACACTGAAAAACAAAACAAAAAACTAAATAAGCCTCCGTCCAGTGTATATTTTGATATTTAGTGTTCATGGAATGTGGGTGATTATTACGGTTCAAGAGCTTATGAAATATTTGGTTGATTAGCCGTTAAGCCTTTGTCACACTCACTTGTAGCCTAATTTAACTGCGATAATTGAATGTTTTATGTAATTCAGTTTGATGGGAGGACATTAATTTATCCCATTGCATGGTGGTCATGATTTCAGTGAAACACTGAATAACTAGCAGGAAGGGAACAGAAACTCAGCCTACAGTCATTCGTATGACTTGTGTTGCACTAACCCAATATTCTGCGTGGCTTCATCTGCATGTGTGTCTTGATGTCCTATAGCTTCTATCTTTGTCAGTAATTCCAAAAGACACTGTCTTCACAAAACACAACCATTGGATTCTTAACATAGATAGAATATAAGAGGTTCTTAACAACAACAAAAGTCTTATTTGGAAGCACTTTGATAATTATATTTAAATGGTTGCAGCTTGGGACCTATGTTTAGAGACAGAGTGACTGGATTAAATGTATGGATTTGCTATACGGTCATGCCACTGGCCCTGTGGTGCATAAAACAGGAATAGCCATCAAATTCCTAATTTCTTTGGCAATAAGTACATGAACTTCCTAGATTCATTTTTTATCTATTTTAGACTTGATTATTATTGATTATGGCTGCACGGGAATGGTGAAAATGAAAGCCTTGATTTTTTTTCTAATGCAGTCTTCTTCAACATCTGTTCTCTTAACAATGCGAAGAAATGTCACTTGTAAAGTCAAGTAAAGTATGTGCTTCAAGGTTCATATCAGGGTTCATGAGGACAGGAGTAAATATAATGTTGTGCTTTAGTTCCATAGAATTCAGTCGAATGACTTCATTGTTCTCAGCAAGGAAATTCAATTTGGAGCTAAAATTAAAATATATAAACAAACAAAAGCATGAATAAACAATTATCAGCAGAAAAACCTTTGTTTCAAACTAAAAATAGTCAAGTCAGACAACTTATGAAAGTGTACCAGATGTTAGAGCGACCAGCATACATCTGCCTGTATAGCTCATGCAAATACATTGCATATGACAGCCAAAGTAAGAATAAATGTCAGTAAATGCCCAAACTACTATTTCTCAATTGTAAAATTTCCTGCATAGTAGGGGAGAGTGGCCTAAGTTGTGCCGGTGGGGAAGTTGTGCCACCCCTTGTTTCTAGAAAACCGTGGAAGAAATTGGAAATGTGACCACATATTTAAGAAGAGCCATCCATTTGACTCATCCTGTAAAGAAGGGAGACACAAGGAATAAGCACATAAGCACATTTAAGCACAAAAACTGCTTTGCCTTTCAGAGTAAAATTTCCATGATCAAGGTTTTTTGATTATTGTGTCTGAACAATTATAGAAAAGTTTGAAAACATTTGACACATGTTTTAGTGCTTTAGTATGCTACACTTTGTGTCTATACGGTTAGCACGTTGTCAGCCCTAAACTGCTATGCTTATTATCCAAAATTCTGGGGTTGGGGTGATTTGTGCCTAGGGTGAGTTATAAGTAAGTAAGTAAGTAAGTAAGTAAGTAAAATTTATTTATAAAAGCACATTTATAACAGTTTGCACTGTCCAAAGTGCTGAACATAGTGCATTCAGGAGGTAAACAATAAAGGTAAAATAACAATAACAAAAATAAAAGACATAAAGCCCATACGTCCACATATAAACAAAGATAGTAGTGCAGAGGTAAGATAGTTGGGGAGGAATAGCCAGGGTGTACATATGGGTTTTGAGCCTTGATTTATAGGCAGAAATGGGGGGGAATCACATTTGTCAGGTGGCAGTTGGTTCCACAAGCACGGAGCAACTAGTGCAAAGTACATTTCTGAGAGTTGTGCCAGTGGCATGGCTGTATATGCTGGTCACCAAAAAGAAAGTGATCGTCTACAGTAGCTCAGAAGAGACTGACATCTCCATTTCACTTAACAACACCACTGATGAGAGTTCAGATGGCCAGAAAGGTGATGATGGTGACTTTGTCATTGTGAGCTTTGCAGGTAAAACCATTAGATCTGCTACGCCTTGTTTAAGGGCGCACTCACACTAGGGCCGTTTGCCTGTTCCGTGCTGCAGGAAGATTCAGCACGATTCCCCACCCCCTCCCCACTCCCCCCGCTGGCCCGTGGTCACACTGCTCGTGGCCTGGGCACGATTGCACCTTGCCTACGCTACCGTGCGCGTTTAGGATTTGGAGCGTAGTCTACTTGTAGGCTATACGACTGTTTGTGAATATTTTCATCCAGCCAAATTTGCATCATATATTCCACTTCCACATTAGAGCAACGAGAATCCTTAAGCTATTGTTTTTTTTAAAATGTAGCCTTGACGTAATAGGTCGCGGTGAACAGTCTCATATTTGTGCAGCACGCTGTTTATTATTAATATAACAGCCCGTCATCAGACCATACGTACCGGGTGGTTTTATACACATCGATCGCTCCATCAAGTAATCCAAGTCAGACCTTTTTGTATGGGCAGAGATCGTTTTTTTAAGTGTCTTTATAAAGTTTATTGTTAAAACTTAGTGTAGGCTACTGTTTCCTTATCACCGGGCCGCGGTGTGTTGTTTTGGGTGCGTCTCCACCGCCATGCGTAAAGGCAGTTATGACAGTTGACGGGAGGAAAAAGAAAAAAATTATCTGACGAACGTGAGTAAACACGAAAACCTTTTTGCTTTGCTTTCTGCGCTCACCTATTTAGCTCTCTCCCTCTTTTATTAGCCCACACCTAGGCCTACACACACGTTAATTCTCACACATTTTATGTAGCTACAAGTCCAAGTGGTGGGCAATTCTGGTGCCGACTAGTAAGGCAGCGGACGTTAACGGACTGTGCATCCTTAATAAATTCACGTCAGGAACGCCGCCTGTGCGCTTGCTTGTGCGCGTGTCATCTCATTAGCATCTGTACTTTGGCCACGGCACACCGACCTCTCCCAGGTGTGCCGTGGCCAAGGGGCTGTTCCGTGCGAGAGGCACCTATTTGCAGACACATGGGGAAACGGAGCTCCACCGGAAATACGAAATTTCTTCTTCGTTTTTTTTAATACAAGTTGGCGTGGTCACACTAGCCAAACGTTCTAGACTTTAGTAGGCCTATGCAAATGAGCTTTGGCACAGGGCCAAGGCAATAGTGTGAGTGGCCCCTAAGAAAATTGACCTTCAATCTTTGTAAAATATTTAATTTATTTACTTTCAATAAACCTTAGATAAGTAATTGTCTTATGGATTTGTCTTGCATTACAGTTTATGAGATATCAATGGCACAATTTACCCCATGGTATTCTCTCTTGTGGCACAACTTACACCACACCGGGGGCAAGTTGTGCCACAAGACAACTTTTTTTCCGAAAGCTATATTTCTTAAACAGTTTATTCCGGATCCAAAGTTGTTATTGCCACATCAACATCCTGAAATATATGTACATATTTGAGTTGGAGACTTTACTGTCAAGGCCTCACTTTAAAATCACTTTGAGTAAAAAGTGGCACAACTTAGGCCATTCTCCCCTATAGTGTTTTTAATAATAGGCCTTTTTACTGCTTACATTTGGACGTGTACAGAGTGGGAAAAGAACAGGTGTGTTACTAATAACATGTACAGCTCTGCACTATTCAAGTGTCCCAGTAATCCATGACAGCGTGATGAGGAGCCAGCATGACCGTGAGACTGAAGCTGCTCAATGGAATTCAGACATCAACCATTTTATTATGTACGCATGTGTTTTTTCTTGCTTTGACATCTCAAAAGCATAAACGGTCTTTAAAACAAGTTTAAAGGATCTTCATTTGGAATATTCAAATGTTTCGTTTCCATTCTTTCAAAACATCAAATATTGACATTTGTGTCAGTTTAAACATCCAGCTTTGGCCAGGCTTTTGTTTTAATAGTTAAAGTATTTCTCTAACCTGACTACAGGTGAAGATGTATCCATGTGAAACCTGAACTGTAGGATGAGTTAGACCAGAAATATATCGGAATTGGTTATATATTTATATATTTTAAGCGCTCTGAGTGAGAGAAGAGCGCTATATAAATAAAATGTATTATTATTATTATATATTTTTCACCACTGCTGAAAGAACCTCGGAGTCTTAGGATAAGGGAAAAGTGTTAAAAAGTGACTGATGTTCGACCTATTGCAATGATGGACATAAGCTGTTAAGCAGCTGTTAATAAGCTAAATCAGTCCACTTAAATGAAATTGTTAGTTTATAGACACGGATTTCTGGACAAATTAACCATTAGTGTTAAGTAATGTAGTAGTTATATCTTACCAGAAGAGGTCGATATTGAGAAGTACTGAGCTGCCAAAACAAACACCCATGCTGCCTTTGAGTACTATCGGAAACATTGGAACAACTATTTGTAGGCCTACATAGATTTAATCAATCAAAAATTACCAAGTTCAATTTAACCAAACCATAGGATTGAAAAAATTATTTATTTTCTCCATCCCACCACTGTCCAAGATTAAGACCACTATCTCCCTATAACATAGCAGCTAAAGCCAAAACTATATTGAATTTGTAGGACTAGTATACTACCACTTGTAGCCTATATATCGTATTAATTAGACGTAGTAGGCCTATGTTCAACTATGTCAACTATGTATTCATTAGGTTTACCCAACCATTTCAACTATGCAGAGCCGGCCCAAGCCTTCAGGGGGCCCTAAGCGAAACATGATTAGGGGGCCCCTCTCCAATGTTAGTGCTGCTGAAACTATAGATCTTTGTTAAATATCCTTCACACACCCAGTGTTTTCCGCTAGTGCCTCCACTGTGCGGCTGTGCGAAAATATTTGACAGGCGAGATTCAGACCCTCCTGGGGGGTCCGGGGGTATGCCCCCCCGGGAGATTTTTTTAACCTTTTTAAAGTGAAATGCATGAATCTGGTGCACTTTGAGAGGAAAATTAAGAGGCTAAATCTGCGAAATTGTGTGAACAAATAATTTGGAGACACTGGGTCAGATGAATTAGAAGCTATTGAAGAAGGACACATGGATTTTCCATAAAAATATTAATATAGTAAGGCGTCCCCCTCCCGGGCCGGGCCCAGCAGCAGACCCGGGTTCGATTCCCACCCGCGGTCGTTATCTGCATGTCACGCCCCTCTCTGCCCCATTTCACCTCTGTCTCTCTCCACTATCAATAAAGCATAAAAATGCCCAAAAAATATATTTAAAAAAAAAAATATATATATATTAATATAAAATAAAATATTATGGAGGGTCCTCTGGGTTGGGCTTGGAGCTCTTTTTCTTTTAAGGGACATATTTCTCTGTAATATAGTGAATGCATTTAAATTAGTGGTGGGCCGTTATCGGCGTTAACGTGC
Source organism: Hyperoplus immaculatus (assembly GCA_949357725.1). NCBI lineage: Eukaryota > Metazoa > Chordata > Actinopteri > Uranoscopiformes > Ammodytidae > Hyperoplus > Hyperoplus immaculatus. The sequence continues at coordinate 11,511,928 of OX442367.1, forward strand.
TGCGTTAACGCCAGACTCTTATCGGCGATAAAAAAAATATCGCCGTTAATCTCTTATTCCACCTCCTGTTCGGCTCAGGGAGCCAGTCATTTGTACAGTTCAGTTTAGACTCGGCCGTAATGCTGCTGCACACACACACACACACACACACACACACACACGCTGCATGTCAGAGACGAGGGGCGAAGCTTCTCTCACACACCCGCCGCTCTCTCTCTCCATCACTTGCCCAACGACACAATCGGGTATTGGAACGCAGGGTGGGTGTGTGTGGCCACCGGTCGCCACGTGACTATAAGTTTCCAAGTTTTAAACACTTCTATCTCTTCAACGGCAACGTCACCGTACCCGAATCCTAAATATCCCCATAGCAGACGCTATATTTCATCGGGGGGAAAACTTTGTTTTGCGCCACAGTTGAGCTTAGACTCGGCCGTAATGCTGCTGCACACACACACACAGACACAGACAGGCACACACACACGCTGCATGTCAGAGACGAGGGGCGCTACCAAAAAGACGAGAGGAGCGGTTGGAGCAGTTGGAGAGTTTAGACACACATGCGCGCACATTTATTTACATAAAATCGCAATCGCAGTCATTTGTGCAGTTATGTAAAATGTTTCACTAAGGAAAATGACAGAAAAAGTAACGCACAGTGACTTTGATGAGTAACTTTAATCTGATTACTGGTTTGGAGATAGTAACGCGTTAGATTACTCGTTACTGAAAAAAGAGGTCCGATGCCGGTAACGTGTTACTAAGTAACATCTTGTTGAACATTATTTATTTTCATCACCAATTATCATAGTAGAACAGCTTCCTCAAGCAGTTTGTGATGCATGTTGGAAACAGGAGATGAGCCCCTGGTCTGATGCGCCACCTGGCTTGAGAAACACGTTCTCAAAGACTTACTTTGAGTCATTATTTAGGGAGCACACACATATTATGAAAGAATTCAAATGAGCCATTTTAATCTAGATTAATCTAGATTAATTCCAAAATTAATCTAGATTAATCTAGATTAAAAAAATTAATCTATGCCCACCTCTAATTTAAATGCAGTGTGAGGAACTAAGCAGAAGAACTCTGTTGTCCAGCTACTGTATCTTTTTTTCCACAGACAAGGCTGAAATAGGCTATTGACTATACACAGTGCATGGGCAACTGAGGGCAGCCCCATTTCCAATTGTTTTTAAATAAACTCAATACACACTGTGCATGGATGTGAACGTGACATGATCAGATAATTTCGGATTTCCTCCCAGATGAACTGATTACATTTTTAGGCTATTAATTATCTAGACCAAAACATTTTATTCCTTTTTTTGTATGATAACTCACATTTGCACAATATGATGTTAATATCAAACACACAAACTAAAAAAAAAAAAAAATTTATTTTATTTATTTATTTTTTTGGAGGGGGCCCCCCAGGCAGTCGGGGGCCCTAAGCGGCCGCTTAGTTCGCTTATGCCTCGGGCCGGCTCTGCAACTATGTATAGGCCTACATTAGACTACTTTAACCAACTATTTCAACTAGCCTGTATCCTTTAGGCAACGTTTTCCTGATCAAAATGTCTATACAGGCCTATACATTAGCCTACTTTTAGTCAACTATTTTAACTATGTGTCCTATCATTAGGCCTTTGTTTACCTTAATATTTCAACTATGGATATATTACTTCTACCTAACTATTTTGGCTATGTAGGCCTAGGCTACATACTATCCTAATATTGTATCTTATTAGGCCTACGATAACTAACTGTTTTAACTATTTAGCTACTTTTAGCTTTCTATTACAAACTATTAGCCTACTAGAATTATTTTTATTGCTAAAATACCTGCTTAAGCCCCTCAACATGTGTTGTAGGCCTATCTTTATAACTTTATATTCAGACTCGGAAACTCACGAGGATTTATCAGTCACGTGAACGCAGCATAGTGCGCAACAACCTTTGCGCAGGCGCACAACTATTTTCCCGATCAGCTGACTGTGAGCGAGATGCTGTTGAAGGACCATTGAGTCGAAAAACTGCCATAATCTGCGCTATGTATACGAAGCTTTGACCATTTAACTGAATTACACCGTGCAGACCTTTACACTGAAACCGTTAAACCCCTCGGTGAGTACGTAAATACAACGGTGAATGACGTCGTGACAGCGTGAGACTGCGATGCAAACAAGCTCGTGTCAGCAGCAAGCTAACACTGCATTTAACATTGTATGAACCAGGTTTATTTTTCTGCCCGTCAGTGATTGTATATTAGCGAATGATTATCAAAGAAAAACCCAAAGAGCTGACGTTTTTTTATTATTGTTTAATGAGGCGAAGGATCAGTATTTGGCATACATGTGTCTGCTCCTACAGGAAAGACTGATCATATGACATGCAATCAGCAGACATGTCTGTCTCTACTGTGTTTACTCAACCAGTGTGTGTGCAGTCTCCACATTACAACCAGGGGAAAATGAGAGGAAGTCAAAGAGGAACAAAGGGCTTCATAATATAATATGATTTGATTCATATAGGAAGACTTACAGCTGTTTTTTTATGTAGGGTAGTTGTGAACAGTACTCATACCCTTTATTCAGCAAGTAGTAAAACCATAATGTGAAAATACTCAGTTACTATTAAAAGTAATGCCTCAAAGTTTGGCATATTAAGCTGCTCACTTGCTTTGCTTGTAAATCTCAACATCCGAAGCAACTAGCGACTTTAATTGTTGGATAACTGTTTTGCAGAGTGAAAAATTATAAAAGTAGGCTATACAAATCCAAAAATTACCATAAAGTAGTTCTGCTCAGTGATTTTAAACACTGCAGTGCTCATGACTTAACCCACCTAGCGATGTTAAAGGAATCATTACCGGGCATGCTATAAATGAAGTGGTGCGATTGACAATCTTTTCTCTAACTTCACCCTCAGTGACTTCCTCACATCAAGGGCCCGGTTGAAAAAATCTCTTTAACAGTAGCCATGACAGAATTCTGGTTGATCTCCGCTCCGGGGGAGAAGACGTGTCAGCAGACCTGGGACAAGCTGATGGTGGCCACCACACGCACCAACAACCTCTCCACTAACAACAAGTTCAACATTCCTGATCTCAAGGTGAAGCACAACAGTCCCCTGTGTTACCCACCAAAGGGAATCCAACAACACCTAGTCGGAGGAAATACTCTTAATATGTGTTTCGTCTTTTAATAGGTTGGAACACTAGATGTCTTGGTGGGTCTGTCGGATGAACTGGCTAAACTAGACACTTTTGTGGAAAGGTCAGTCTTTGCTGTTATTACCAATTACTCTACTAGTAGTAGTAGGTTTAAATAGTTTATAAAATGTATTTTTTTGGGCAGGGGGAACCTTGTGAGCTCAGTTTTTTGTGAAGAACCAATTTTAGTACAATCCTGACTCCTCCTTCATGTGGATTCTCTTGGGTTTATTTCCAAACCCTTGTGCTGGTCTCTGAAAGCCTCTCCTCTCCCCGTGTTGTGATTTTGCTTCAGTGTGGTGAAGAAGGTCGCTCAGTACATGGCCGACGTTCTGGAGGACAGCCGAGACAAAGTCCAGGAGAACCTACTCGCTAATGGAGGTAATCACTGCGGATCATCAGACTGAAGCCCGGACATTTACCCTGCATTCCGAATCGCTTACTTCTTCTTTTAACTATACTACATATTGCAGCTGACCATAACAATAATTTTGTTTGCATGCAGATTGCTATGATTGGGGCATACTTATATTTATTTATTTATTTCATAATTACATTGCGCCTTAGACCTTGCCTCTACTGCTATATCTGTCACACCGCTGGTTGGAGCCTCATCATATGTGATGTAACTTCCGCTGTGCAGGGGATTGTGGGTCAGAACCTGCAAAAAAACATGCTGGTTTGTACACTAAAAATGGCAACTGGATTTAGTAGGAGATCAGGGTATTTTTTGGCAAACTGCATAAGCATCATGTATCGGGACATCCTAAATCTTTTACTGCCATACTTAAAGGTGCTGTAAGCGGAATGGTTCTTTAAGCTAACTACCTGTCAGTTACTGCAGTTAGCGGTCCCCTCGCTCGTCCCTACGTCACCACATTAATGCACTGCGGTCTTCAAGCAGCTAGTTATCTAGCATCATCTCCGATCCATAAGTGTGATAAAACATGATTAAAAACCATCAAAACAGACATTGGGAAATATTTTTACCTGCTCCGCCATTGTAGGCGCATACACATTCACCCATCTTTTGCTCTGGCGTGCACCGGCAGTGAGACCATGGAGTGTATATACTATATATGAGTGAGACGGGTGTCGGTTTGTAGCGTTCTGTCTTCTGATTAGATAAACATTTCGGGATCCTCCAATAAGTTTATTGGCCGATTACATGCAAAGCAGCTGACTGAAGGTGCCAACACACTGCACTCCGCGGCGCGGCGGTTGGCCGCGCGAATCACAGGTTCCGCGCCGCGTGATCATATTGGGTCATACTGTGTCCGCCGCCGCCGCCCGACCAGAGTAGCCTTCTCCTACTCTGGGGCTCTGGGGATATGCTGGCGTTGGTGCTAACCGGTGCTGAGAGCACTAGTCTGCTGTGCTGATGGTGATGGTGCTTTACCCAAGCTAACTGGTGCTAACTTGGTTCATAAAGCAAAACTGATAGCTGTACACAGCAGGCAACAGACACAGAGGCTATTCACAGAACTTATGGGAGCAAACTGTGACTATTATGTTTTCATCCATCTTAATTTCCTCTGTCAGTCGTCCCGAAGCGAGTGACGTCGGGAGGAGCTCAACGCTGATTGGCTATCGCGGCGCGGCCGGCGGCAAAAAGTTCAATATTTTCAACTCGCGTGAACCGCCAGCCGCCCATTCGCACGGCGGCGCTCGAAATACATTGACTTTCTATGTAAACTCGCCGCGCGATGGTGTGCAGTGTGTTGGCACCTTGAGAGATCGGCTTTATGAAACGCGCACATTATGTAAGTGATCACTGTATGAATAAAGAGCGATTTAACACTTATATATTAACATAAATAAACCTCTTACTTCACCTTTAATAGCAGGGAAGTATGGGTATTGGAACGCACTTTTCTCTCTGTTAGTAGTTGACAGATGTGAGGTGAATGAGGTTGCAGACAGCAAAGGGATTTAGTTTATGAGACTTCAAAGAAAAACGGGATAGGTTTACTGAGTCTTCACAAATACAACCCAATTCTGTTTGAATAGAGGTGTTTAATTCTGATGACTATGTCTTGTTTTCTTTTTAAATACTCCCCACAGTTGACCTGGTGACCTACATCACCAGATTTCAGTGGGACATGGCAAAGTATCCGATCAAACAGTCGCTGAAAAACATCTCGGAGATCATCTCCAAGGTATGGTGGAAAACATAGTCGCCATTAAGATCAATGAAAAACAACTACGGAGAACAAAAGTACAGCCAGATACACAAACCGCATCATAAACAATCAAATAATGGTCACATATCCACATAGCTGTTGTTTTAAAAAGATTATCATAAGTAATATGTTTGGGGCAGGATAGGATATCATCCTCACATTTTTGTTTTTTCTAGCAAGCGTCTCAGATAGACAACGACCTGAAGGCCAGGGCTTCAGCCTACAATAACCTGAAGGGAAATCTGCAGAACCTGGAGAGGAAGAACGCGTGAGTAATATATACTGTAGCAGTTTTTCGCTTAACGACACACATTTTAGACATCAAGCTCCCACAGAAATGTCTTCTTACGATGTTTTTTTTTTTTTTTAAGATATTTTTTTTGGCATTTTTATGCTTTATGGACAGTGTAGAGACAAAGTTGAAATGGGGCAGAGAGGGGAGTGACATGCAGAGAACGACCGCGGGCTGGAATCGAACCTGGGTCTGCTGCAGGCCGAGGCCCATGGAGGGGGACGCCTTACCAACTGAGCTAAAGGCGCCCTCTTCTTACGATGGTTGATTCAACCAATTTCCCGCTAGATCTTTTCTCTGAAATGTAGATGTGTAACATCATTGCAAACACTTTTGGATATTGTCACAGTTCTGTTTGTCACAAAGAAAAATGGGTTGTTTATATTTAAAACAGTATTTCTGCCTTGCACACATCGTTGACATTTGGACTCGAGTTTGCCTGAAACTGTGAACTGCATGTGTCATCCTTAAGGGGGAGCCTGTTGACCAGGAGTTTGGCTGACATAGTGAGGAAGGAGGACTTTGTGCTGGACTCTGAGTACCTGATTACCATGCTGGTGGTTGTCCCAAAGTAAGTACCGGTACCATGGTTCCTTCCTGACTACAGCCACATTCAAAACAGTCTTTACAGTGATTTATTTATTATTTTTAGTATTTGCATATGCCTAAATTAATTTAGATGTAAAATACATACCTGTTGTCTTTCCCTGTCTCACCCTCACCAGGACAGGCTATGTTGACTGGCAGAAAGAGTATGAGACCCTGTCGGAGATGGTCGTGCCTCGCTCCACTAAGTGAGGACAACTCTATGCTTCAGTTAAAATTCAGACAGTTGAATTCACATTATCTGGGAACAGACATGTTGCCTTGCTATCTCCCTCTGTCGCCCTTGCGTCCTCTTTAATCGGGTCAGCCTCTCGCTTGTGGCTTGACTGTGATTTAAAAATTGGAAACATTTCATGGTTGACCTTTTTAAAAGGCAACCGACTCGTATTAGAATAGGAAACATTGTGTGGCTGACCTGTGGGAAGCAATTGACCTTTTTGCCAATGAGGCCAGATGATCTGAGGCGTTATGCTCTGCCTTTTCTCCACGGACAAGTCTCAGCGTGATGTGGTAACCTAGCAACCTGTATTTCCAGAGCGGATATGGAGCACTATCGGCTGACGTGATTCTTTAATTGGATAGACATAAAATGACCCAACTTTATATGACCTAGCTGTAAGCATAAATGGAAGTGTGTTTACTTGTACTCCGAGTTACACTATGATGATACAAAACTTTGTCAACCATGAAAGATGTTGCCACACTTTTCAAACACTGTTAGCAATCTATTTTTATATCTCTGGGTGTTTTGGGACATTCAGTCAATAGACAGGACTATGTCAAACAATGTTGGATGTACAGGGCATGTGATATCATGAATCACTAGATTATTCAGCAGATGACTTTCCCATGTTGTACTTTTGTCTATAAATGTTATTTAATTTGAAATTTCATGTTTCAGAATATACACAGTTTATATCAAATCAATTATGTAAAATATCTTTGAAGTCGGAATGTCAGAATGGCCATTTGTAATTACTCAATCTATCTAGTTAAAGTGTTAAAAAGTACAAAGAGTAGTGGAAGTATAAAGTAACATAAAGTAGAAATATTCAAGTAAAATAAAAGTACCCTGATAATTGTAATACAGTAGCCTACTTGAGTAAATGTTCTTACATTTCACCACAGTCCAGTGGAAGCTGGGGAGAATAGGCAGAGAAATGTTCCTTATGTCCTTCTAAATATTAAATGTCGCTCACTAACTGCGACGGCTTCAGAGTGAAAAAGGAAATCGCCGGGAAAGGGCAACATAACAAATTTGATATTTGACAACAAGTTAGGATATAAAGTGCACAAAGTGTACTTGTGAAGGTGATCCGGTGATTATTTTCTCTCACAATGAAGAACCTGCTGTGATGTGTCATACAAACCGTGTGTATCCAGCTCTCATGTTGATCTTGCGTCCTCTCCTCCTCCAGGCTGCTGTTTGAAGACAACGACAGCGGCCTGTTCAGTGTCACCCTCTTCAGGAAGGCTATCGATGATTTCAAGCACAAGGCCAGGGAAAACAAGTAAATCATTCCATTTAATTTTTTTATTTCACGAGAATAGGAACTGTTCAAAGAGGTGATGTATAGAACCAGGAGTTTTCTCTCAAGCTGTGTTTCACTTTTGGCCCCATTTGACCGACCTTTTGTGTTGAATTGCAAATTCTGTTTTTTTTTTGTTATGTTTTTTCACGATGATGGCAGTAGAAATATCGTAGTAATAATTGAAGTAGGTGCCCTATTCTTAAATGTTTTGTCAGCACTTGACAGCCTTCTCCAATTAGCAAGACAGAGGGATCCCATTGTGTGTGATTACGTATATGTGTCACTGTGTTTGTATGTAGCCCATTTTCAAGCGCCCATTTTCTGTTAGCTGATTGCCAGCTCTCTGCTGTTTGCCCTGACCTAGGTTTACAGTGCGTGATTTCCAGTATAATGAGGAGGAGATGAAAGCCGACAAAGAAGAGATGACACGTTTGTCCACTGACAAGAAGAAACAGTTTGTACGGCTGCTGGTTTTTTTCCACTTACAGGCAGGGGAGGGAGGGGTTACTGTTACAGATGTATGTTCAGGACCGAAACCAGTGATCATTCATATAAATCTGTCATTACGCCTGCTGGTGATTCAAAAATGTAATAAAATAAACAGTGGACAGGTGTGTTGTCTTTAATGGAAATTCATATTACAGATCTTGATTAATGTTGTTCCTCTCAACCCAGGGGCCTTTGGTACGATGGCTGAAAGTGAATTTCAGCGAAGCTTTCATTGCATGGATTCACATAAAAGCCCTGCGTGTGTTTGTGGAGTCAGTATTGAGGTGAGCAAAGCAAACTTAGTGTGAATTAGTGGGGTCTCCATTTGTTTGTGCGTTCAACCATTTTTTTTTAAAGCTTTTTGAAGTGTGAGATTTGTCTAGAGCCACACACGTGGAAGTTAAAAGAAGGCCATCACAGACTTGTCGTTACTGTGTTTGGCAGATATGGGCTTCCTGTGAACTTCCAGGCAATGCTGCTTCAGCCAACCAAGAAGACCATGAAGAAGCTGAGGGAGGTGCTGTCTGACCTTTACAAACACCTGGACAGCAGTGCTTCCATTATGGATGTGAGTCTCACCTGTGTCAATCATCACACTTGGGGAACTTGCACTCTTGCACTCTGCCAGAAACAAAGTGGCTTTGACAAGATGGTTTAAATCATCACTACTCAACACTTTGAAACAATGGGACAGCCTTGGAGCCACGTCAATCCCTTCCTTATTATTATGTTGTTTCTAATTGGTGTGATAGATATCACCTCTGTAGCCATGAATGTTAAGACAAACTACGCACAATGTGAAAAAAATGAAACACTACAAAACAATTATAACTTCTGTCAGTACATCTACATGACGTAAGCCGTCGGTGATCGTGCATGGATTATATACCTTCTGCTGTACGTCCAGGTTCTTTCTTAGCATTAGAAACAACAACTGAAACACTTCTTTGGCACTTCTTGGGATTTTGCTGCGCTCCTGCTCCAGTTTCAGGGGGTGACACCAATTTGCAAATGCTGCCATAGTGAGAAATACAGAGCGTTAGTCAACTTTGTGTCAACTCGTTTGGCGATGGCTTGAATATAACCGATGATGAAAACGTTACGCACTGTAGCTTTAATAAAATCCTTCTATAATAAAAGAAAGATAGAAATGTGATATAAACAATTGGTATAATTGCTCTGTCTTCCTGCCTTCAGGCCACTATGGACATCCCAGGGCTGAACCTGAGCCAGCAGGAGTATTACCCCTATGTTTACTACAAGATCGACTGCAACCTGCTGGATTTCAAAGTCTAGACACTTGTCATCCCTGTGTGTTCTGATGTGATCTGTTCACATCAGCTTTAATTTATTTCCACTTCCGAACCTTTTTTCTCATTTCATTACATTTTGTGTCCTCATCTTTTCCTTTCTCATGTTCCAGGTACATTCCTGGGTCCATGTTCAATAAGTATTTAGGAAAACAGGAGTGCTGATTGGCGATGCTAGTTAGGTCAGATAGATTTCAGAATGGTAAACTGGTGGCCAGTCAGAACTTGTGTTCCAATGTGCTTAACAATTGTGGGCCCTCTTCTTTTGTTGTCACTCCCCGTCTGTCTAATGCTGTAAAAGTGAATAGCTTCCCCGTTGACACCCAGCAAAATGGCTGACATTCCCTCTCGGCATCAAGGAACATGCTGCCTTTTTTAAATCGTTGTTTACTTCCTGTTACCCCTATTTCATTTAAAGCAAAAAAAAATGGAAAACACGAAGAGGGGGAATACAGAGACAAAAATAAATGTCTGTTAAATATAGTATTTATTTAAAGCCTCTTAAATCAGTGAATGTGTTTTTGGTTTGTTCTGTTTTTTTTTAATGTGACGTCTTCTTAGCTCCTGTAAGGAATATCTGTTTACAAGTAGATGTTGACCAACGTCCCCCCAAACTCGAGCTATAATCCTGAAACATCCCGAGAAGAAGAGGTTTGTTTTACAGTGTAAAGAAGCAATACGTTTGCTGATTGTATGCTCCTATCATTTCTGTATATTAAGCTGTTTGAGAAAAATAATGACAGGTCTATGTGCAATTACTGTATTGTCAATATAAAAGGAAAATCGAACCATATATTTAACATCAATGTGAAGAATAAATACTCTCTGAAATATACTGTACTTTGGCTCACTGTTCTTTAAACATTTTTATTTATTTTATGTTATTATTTTTAAACCTTCTCAGGCTCTCTATGAACCAACATGCAAATCACTGCAAGTCCCATTTTTGGCTACTAATGACAGAAGAATATAACATCTGTTAAGATCCTGTTGACAGCTATATCAAACTAATTTAAACTTTAACAATGATTTTTGAGTTGTTGAGTCATGCTCAAACATAAAGTCACAATTTTTTCTTGTGATGAAATATTTTTCAGGGACAAAAATAAATAAAAATGCTGCCCCATTTAATCTTTATAAGCAGCATATACACATGTAAGGAATGGTTTATAATAACACAATGCATTGGTTTACATATCTAAGTGTTCATTAATGTTTTTGTCCACACAGGCTACAACTTGTCACCCATAAGAGAAGGCTCCTGTAAAACATTTTTTAAAGAGTAAAAAACACTTGGAAGATATGTGTAAAACACTTGGATAAGATATGTGTTTTCACAGGTGCAATTATAATTTTGTGAAACATTCAAAAGCATTACAAAATACTGCATTATTTTGTAAAACTATATTAAATGTAAAGATTATTTGTATTTATATTTGTTGTTTAATGCCAAACAAGTGGGACCTATAGTGAAGTGCTGCCATAATTTTGAGTGGTTTTGATGAAGCCTATATGTGCATGATGATGATGATGATGATGATGGTGATGGGGACACTGTTGTCCCGCACAGCCAGTCGGACTGGCTGCAATGTTTAATCCCCCCTCCCTCTCTCTCTCTCTCTCTCTCTCTCTCTCTCTCTCTCTCTCTCTCTCTCTCTCTCTCTCTGGATGACGCAGATAGCTCCGTTTTATGTGTGTAGATGCTGGTGCGCTGCTGTCTGTGGAGAGAGAGAGAGAGAGAGCGAGAGCGAGAGAGAGCAGCATCGACCACCACCAACACAGGCAGTAGCCGCTCCACCTGATGATGGAAACGGAAGCGCGGATGGAGCTGCAGTAGAGATCCGGGGTGGTGGAGGACCAGGATGCTGCGGCCGATGTGAGACCGAACCGAGCCCGCGTCAGCTGCACCTGCCACCGTGGAGGATATACTTCCCCGATGGGTTGCGGAGGGAGTCGGGCGGACGCGATCATCGAGCCCAGGTACCATGAGAGCTGGACCAGAGAAACGGAATCGACGTGGCTTACCAACACGGACATAGAGACATCCCTACCAGTAGCAACCAGTAAGAGCTTCCGTCCGTCGTTTTGTCTGATTTTATAATAGGCTACACCATGTCTATTGCTCATATACTGTGGGCTACATTCCATTCCAAATTCAAGCTATACATTTGGGTCAAATGATCAAATAAAAAAGGGCAAAACGATCCACTCAAAATACACAACTATACCGGCTGTCAACTCCCTAAGATAGCCTAGCAGTTTTCTACCATCTCTGTTATTGTAGGCTACTGGTGTTAAAGGAAAAGCCAGGACAAGAATCTGTGGTTGTGGTTGTTTTCAAATGATAACACCAACCCCTTCCACTATATTGTCCAAAGGTAAAGCCCTGGAGGCCAGCCTGCGGGAGAAGAGGATGGTGAACACAGGCACCCAGTGTGGGAAGCAGGCCCTCCCATCCATTGGCTCCAACCACCAGAGGAGACCCAGGCGCTCCCTGACAGATGTAGGTGTCACCGGTTCCGCAGGTGTTGGCATGTCTTGAATGTTAAATTTGAACACAAACAGGCTCTGTCTTTGTGCAGGATGGGAGACCCAGCAGCACCACATAGGCTAATGTAGCTGTCCTCGTACGCAGCCTTCATAAGTGCTTCGTCCAGGTTTTGCTTTGCAGGACTAGTCAACTTTATAAAGGAGTCAAGTCATCAGTATAGCTTTTAAAATATGTATACTAAGTGCAGTGAACTTTTTTTCTTAAATTCAACCTCTATTTGATCAGGTAGGTCTCACTGAGGCTGGTATTCTCCTATTCTAAGAAAGACCTGGCCAAGACGGCCGCATAAAAAGTAATTCCTGAAAAAAAAAAAAATAAGGCAACCGATGAAACAACGGTTAAAAGATAACAATGCTAAGGTGTTATTACAATAGCTTGCAATCACATTCCTGCATTTAACTTCCTTTTGCAGACTATTTCAAGTGGCTGGAGCAGGGAATAAAGGGATTACAGACAGAAAAATAAGCAACCATTTTAATAACAGTTTACAGTTGGTAAATAACCATACAGTATGTGCACATGTCAATGTCACTGTGTATATGAAGCAGGGTTGGAGCACAAGTAGGGTTGTGTAACTTGCGATTGACATTTATCCGTATTTTGCTATGACATTAAGGGTGGATCAATAATGAACATATCAGATGCAGCCCTATAAATCAATGTATTGTGTTTTGAAAATAAGAATGAGTTGCAGCCTTACAATTTTTTTTGTGCATATATTGACAGAGTGCAGAAACTGTTATTTTTGGTGCAAAAACTAATTTAACCCTCGAAAAGATCCTTACATTAAAAATCTATTCTTCTGACCTAATAAATGACATCCTCAGCGACTCAGAAACGTAGACTGTTATGTTTTTTAAGGTATCTAACCTTCCACTGACACAGGTCTCGGTGGGACATCTTGCCCCCCCCCTTGCTCTCTATCCACTGCGTTGACATTTAAATGACGTGACATTCAAAATCTGTAACGTGTTTTTCACAGCAAACCACCCGTGACTCCAAAAGGAGGGCATCTAAGGAGGCCGGCGCTTTGTCGAAAGACTCGCAGCCCATCGCTATCAACGGCAGTGGAGACGCCGAACCAGGGAATGTGTGTGATGAGAGATGAAGACATGCCCAGACTGTATGAGGAGGAAGATGACCGGGATTCGCCATCCATTCCCACCAGTGGATGGGATGGCGATTCACAGAAAGTGCGTGGATGATGTTTGCCAGTGACTTTCGCAAGATCTTGACTGTCGATCTCTGCGATTTAGAACACAAGCATCTGCATATGTCTCCATCCAAAGACCTCGGGATGCTGCATCTTTGTTGTGCCATTGCAACTGCATGTGTGAAGCAGAGAGTGCTCCAAGGCTCTCCACCATGCTTTTTCTCCCATGCTTATGGTGCCGGTCAGGGAATGTGTCACTGTGTTTTAAGCCAATTTTCAGTAAAACAAGAACAGACCGTCCCATATGCACACGATAATCACAATCCGCACATCATTCTGTGTGTGGGGGCCGTCCCTTGAGAAGCTGCTTCAGCCCTTTGTGCACAGGCTATGTTCCTTTTGTTGTGAATGATAAAAACAATAGTGTGAACACCAATGATGATGCTGTTTAACCTCAGTCAATGCTGTAAATTATTTTCCTTTAGAACGCCCTGAAGTGCTGATTAGAAGATGAGATATGGAGATTTGAAGGCTGGAGACTGTCTTTTCCCAGCCTTTGCAAGATTAAGAAACAAACACACCCGCATGTGCCTACAATTCATTTTGATGTTTTCACTTTGAGAGTTAAAAAACGTCTTTATTCAGTATTATGCGTTCTCCAGTTCTCCTACATGTTCTCTTATGTAAAATGATGTTACACTTTATAATGATGTGCCATTTGTGCGGCTTACACTGATCTACATGTATAAATAATTCTCAAACTGATTCAGCATTAATGACAAAATGTCTCTGCCCAGACTTCATGAAAAGCAAGCTGCCTACAATTAAACACTTTGACCGTCCAATGCACATGGTAACAGAAAACATTCAGGAAGGGATCCAGGATGCCAGCAGATGGTGCTGTTGACCAGCTGGGCTCTTGCTAATTGAATACGTCTAGGGGATTGCTATTGACAACAACAGCAACCACTTTAAGAAAACCATAGATTTAATAAAGGATAGTTCAGGTCGGCTTTGCTGGAGAGCAGTTGAAAGGCTATCTATTGGTCATGTGTTTGAGATATCTTTTTTTTGACAATTCATAGAGATGATATGATAGCAGGGAAATGTTCACAGGCCAACTTTTACGACGGAAAATAACATTTTACCACACAGGATCTACCATGTTTTTCTTCTTTCAATTAAAATTGTTGCCAGCTTCCTAAGTTGTGAAACCTTTATAGAAGTGAGTGAAGTGTGCGGTCATTTCTTGTTAGCTTCAGGCACAATCTACAGCAGAATTTACTAAGCCCATAATCATACAAGTTGATCAAGGTAATTTGATTAGCTTGCTATTACTAATAGCTAGTACAAAAACAAATACACATCTGATTTAGTTTTCTGTTTCAATAGCATGAAATGTGTAGGCTATTAATTTGTGAAGGTTTATGTACTATATATGCTACAGTATTTTATATGTAATATATATATATATATATATATATATATATATATATATATATATATATATATATATATATATATATATATATATATATATAATCTGTATCTGCAAAAGTTTTGTAAAATAATATTGGATGAAATGGGACTACACTAATACAGCAGCCCAAGACTACTATTTGAAATAAATAAATATGAATTAAATGATAGGCTATTAATGGAATTTAGAATGATGAAAAAAACTATACACAAATTGTAAGCTATAATAGGGTAATTTTAGACTATATGCAAATATATGCAACAAAAGTAGTGGAGGGGAAGTAGGCCTAAGCAGGATGTAGTGGACTGCCCCAATTAAAGTAGGCCATAAAACGAATTACTTATTTTATATGAGCTTTATAAACTTCTAAAATTCACAATCACAAACGTACCTTTCAACCCCAGGAACAGTAAATATTCAAATTTGAATATTTTTTGTATGGACTTTGGACCACTCACCTGTTGGCGGAAGCTCTGTTGTACATCCGAATAATTATTTGAATTTAGAGCATTCAGCGGGCACTAGGACCACGCGGACCGCGCTGCCAGCTGGCAGTCACTCCCCCTGAAGCCGTTGGTTGGTTTGGTGCTCTCCCTTCGTGCATGGTTCACACCAGAGATTAAACAGCTGACTGCGCGTCTCTAGTTGACTAAAATATCAGTTTAACAAACCCCCTTCGTTTTGCCCTTTTCCTCTTTACGTGATGTGTTTACGGTGATGACGTGAAGATGGCCAAGCGACCGGGCACCGACGAGGGGATGCTGACTTCCCCCACCGCTCTCCGGGGTTTCGCAGCCGAGTTGAACGCCGCTGGAGACGTGAACAGCATGGACTGCGGAGACGGAGCCTCGGAGCTCACACTGGAAGAAATCCTGACACTGTACAGCCAGCCGATCAACGAGGAGCAGGCGTGGGCCGTGTGTTATCAGTGTTGTCGGACTTTGGCGCAGAAGCAACGGAGGAGAGGCTCCAACAAGGGTACCTGCTACCCGAGGAGGATCGAGGGACCCGGGGATGTGACGATCGGGAGAGACGGCGCTGTCAAATTACACTTTGAAGACGGCGCAGGTAAACCAAACCAACCGAGATTGTGGGGATTGTGGTTTGAGCAAGTGCGCAGCTAAACGATCAAACACTGACTGCCATGTCAAGATCACAGGCTTGAAAACAAAGAATCATTTTATTATTTTACACACCACTCACAGGCCGAGCAAGCGACTGGAGCATCCCCACTGAAAGGCCATATTGTTGTGGCTTATCTGCTTCCAACCATGTAGTGATATTTGTTTACAGGCACCCGATGCGTTTAACTAATAAGACATCATAGATCACCGCATAGCTGCAGGCAACCAGAAAATACCAAGCAAGCGTTAAAGGGGGGTTGTTTTCAAAGCCTAATGCGATTTAGGCCTATTACGATTTTACACATGGCTTATGTTATTGCTTCATTCAAGAGAGGGGCTGGTGCAGAATGCTGTTTTGTAATTCCGCTCCTACAGCGGTCAGTTGCCTACAGTAAACAGTAAACAATGGACCATGTGATGGATTCAAACAGCAGAAAAGCACCTTGCGTCCACGTAGGCTACGTCCCACAAGACATACAGCCAGCATCGAGGCTACAGTGAATATTAACTCATGATGACTCATAATGATGCAAACGACTCCCTTATTATCTGTGTTGTGACATTTAGATAGAAGGCACACAATACACGTGTGTGCTGGGGGTTGGGCTGCATGCACCTGAGGGGTAATTGAAACACAGTATAGGAGACACGTTGTAATAGGCTATAGCCTACCTGTAGTTTGGTGTGCAGTGTGCACAAGGGCTGCTTAAAGTAAATCCACCTATTTGTGGCCATTGAGGTACACTTGCCTGCAGCTGAAAAGGTTAATTGATCAGTCAGCATAACAATTTTCCTGTCTATTTTCATAATAATTAAATCAGAAATGCCTAGATTTCACTGGTACCAGCTTCTCAAATGTAAATATTTGCTGGTTTTTAAGATGATAAGTTACATGTTGGACTCCTTGGACCCTCTTTCTACTGTATTCATTTACTCCCATTGATTAATCCTGAACGGACATTATCCTCAGCTTCATCCCCAGTTTACCTGACAGCATGTTATCTGTCTGGCCCATTGAACAGGAGCTGGTCAACGGTCTAGACTTGGACGCTGCTACCTTCTTTAATCCATTGGGGAATAGATGTACACTTGGGATGTAAGTTGGAAGAAATAAACTACTGGAGAGACTGCCATTGCTTTGGTAACTCTGGTATCCGAATTGACTCCAGATCCTGAATGTCAGCCTTGAACACCACCAAGTATCGGTGTACTGACAACTCCAACCTGTACCGTGTGAAGTAATTTTTTTAAAGCACATTCTCTACTGTGTCTGTGCCAGTTCAGGTGTGGTGCATAATTTAACCAACCCCGCTAATGTTCCCTGTGTGTGGGAAAACCTGCACTCTTGGTTTCAAACACATACAACCAGTGTTGTTGAGAATCTGTGTGCGCTGCCAGAAACGGGGCCAACATAATGATTAGATGCACATGCTGACTGCAGATGAGTTCGGAGACTTATGAGTGGAGAGTGCTGTCCTCCTGCTCCTCTGTCTATAGTTGCTGAGGTATTTTGGGACAGCTCGGCCCGTCCTGATTCTTATTAGGCCTGGCGATGAGAGAGACGTGAGACCTAATTTAAGTGTTCAGCAGTAGCTCAGCGGCTAGTTTGTAAGAGGTTACTAGCCTTGGCAGGAAATCAATGCTCCTGTCACCCACAATATGGTTTGTGCATCAGTCAAGTGACAAGGTGGTAAAGATTTGGCCCAGTGCCTATACGCCACCGACTCTTGAGTCTGTGCCTGTGCTCTTCCTTCTGAGTAAACAAGGAAGTGTGTGTGTTTTGGTGATGCATAGCAAACAGAATCGGGCTAATAATAAGCAGCAAACAGAGTCCAAAAATCAGTCAAGTGTTATTTGTGGCTGGCTGAGCGGATGCGAGATGCATGCCGCCCCTGCTGCCGTCATATTAATTCACACAGAGCACGGGGAAAGAAAAGAAAAGATTCACTGACTCCCACTCGCCGTTGCCTGGAGAAGGGATGCTACAGGATGAGACACTTTGTTTACCCCAAGATTTTTTTCAATGAATCATACCGTCAGCTCAGTATCTAGAGGAATTTGGTTTATGCAGCATTTTGATTGGAGTGTTGTTATTCCTTGATGTGGCTAAAAAGGGCACCGAGTGGGTTTAAACGTGGACCTCTTCTGTTATTCATAAGATTGGAGTACAGTTAGGGGTACAAGATAAAACTGGTCAATACCCTTTTAGCAGCACAGAGGTTGATATGTAGGGAAAGTCTGGGTGATACTGTGCGCCGCTCCAAATATGCCCCTCCGTGACTTACTTACCCTGGGAGAGACAAGGGCCCCGGCCAAGCCTTCTCTCCTTGGCCAGGGACAAACAGAGGACCCAGTGTTTTCTCGGACGAGCATTGCTGGATGACAATTTATTTTCCTTGCCCGTCTGTTGGCTGTAATTCAGTGACCTGTCCGGAATCGAGCCAGGTTATGAAACAAGAATTTTTTGACCGTGAAACGTCTGCGTAGAAACTTTCATCACATGCAGCTGAGGCAATCAGAATAGGCCCATTTTAAGAATGGAAATTACTCAATCACTTTCTCAATGGATGTATTTGAAATAAAAATGGTGCATTTTATAAGCATTCAGAGAGATTCATTGGTCATCCTGCCAAAGAGGCTCATTTATATGCAACAACCTAATTTTACACTTTGGACTAGACTAAAGTCTGACGATTTATTGCTCTGTTTGTACTTTCACCCCTGACATTACTCTTACTGGGCACTCTAATCACTTGTTGCCAGAGCTTACCTGTCAAAGTGAACTGTATTCATGTAGCAAATGTCATATATTGTTCAAAGTGTGGTGAATTAGTCTTTTACTATTGAGCTCTTAGTTGGAAAAAATGTAGATTTACAGATTTGTTGGAGAAGGCAATATCAGAGCAAGAGATAAGATTATCAGAGGTTTCGTTTTTGTTTTATCTTTCGTCCAATGAGGGAAGGTTCAGTTTTTTTCCTTCTATTTATGTTCCTGTAAAGGTGATGTCACTTCTCACCTTTAATATATACTGTAACACTGTGTGAGGTGTGTGTGATATCTCTTTGTTCCATTTAAAGATGTCTTGCATACCTGTACAGTACACACAATAATAATTCAGAGGGTGTGTCTGCTGTCTATTTATATACTTGCACAAAAAAAATGCATCCACAGTTTTTACGAGGGTGAATAACTCTTTCTCCCTTTTCTGTCATTACAGATAAATATACATCAGCCCCCACGTCGTTACAGGTGAGTTTCCCATCACGGTCTTCTTATTCACTCCATGTTCAGTTTGAGTTTAACAACCCCCCTTCTTTTCATTACCCTCTGGGTAGAAATATGCATGTCTCATGCAATATGTGATTTATTATAAATGTTTGGGGTATTCATTCATCATAATTATTTTCACTCCACAGCTTTCATGTATGATTTAGTTGACTCAGAACAACACAGAAAAATAGTCTGTTTTCACAACTTGCCCACCACTGACTTTATTAGTGCGCAGTTGCACCACACGTAGGTTGGTGCGGCCACTGGGTTGCAATGTTGTTGATAGATAAACACTTAGTCCATATGGAGCCATTGCATTAATACATTTAGGTTAACTTTGGCTAGAAGTGGTGGTATTTACTTGTGTGTAGCGCCTATTTTCTCTTCTGGAGCTGGTAGAAACCTGCTTTGTTTGTCACATCAGCACAGTTCAAATATAAATATGACATGCACTGCTTTGCAGGTGCAGATGGAAATAGGATATGTCTTCCTGATTTTTTTCCTACGAAATAAACTTAAGTCTTAGTTTCTTATCCAAATATGACCCCTGACCTGTGTTGCAGTAAAATGAGTGAGTAGGAATGAGCTCTGCACAAATGTCCCTTTTTAATTTATTTTGTCATTGTGTGTTCTAAAGCGGAAGAGCACTTAAAAGAGAGCGCACCTTTTGTTGTTTTTCTCCTCCTTTTGTTCATAAATGCATTACTTTCTATTCAGTTTTACAATCAACAAGATCAACATGAAAACCAGTTCATGAGATAGGAGGAAGAGTGTCCAGTGTCTGTTTGTAAAAGCAAGGTATAATACTGGGAGGAGAAGACTTTCTCGGCTACATTATGTGTACATAGACTAATTACACAGTGAGTCTTCTGTCAGGCGTATCATCCTTCATGTTTGTCTTGTAGTTCATGTGATCACAGGCATTCCTCCACCTCAGCTGACAGTCCGAACATGGAGGAAATCCCATGATTGAGCTGCTCGACCTAAATCCATGCCTTAGCCTATTGCTTACCACATTACTACAAATAAACAGGGTGCGTCTGCCATGTTGTTTCCTTTGGAAAAACATAACATCTTGCAACATGGGGGTTTGCCCTAGAGTTGGTGGCTAAACCATTGTTTTAAAAACGCGTCTATTTATTTGTTTGTATTTTGAGGTTTCTTGATTGATGGCACAGATATAATCCCTTGTCATTGGTGTGAGAGCTCTGCTTTTCCAAGTCAGTTTTTTTAGTCTCACATGCTGTCAATGCCAGTTTGTCTGTGGTTCCAATTCCACAATTTTGGTTCACACTTGTATAACTCAACAACTTCTAGTGTATAGCTAAACTGTAGAGGATGATGCCCTGACTACTTTTTTTAATGAAATGTACCCAACATATGGATGGATTGCAATTGACATCCATGTCCTCTTCAGGGTTAATTGTAGTAACTTTTTATTTGGGACCACCATATTACAACCAAATACCTGAAAAACATTCCCATCAGCCTCTGTTTCACTTCAACTGTTAATATGAACATGTTAGCAATTAGCTAATTGTGTCTTGTGAGGTTTCCATTTTGGCCATGGTCCTGTGTCCCTTGTGTGTGTATGTTGTTTGTTGTGTGTGTCTTGTGCCTCTAAGTGAGTCAATGTCATTCCCTCGTACCTCTGCTTCTCCTTACTCAAGTTTAATTGTTAGCCTGTATTGAGCTGACCCACTTCCCATCAATGACAACATAGAACCTATTGTTGGGATAATAATCACCTATGTCAAACAAGTTGCAGATATATTACTTTACATTAGAAATGGTCCCGAGTAAGGGATTTCTCTTGTGGTGCTCTGTCATCATCTTTAAGTCTTGACTGTAAATATTGTTTCTAATTGGCGTGAGACATGCTGTCTGTTGTAGCTGTCACCACAAGCTTAACCCAATTTCTCATCTATTGAAGATTAAGGTGAGATTAGTTGTAGTATCCGATTACTGGTTCGCTAGGTTCGCCAGGTAGGCTATGCTCAGGTCCCTTTTTGGGTAAATTTTTGGCTTACGAGACAATTACGCACAAGGTAAAGTCTTGGACCCAATTAGATTTGGTTAACGTGTTATTTTCATTCCCAATTCTCCTATTGGTTGGAGGTTTGATGCAGTGTAGCTGATTGCCTCAGATCCAGTAGAGAAGTGAATATTTTTGCATGTTAATGGTGTACAGTACTGGCTTCTTCCACAGCACTGCAGCTGGTTAGACAGGGCTTGGTGCATGTGTAAGCATGTGAGGCTTCTGTTCTGTGTTTAGTGTGTGTGTCTAGGCGTCTCCCTCTCCCCCAGGCAATGAGCTCTGTCTCTTCAATAACGGTTCCTTACTGAGTTGTCACCGTTGACATTTTAAAGTGCGAGATACGTCATATTTTATGTCATTACTAATGATTTCTGGAGAATTTTGGTAGGTAAATGATTATTTTGACTGCGTTTGTAAATTAGATTTTTATAAATATAGGTATTGAGTTTTAGGTTACAGTTTGTTTTGTTGAGTTTGGACACATTACCCTTGAGGGACTTATTGGCACCCATTATCACACTGCTTTACATTTAACATTGTTGCATCCTGCTTTTATCCAAATAAATCGATAGATTTTTTTTTTCTTTTTAACATTGACCGCTTCTCTCAAAAGCATTGCATGTGTTTAGCTTCTATTTCAGTCCCGAGGTAACATTTCTGCCTATACAGGGATATTCACAGCATGCACAAAACCACAAGAGTTCAATTTATTGAGCATTCTGGGCTAATTCAGTCAGGGAATCCTAATTATATATCCACACCACAGAAGAAATCTTCTTCCCATTGTGTTTTTTATTTGGTTGCTCCAGTCAGGACCGAGGGATGAATTCAATTTCCTCATCAGTCCTTCAAATTGATAAGGTTATCAGATCTTTAGCCACAGATAAATGCTAAGAAGTCTTGTATGGCTTTTGGAAGAACAGTGTTTTTTTTTCACTGGGACAAAATGTTTTTTTTTTCTCTTCATGGAAGCTGCCAATCAGATAAGTGCGGTGTGTCAAGCCATTATGGGGACTGCTAATAGCTGTAGTAAAAACCACTACACCACAAGCGCCCCCCAGGAGATTATTTTGATTTTTAATGTTTTCTGTATCCTACAGTACATCTGCATTTTTGGCTTTTTATGCCTACAACAACCTAATTGAATGACAAACAATGTCAGTGATGGCAGTTCAGAAGGAGGTTTTTCCCGGTCCTCAGCGATTTCCAGATGAATTGCAAACTCAGAAGCTTTTGACCAGGAGATGTGAATGAGCAGCATCGTGTCACTGTGAACCGCGACAGTGATGCTGCTGCAGACGGAAGGAGGCTGAGCATCGGCTCCCCCTAGATATTTAGCCCGGGTTATGTAACTGTCTGTGTTGTGATGGTTTTGCTCTACTACTTCAGCAAACGCTGAAGGCTGCTTAGCTCACAGGCTTCTGGACCGAGTGTGATTGTATTAACCATGACCCCATAACTGATTCAGACCAGTCACTTTTTTTTTTTTTTTTGCAATGTTTTAAAATGCAGATGCCAGACTTTTTCTTTTGAATTAATGATGCTATTTATTTTGCACTTACAAGGAAGACTAGAAAAAGGGTTTTGATCAGTTAAGCCCATGTTTGTTTACAGTGACACTGTAGTAGGCCTACCGTTTCTCTCCCAGACCCGCCCTAGCTTTGACTCTATCTTGAGACACCTGCAATAATGCAGTTCAGAATGTCATCAGCCATGTTGCATATAACCATACAGTGAACTGATATGAATTAACAATACATTACTGGTATACTACACATGTATTCCTGGGAAGTTGTCCATGTGCCACTGCCAACAGACCCAACATTGCATAAGTCTACTTTTTCCTTTCTCGTGTGTTTGTCTGTGTGAGAATGGTTCTCTTCAACACAATCCACTCATTCTTTGCCCATCTGCGTACTGGTTGACTCACCGATGCTTCCCCCATCATGGTTGCTCCCCTTGTTCTGCTTGAATGTGTTTGTCAATGCATTTTACCCTTTTTTTTATGTTTTTCCTCCCAGCCCCATTGAAATAAACTGGCTGCTTATCAGAGCTTCTTAGTTGCTAATAACATTCTCAGTGGTTTCTAATTGCAATAGCTCCATGTAAAACATTATGTACTTCAGCTAATTTAGTCTAACTAGCTATGGGAGTAACATTGAGAATTTTTCAGTTTTTCAAGCAATCTCTGGCCAAGAAAGCCTTATGGGGTTTTTATACAGGATTTAAACTCATGAGTGATCAAACATTGCCCATCGGAGCTGTTGGGTCCGAAATCAGACCAAGCAGATGTTTTTAATTATGTGCCCATATTTGTTTTTAACACTGAAAAGGCCAGTTTATTTTCAGAGTGGACAGCTGGACCCATTTGAACAGGTTAAGGGGTTAAGTGGTTCAGTCTGTACTCGTAGTGTCTATTGGGAACTAGCTCTGGCGATTGATGTTCAAGACTTTTATATGAAACTCAGCGTTCCTTCCTGTCACACGTTATGGCAGTGATGAGAAAGAGAGGCACGTCTGGTTGAAAAAGTCTCTGGTGTTTGCCTTTGATCCTCAAGCCTGACAGACACTGCTCTTTATGGGAGAAAGAGGTTCTGTATTATAAAACAACTCATTGTTTGAATGCAGAAGTCCGAAGCGCATCTTTCCCCGGCAATCATGATGTCATGCATCATTTGTTTGTGGAACGTGGGAAAAGTTGCATATGAGGGAGGATGGAGTTTAATCTGTATGGGGTTTATTTGTATAAAATTCAAGTTAGAAACTGCTTATTCATGTATTTAGTAAACAAGTGTTAAGCTTGTCTCAGTAATTCACAGCACTTTAGCTGAATTATGCTGTGATGCAGTTTTATTTTGCTCTGACACCCAGATGACTCATCTTGCTGCATTTTGAAAATGGAGGCGTTACCTGTGGTTGACTAACAGCGATGAACATATGTGCGTTTCGTCCTCCGTGGCAGGCTTCCACTTATCCTGGGTGGAGCATGGTTTAAATTAACTGTTTGCTACCAGATATTTCTGCCCGTGCCTGAAACTTCTTTCCCAACTGTTTATCCGCATACTTGTCCCCTCTCTTTTCTCCTTGCCCAATTCCTCTGAGTCACACGTCTGGAAGAATGAGATTGTGATTGTGTAATTGGAAAAAACCTCGCTCCCCCTGTTCTGCCCCTCAGTCAGCCTCTCCATTTACCTTTTGCTTTGCAATGCCAGTCAGCCATCTCTCCATTCTGTTTAAAATAATTCATGAGAGAATTCCTGTCATTCTTTGATAGAAGGCACTGAATGAAGCAACACTTCCGTGTTTTTGGAGTGACACTGTTGTGCATCCTCCACTCATATTTTTTTCTAGAAGTTTGTCTGGATTTAACTGTATATTCGGCAAATTGAGTCCAGGGCACTATCATTATTCATGCTCTGTGGCCCAACATAAACCAGCTTATTGTTGAGTGCTTTTAATGAGTTGACAGGGACATTGGATTTTAAACAATAACCAAATCTAAAGATGCTTTGCCACTAGATAATTCTTATTGTAATTCACCTGCTGACATTAGAAATGGAGGCTGCAAAGGGATGTTAATTTCCTACGTGTGTGGTCAACCTTTGCGTCCCAGAGGCCCATGAATGAAACCCTCTGTGCAGTCGCTAATACCTCTGCCCACTACAGCCCATTCTGTCCTGCATATGGATTATAAAGTTACATAATAAGACACTGAGTATTTATTTTAGCCCTGCAACAGGATTATGAGTCGCACACAGAGATGGTTGATAAATCATATCAGCACAACGCCATGAACAAGGTCTTACCCCAGGAGAGAATAGGATCCATATGTAACTGTAGAGGCTGCTGCCACTTTTATGGTGTACTGATAATTAGATTTTATGTAATGATTTTTAATAGGGATCAGAGTTCAACTGACAGTTCAAAGCTAAATCATGAAAAGACAGTCAGGGATCACTGTTTTCTTGTCAACTTTTTATATGCAGAAAAAAAGACTTGTCATGATTGACATATCAATAGCTATTATTGATGAAGCAGATACCAGATTCAAATTTTTTTGCGATTTTGGGCAGCGGGCAGCAGCGCCATTCTTCTCCAAGAGCTACATCAATGTCAAAAACAATCTATAGGGAAAACATCACAGGGATGTCGGAGTCCAGACATGAGGGAGGCACTTTGACTCTTATATAACATATCAAAACACCAATGATGCCAAACACGCTCGGTCAACACCCTGCCCTTCTGTGCGCTACACTCCCAGAAGCCTCAGCCAGGTGCTGCTCCCTGGCACCTCACCCAAGCTGTAGCCGGCCATGCCCCGTCAACTGCAGCTTCACCCGGTACAACCCTCTGCTCTCTATTTGGCCACCTCCCTTTTTCAACAATGTAGCGCCATTAATGTCTGGATAAGAACATGCAGTCCAATCATGACTCAAAGTATGCGGGACATTTGATTTCTTAACAAAGCCATTTCAAAATTCAGAATCCTTTTGTGTATTGCAAACCATTGCACTGTTTTGTGGGCGTGCTCAACTGCCATCTGCAATTCAGAACAGGTTCTAGTGTTTTTACAAACACAGACCCATAGTCTATCCGCTTTGGGAGATAGCTAATGATCACAGAGCAACACAAACAAATAAATAGCAGCCAGCCGTTTCTATGAAGGGTATAGCATCGAAACGGTTATGGACTGACACAATTTTCTTATTGGATATTATAGAAAAAGCAATGAACGGCACTCACTGCACACCACAGCACCGGAATGGGGATGGTGTCTACAGTTTATTTTCTTGCAGACTGAGAATGCATTGTGGAGCAAATAATACTGAATTTAGTAAAGACAAATATATCTGGCAGATGCAGGATATCACATGAATAATATTGGGTCACAGGCAAAAAAAAATCTTCACATCCTTAGTGTGATGTCAGGCGTTTTCATCTTTGCTTATTCACTGAACGTCTTAATACTATAAAGAGACGTACACATTACTAACTAGAAAGTGCTACATTAGAACAACTTTTCAAGATGCTACCCTGTATCCAGATGTAGTGCCTGTTGCCAGAATTTCAACTTTTCTAACTGAGCTCTGATTTTAAATCACTTGTCGTGCCTTTTATAAATCACTTGATCCAAGAGCACTTTATCATGAGAGGACTTGGCACCAACTGGGCGTGCTGCAGTGAGAGAACAACCTTGTTTCGGCGTAGTCCTTCCAGTTCTTTTGAGACATTAGGATGAGTAGGAACAAGTGAGAGAGAGAGGAAAATATCATACTCTACTTTTTAATGAAGGGAAGCAGTGATGGAATGAAATCACCCCCAGATTATGGTAATAAATTGCGGTTTGGAAGAACATTGTTGCCTCGTTTCACATCTGATTTAAGGACACAAACCGTCTCCCTGTCTGCTCAGGAGTTTGAATTGAGTGGATGAAGTTGTTATCTAACTTAGACACGGCGGGGTGCCAAGAAATTGGGTCTCATCCATGAGGATGTGCTGGTGTGCCATTAATTTTAGAGCAGCCGGGGCAAAGAAAACAGGAAAAGGAGTGTTGCCTGTCAGCTGGGAATAACAACAATGTGGGCACACGTACAAGCAAGTAAACAAATGTCACTCAGTAGATGGGGAAACAATAATTTAACTACTCCCAGCTTAATTAAAAAAGTCCCCATGGTCCCCAAAAATAATGTTGTGTTAATACACAGCCTAGATTATGTAAACAAAGGGTATGTAAAAAAGGGGGGCCCACCATAGCTAGCAAACATACCAGTTTACAGAGCCTAGGCTGTGTTTTGACAATGGATATTTTTTATGCCAGCGCATGCACAGTATGGACAGGTAGTGGATCGTGAGGAGTTAATCACTGATTTTGACAAAGTGATTTTGACATCAAGCATTCTCCAGAATCGCTGACTCAACCTTTTTAATTGTCAAGTTAATGTTGTGTGTGTATGCCTGAAAGATATTTATGATCTCATATGACCAAATGTTTCTCTAATGATGTTCATGTTCTTTTTGTCTTTCATGTCTATCTTCGAGGTTTAAGATCTGATATTGTGGATATCAATCTTAACTTACTGTGGGTGTACACATACGCTCTTTTAAGACTATCACTGTGACGAAAGGCTCCTATTAAAAACCGCTCTCATCCTACTCTATTTTCCTTTTCTACAGAAACTCAATAAAAAAGGAAGCATTTTGGTCTCTGTGAGCAAAGCCTTTTAAATTGTATTATCTAATAATCCCCACCATACCATTTCGTCCATTGTTCCAACAGGTTATTGACTCACTGGGTGTC
Source organism: Hyperoplus immaculatus (assembly GCA_949357725.1). Lineage (NCBI taxonomy): Eukaryota > Metazoa > Chordata > Actinopteri > Uranoscopiformes > Ammodytidae > Hyperoplus > Hyperoplus immaculatus. The sequence goes on from OX442367.1 coordinate 11,539,469, forward strand.
ATGATCTACAAAGCACTGGACTTTGGCCTGAAGGAAAACGAGGAGCGGGAACTCAGCCCGCCACTGGAGCGCCTCATCGACCTGATGACCAACACATCTGAGGCGGAAGAGAGCGACCCGTGTCCCGACGAAGGCTACGAGGCCACCGAGGAGGAGGATGAGTGTGAGGAAGAGGAGGAGCAAGAAGAAGACCGAGATGCAGAGCTCGCCGCCGCCGCCACCACCGGCTCAGTCAGTGCCGGCATCCGCAGCTATCGAGACATCCTCACGGTAGGTTGTGTTGTGGGGGCGGGGATTGTGGAGCATTTCATGGATGCTTGAAAGATAGAACCCTTTGGGGGGGGGGGGGGGGAGGGGGCGCTCGTGGTGTAGTTGTTAGAGCGCCCGCCCATAGAGGCCCAGAGACCACAGGTTCGAATGCATGTCATTCTCCTCTGCCACATTTCACCTCTGTCGCTCCAAATTGTCTAATAAAAGCATTAAAATGCCAAAAAATAATCTTAAAAAAAAAAGAAAAAAGAAGAGAACCCTCACACTCTCTCTGCAATGACTCTTAAAAGTGAACTACAACGTTTGGATTTGTCACGGTTCAAAGAATCAGGCCGATGGAGATCCGTGATGGATCAAAATGACGTAGCAAATGATTGAAGTTTAAATGTGCACATTCCTCTTTCACTTTGAATATTTCCCCCGATATCCTGTACATTGCACACAAAAAGACAGCCTCTGTGTTTGCAAGTTAAGGTTTTTTTTTCACATCAGATGAAAAGCGGTGCATCCATCCATCCATTTTAACAGAGCAGTGCATCCATCCATCCACACACAATTATCACTTCCAGCTCCAAACAAATTCCCCTGATGGCAGAAGCTGACACACCCCCAAGTAGCCTCTGAATATGAGGCTGGTATTTATAGCTGAGTAAACACACTGGTATTTAGGGAATAGGCTTACAAACGTTCCCAGCCTGTTCCTTCTATATGACGAAAACAAACGTGAGGTCTGTTCGCTGCCGGTGCCTAGCCTATGAACCCTGCACCCCTTCAATCCAACAATTGCTCTTTTAGAATGTAAACTGACATCAAATCAAATCAAACTTTATTTATATAGCACTTTTCCGTGAGTAGGCTACCTGAGTATGCCTACTTGCTGAGGAACTGAGCTGAGGAAACGCTATCATAGGATCCTTGAGAAAACACCAGAGACAGAACTCCCAGTAGTTGAAGTAAAATAAATGGTATACGTAAGTGGAATTAGAAAAAATTAAAAAGGGCGAAATAGCAGGGAGGTGCTGGGGTGGAGTGTCTGTTAACAAAACACAACCAACAAATGCCACTATGTAAAATACAGCCATGGGCCGGGACTGTTCCGATAAACTCACCACCACCACGCATTCTAGTGAGGCAGAACTGATCATTGAGAGGAATTTTTTGTGTGACTTTATACTTTATTTTTTCATAAAAATGTTTCATATATAATTATATAATGCTTTATTTCAGACCCAGGGGGATCCATATCCATAGTGTGCCTTTGAAATAAATTAAATAAACTGCATTCATAAGCTGAAGAAACTAGAGGAATAGAATAGAATTTAATTAAAAGACAAAACAAAAAGCTAGGTGTCGAGCTCGCCTTTAAATATACTGTATGTCGGTAGGACACGGCTCCATTAGATGACTGCACATTCCTAGTTGACCTCCTATCCTTTCCCTGTTCTCTGCTGTCCCGTCAGGCCGAGGCAGGTTTGGGCCGGCGAGGCATGATAACACTGACAGAATATGACAGGACTTGCCAGTGAAGCATGATCCCACTGAGTCAGGAATAGTTAGACACTGAATGCACCAATTGGGTTTTCCTCATTGGGATGCTTTAGGGAAATGGAGTGAAAACGAGGAGCGGCTGCATGAGCTGTCACCTTGCCAAAACTGTCGATCTTGGATGTGGATTGTAGTCCGCTCATGTTGATGTGAATAACTGCTCATCAGATGATTTCACACAAAAGAGGCCACCGATTAAACTCCCAATTCTCCCACACGTGACATTGACTACGTTTCCATGCCCAGTACAATTCTGATTAAGGTCCATATTCCGGTTAAGACAATATTCTAAATACGTTGTTTACATGCTCAGTAGCTACGGGGTTATTCCTGTTTACATGTCAATCAGCATATTCTGAATATTCTGTCTATAAAATCCTGTGGTAGAAGCGTCATGATGTCTGACATCAGTGCCTATTTTCCCGGTAACAATTCCCATCCCGTCCAAGGAAAATGGGACATTCTTTATGTCATTATCATTGCCTTGCATTGTTTTGTCAGCCAATAATGACACAGTTTCTTTAAGGAGCTTTGTTGCTTGTTTACACATTGTTTGTCTTGTTTAACAGCCATAAACCAGGGCATTGTATACATACCACCATAAATATATAAAAAAAAATATATATCTAAAATACTTCAGGTGACTTAACCCGGTTATGGCTTATTCTGAATATGAGCTTATTCTGATTTTAAGGTGAGCAATAACTGCGGTTTACATGTCTTAGTCGGAATATAACCTCAACTGGGTAACCGGTAATATCGGAGTTTTGCTGTTCATGTAACTTGCTTCACCTGCAGTTTTCCTTTAATTTTGTGCTGTTAAAAACAGTGAGAAACCACCTAACGCAGCAGTATTTGAAGCACGATAACACATGTCGCTGCACAGACAGGTGTACTTTCTTACCTGTGAATTTCCCTTTTAAGTGGATGAGCAGGAAAACACTTTCTGCTCCGTCAAACATTCCTGTGGCTAGCCAAGCCCATCAGGAGAGCATGCAAATATGTCATTGGTCGGGTTTGCTTCCTTTGTGTCCGTGGTAGATAATTTCACAGCTCATGCATTACTTTGGCAGGCGCTCTTTTATAGTCACTATTCAAAGTCAAATACCTCATGGGTCAGAGCTTTTAAACGCTCTGCATAGGTAATGCTTGTCGGGCAGTCTCACTCGGACTGGACGACCAGGTTAATGCTGTTGAGGATGGTTCTTCTCGCTCCACACACATTTGTGTGTTTTTCAGCCACAATGACAATGTTGAATGAATCAGCGTTATACTATGTACAGACAATCATGTTTCTCTGGCACCCGTTGAAGCAGATGTTAATGTTTTTTTTTTAATTAATTATCTCAACAACTACTGGGAGGGATTGACATTAAAACATAAAGTAATTACAATTCATCCCCAGGGCCTTGTTCATGTTGCCAAGGCTCAACTTGCTTCCACTGTAAGAGAGATCTGTGTTGAAGAACCTGCTCGCCTACTTAACCCATTGATGACTATGGTAATCTAGGATGCATGTCCTTAATGCCTGAGGGTTTTCTGAAAAAATAGTAGGAATTGTCAAGTCTACCAAAACCTTAATATCTAAGCCTGTGTAGCACATAGAAACATGAAATAAAATACATTTAAAAGTTAAGGTTCACAGGTTTTATTTAAACATGCTCCCTTAGCGCTTACAAACCAACAAATATTTCTAAAAATCGTCAAAATGAGATGAATTAGAAAATTATTAAATATTGTTAATAAATAGATGCAATGTGTTGTGTGATTTTCGTCAGTAGTCTATAGTAGACCTTGATTCTGCGCACCAAACGCCACTAACTGTTCTATCGCCGACATAGCTGGCGTATTTTTTTAATTATTTTGTTTTATTTTTTTTTTTTGATTGACATGATTTTTGGCAAACCACACAACTTTTGGGTGGTCACGTGGTCTTAAAAAAATCAACAAAACCCACCTCATGTGTATTTGAACCAATGACAGTGCATTCTATGCTGGGAATGCCATGAAAATTAGATAAAGTAATAATGCTGCGCGACGCAGCATCAGGCAGGAGAGCCAATGTGGCATCGCGCAGCAGCCGTCATCAATGGGTTAAGATTGAAATTTGTCTCTGTGAACATGATTAATTGATATTTTCACATTTAAAAATTTATTAAATAATAATTGACACAAAAACACTAATCTTTCTTTAAAGGTAGAGTCAGCAAATTCTGGAGAACGCTTGTCGTAAAAATCTCTTTTTTGTCAAAGTTAGTAAATATCTCCTCATGATAAGCTACCTGTTCGTTCTAGTTGCGCCCTGAAAAAGAAAAGACGTTATAAATACACAGCCAAGGCTCTGTAAACGGGTACGTAAACAAAGGTGCTCAGACTGAGCCACCATATCTAGCAACAATGCTACCACTATAGGCTAAGCTTGTCTTATACTTTGGCTTTGATAAGTATTTGGCTTCAACACCCATTCAAATATTGACAGGCTTATCATCACACTTGATACACTAGCCTACTACTGAAAACACATGCTAACTGTATTTTCAGTGATAAATCTTAGCCTATATCGATGGCATTATGTCCAGCTACGGTGGGTCAGTCTGAGCCGCTTTGGTAACATACTCGTTTACAGAGCCTAGGCTGTGTATTAACACTGGATATTTTTCACACGGTACGGACAGGTAGTGAATTGTGAGGAGATATTCAATGATTTTGCCAAAAAGTGATTTTGCCAACAAGCTTTCTCCAGAATTACTGAGTCCACCTTTAACTCTATAAGAGATCTATTTATGTAACACTTATGTATTTTTACATTGGCCATGTTTTAATTAAAGCTTATTCCATAGGTAACACTATATAAACCGATTCCTTTCCCTTTTTTCTATCCAGATATGTTCTTCCCACCTGCCTAGCCCATCAGACGCCCCCAACCATTACCGGGCAGTGTGCAGGGCCCTTTACGCTGAGACCAGAGAACTACGCACCTTTCTGGAGAAAATCAAAAGTGCCAAGGAGGTGAGAAACTGAAGCATACGTTCTAGCATGCTTTAACAAAAAATTTAAAATCTTTATTTTAACATAAAGATTAATAATACACTTAATTATGAAGTGAGTCACACCATATTAAGTTATAATTCACACTCAAAACATTCGACTCATTTGTCCCTCACAACCCACACAATTTTAAATAATGAGAAGAGAAGAAGTAACTAAAGCGATAGGAAAGTTGTGCACAGAGAACATATAAAGGGCTTTGAGAAAGTACCAGACTCTGTGGTCCCTAGCTCGGGGTTTTTGGTACATGGATTTACTGTATAGCATCCAGCTGGTTGAATTAGGATCAGGCACTAAGAAGATACTAGAGAGTGTTTCCCAGAAATGGCAAACGGCAACAAAAACAGCCCATATGTGTTCCCGGTTCAGAGGGATAGAGACTGTGTGGGGTGTCGCTGTCCGACCCAATTGCTAGGCCAGTGTAGAACTCAACACCGGTTGGTTGCTCTACTTGGCGTGACTTCACTCGGCATGGACAAGAACTGGCATCCTGTTTCCCATGTCGATATATCTTATTTTATTGGTAATTTTATTTAGCTTGGAGCAGTATTGGTACTGTTGTAATTGTTTTGGATTGATGAGGAGTTTCCTATAAAGCTCAAATAGACAGCTGTTTTAGGCTTTAACCACTTTTAACCAAGATGTGCCTGAATTTACTAGCAGACCTAGATATTACAGATCACTGTCTGGTTTCATTTAAGAAAAGGTAAGTAAGTAAGTAGGTAAGTGAATGATTTATTTTTAGAATTATTACAATTTTGTTTTGGCACTTTTTGACCAAAATACAAAGCTGGAAGACAATAATGTGTTGTTGGTGCACCATTTCTGATAACAAACACTTAAATGTGCATATATTAAAATAAAACTATTTTTTTAATTGACAACCTTTTGCTCAGTCTTAAGAAAAGTGTAGTCTAGAGCTTGTGGGCAAACATTTGTCCCACCCCACCCAATCATTCAAGATCATCAGATGGCATCAGATAAAACACTCGTACAAGGTTTGCATTCCCTGGTTGAGTTGAACTTGAGGCTTTAGAGAAGATGCAGCCACGTGACTTATTCCATAGCTATTCAGACACTTTTACTACGCTCTGTACACACACACACACACACACACACACACACACACACACACACACACACACACACACACACACACACACACACACACACACACACACACACACACACACACACACACACACACACTGGGGACAGGTGCTAGCTGGGACTTCTGCAGGGTGGCGTGTTTACTGCAAACACTTTTACGTAATATAGAATGAAGTTTAACCTTATTACGGCAATTTAAAGGGCTTACAAGGGGTACATTGCTATAGGCTTTGCACTTCCAGTAGCAACTGAATGTTCCAGGCATAATTGCTAATAAGTAACCATACACAGTACCACACATGCTTGCAAATTAGGACGCTAGTCAATGAGTCTTTCATCCAGTTTCTCTCACTATTGATGTTGTTTTTCTCTCGTTCAATGTTTGTTGGCCTCTTCTCCTTAGATTCCCCCTCTCGTGTTTTTATGTCGGTCTAGAAATAAAGTAGAAGTCATTAGTTGTGAAAGGTGTTTTTTAAGTGTGGTAATGGTTATACACAGAAAGAAGTGGTAAGAAAAGATGGAAGATGGATTGGCCGCAGAAATGTATTTAGAAATTTGAAGAGTAAGGTCAGACCAGCAAAAGAAAAAACTATTCGGAAGAAGGAATGTGTTTCTGCAGTAAACATGGGTGTGGATGAATAGATGTAGAGGGTTTAGATCTGCGTGATAAACAATAACCTCTAAGAGTTTTAATTATTATTCAAGTAGAACATTTGACTGTTTATGATGGAGGAAAAATGTACTAGTGTCACTATTCATTTGCTGAAGCTACCCGCCCCTCCATCCAATCTTGGCAGTTACATTGTCTGTCTGTCGTGGTCATGCCTTCAGTAAACAAATGAACCGAAAGGATAGTTTGACAGTATCCAGAGTTTCCCCATGCAGCTGACTTATTAAAAAGGATGTTGAATAAGTCCACAGGGAGGGTGATCTTTAACCTTACCCAGTGAACTGCTCACCCAGAACTTTCAGTCACTAGCTTGTGCAGTGAGCGGCAGACAGTAATAGCAGCCATTAGTTGGATATTGGCTTCTTTGTTTCCCCCTCTACTACACTGTCAATATAGAACGAGACGGACATGGGCGTGCTCATGTGAAACAACATCAATCGATTCATTAACCAGACTACAATGATAATATTGGCAGTTGGCCAGTGACCACCAAGTTTAATTTCAGCCAGTGCTGTGAATGCAGTGTGGTACACCTTCTGAATACCATGACATTAAGAAACTATAAACTAACTCTTATCCTCCCCCCCTGTCCTTTTCTCTTGGCTAGAACCTTCGGAGAATGGAAGGCGACCCTCACCAGCAGGAACCTGTTAAAGACCTTGACGACTTGCAAAATGCAGACTGGGTAGGAAAGATATCTAGAAAATCTCTTTGAGTTTTTTTTAAAATCATAAATGCATCAATTATCTTGTTAAATATATATTTTCTTTTCATCAGGCCCGGTTCTGGGTGCAGGTGATGCGAGATCTTAGGGACGGTGTTAAGTTGAAGAAAGTTCAGGAGCGTCAGTACAACCCACTACCCATAGAATACCAGCTCACGCCGTATGAGATGCTCATGGACGACATCCGCTCCAAACGCTACAAGCTGCGAAAAGTCATGGTAAAGCTGCCCACGCCCTCACCATAGGCATGCACTTACTTATAGCCATGTTCTCTGCTTGTTTTGCCATGCTGAGGATTCTTGTTTCCCTCATTGCCTTTCAAACATTGATGTCAGGTGTCATTCTCTAGGTACCATCCCACTCACCTCTTCAATGCAGTTTTTTCTTAACGTTTTGTCCCACATTATAACGTTTAACCATGTAATTTCAGGTCAACGGAGACATCCCACGGAAATTAAAGAAGAGCGCCCATGAGATTATTCTGGAATTTATTAGGTCTCGACCACCTCTAAACTCTGTGAGTAGAACACAACATGGTGCCTTTTAGAAAACACGTTCACCTTTGTGCACAGTTGAGCCTTACCTTTTAAAGTTTGTATGGAGGCTACCTCCATTTTAGTACATACGGTATTCAGTATGACAACATATACATATGAAACTGATATTTTTTTATTTATCCTTTATTTAACCAGGTTAGTCTCATTGAGATTAAAATCTCTTTTTCAAGAGAGACCTGGCCAAGATGGACAGCAGAACACAGTTACACATAAAACACAATACAAAATACAAGTTCGATATTAAATACAGTTGTACAACATGAAAATAAGATTCTTAACTAAAAGTTGCCAGTTGTCAGACTAGAACAGCGGCATTCACAATATATACTAATTGACTGGGTGTGAATGATGGGGCACATAATGACACTTCCATGCCTTCCATGCCAGGGCGTGTCACTTTGTTAATAATTCTGCCACATCATGACGATAATTATTCATAATGACATTACAAAGCATGCCATCTTTATGGAGCAGGTGTGAGGGAGGGAGGGGCAAATCTTACGGTGGTCTCCATGGTGTCGGCAGTCGAGGGGGTTCTCACTGTTGTGGTTTTCTCGACAGGCCGCAGCCCGTAAACTGAAACCCCATCCTGTACGTCCCCGGAGCCTCCACGAGCGGCTGCTGGAGGGCATCAAGACAGAGAGGAAGCTCAAGCCAGTCTCGCCGGACATGATCCGCAGAAACCGCCTCGGTAAGGAACCCACTGTCACACACTGAAATGCACTGATGTTTATGTGCTCATAAATGAATGGACTTGTGTAATACTCTCCTTTACAAAGCTCCCACCATTTATTGGACATTTTGTTCAAACTATGAAACCTTAATTCTAATGTTGTTCTAATGGAGTGTGTCTGTGAACTTACTGCATAGCTGCTCTCCATGAGCCTAACAGCCTGTCTGCCTGGGACAAAAAGCCATTAACCCTTACTTATTCATGCTTAAGCACATCCATCATGTTTAGTCACAGCCCTCTTCCTACATTGATCTGTTCACTTAATCAAGACTGACTTAGTGTTTAAACAAGGATCACCCTGACTGCAGCCGCCGGCCTTCAGTTGTCTGCTAGACCTGCCCTGCTGAAGCAGCAGTTGTGTTTACAGTCCAATGGTGGACCAGTAAGGTCTTTCGGTTTGAACTTAGTTGTCGGTAGTAGTAGTGCTAATAACATTGTGCCCTTCTTGGTTACTTGGATAAAAGCAAGCAGCGCATAGGACTTAGATAATCCTTTTGGTATGCAGTCGCCACAATTGGACATAGTGTTTCAAACTGTTTAAGGCTTTAATCAGATAAAAGCAGCAACTATTTTGACAGTCTATACCATATAGTGCTGACATGCCTTTAACACAAGGCTCCTTTTGTCAGGGGATTTATGAGCGTAACATGGAGCGCTTCCGGCCTATTCGATTCGTACATAAATACAACGGACTGTAAAAGGTTATCTGAAACAGCTGAAAATAATACAGTGTTTTTATAAACTTGGATATTCAGAAAAATCTTTTATGAACTTGGGTGATTCGTTGACATCACCGTCCATTTTTCTACTCTCATGGATTTCTTTTTCTCCTATTTGCTTCCACTTCCTTCTTCTTTCTTACCAAACATGGGCATGTCTGTCAGTCATGCGACCGCTTAGCATGTCGTACAGTTTTGACTCAGCAGGTAACGTTTCCTTCATCACCATTGTGTTCCTATTGTTGTACATTGTGTTTCATTCCAGGCTATTTTAGGGTTAGCTCCACCTGGTTTAAATGCAGACACACCCTTTTTTTGTTTGTTGTGTGTATGACTCACTGAGATGTCCCTCACTGGCTGTTGTGATGCAGACACTTACACTTACACTTCCTGAGGAAAACACAGAGCAACCACCTTATCCCGGATTGTGCTAAATAAGGATTTGGTGTTTGATCAGTTTTTACGAGGTATTTTGCTTTTGAAATAGAATAAAAGAACGTTGGGAATTCTATATTTGAGGTATGAGTGGTATACATTTAACAGCATCCCCAGGGATATATTGGTAACTAAGAGGGAACGATCAGTGTTCTCTGTGTTGAGGGGGAAGCATATGAGTCAGAGCCAGCAGGGTGAGATTACAAATCATCACTCTGCCACTGCAGCCAAGCCTGCCCCACTTGTCGACCTAATCCGCTCTCACTCAGCAATAGGAAAAGTTACATAACGCCGTTGAATGGGCAGACGCACGGTCCGAATGTAGCGCTACGGTTTCACAAGATGACCATAATCCAGATGGGAATACACTTTTGCACTCTGTGGCCGATCTCATATGTCTGTCACCACTTCCACCTTCATTTCCCACCCTCCCCCTTGTGCTTTCCTACTTTGCAGAAGTAATTTATGTGTCAACGTAACCAATCATTTAGAAAAGCAATCCCCTCAATTCACACCCGCCCTGACAGATGCTTGCTGCTGTTGCTGTCGTCGTCATGTCCTCCCCTGTGATCTAAAAGAATAGGAATATGTGCGGCCCCATTCTGAAGGTTATATATATTGCGTTAATTCCTTCACAGGTGCAGGGAAAAGCATCAGCACGCCTCAGGACTTGTTCCGCAGCACAGGTAAAGCAGTCACAAAAGCGTTGTGTGATACATGTGAAGCCAGCGTCTGTGTCGTGTGTAGTACACTATGCATGCATATAGTAAGAACTCTCGCTGTTTACGCAGAAGGCATGTTGGTCAGCTGTTACAAACAAACAGACAGCTCCTGATTTTATGTTTATGGTTCACCTGTAAAACAACGCTGTTCATAACCAAAACCGTACCTTTTGTCGACAGACGCCCCTAACGCACACAAGAAGTTGGCTGTCAGCACCCAGTTTCTATTGGATGCTGACCTCACGGGACCCAATGAAACTCCAGTCCCTGAGCCCCCACTTGGCCAGAGGAAGAGGCTGCTCAAGGCCCCCGCGCTGGCCGAGTTGGACAGCTCCGAATCTGATGTAAGATGCCTGACTTTTTAATTGGCTGTACTAATGAAATGATCATCCCCCTTAATCCAATTTGAATGCAGTATCTTTGAACATAGTATCCTTGTTTGAGTAAATGTAATAGCCAAGTATTTTTGTCCATCTGTAGTTAGCAGATTAGTTAACTTTACAGAAGGTACAAAAAGGACAATTATCAATAACGAAAATTATAATCAATAATGATATGCTTACACAAGTCTTTAAATGGTAATGTTCCTAACATGAAGAAGCATAAACTGGCTTAGACAAACAAGTGTTCTAAAAGTATAGCTGAACTTATCAAGGATGACCAATTTGTTAATATCTCTTAGTGAAATTAGAAGTCATCTTAACCTTAATCTTCATCACTTGACTAAACTACGTGATTTGGTTGATAGGGGGAAACTACGCCCAGCAGCTCCAGTTTGTCCACCTCTCATATGGAGGACTTGTCACCAGAGCCTGTCACAGAGAAGAAGAAGAAGGGTAAGAGCTAACATTAAATATCTGGTATTATTAAATTCCTTCATTGACCACTACAAACATGTCCCAATAAACCTGAGTGGCCATCGAGCTCATCGTATTGGTCCCTCTTTAACAGTATTTTCAGTTTATTTTTTATTTTTGGCCATGTTTCTCCAGCTCCTCCAAAGTTCCTGCCCGTCTCTGCCACACCAACGCCAGACAAACGTCAGTCTCCACAGAGGCGGCACTCCATCGAGAAGGAGTCCCCCACCAGCGTCTGCCCCTTCATACCTCCGTCCAGACAGACCTCCAAGTCTTTGGTACGTCTCCCACACAAACAATTCCATCTCACTTTCTTTAACATCCCACCTGGATTAACAAACATTTCAGACAGAACTGATTTCCCTTCAGCAATTATAAATAGACCCTCAGGATGAAATTTATCAGATTATTCTCCCGTCACAGGATCTTGGATCAGCTACATTTAAATCAGTTTGCACAGTAATACGATATTACTACATGAATAGGAGAATATGCTTAAATATTACAAAGTGGTTTGATTACAGGCATACATGTCTATGGCATAGTTTGTAGAATAAGACATCGCACACATGGATATTACGATTTTAATGAACTCTGACTAAATTTACCATCAATTGTGGAAGTACAATAATATATCTGTTGAATTGACTTCAGTCCTGTGACCAGTCATTTGTTGGCCATGATGTCATTGACTCTCTGAGTGACTCTGCGCCGGTCGTATGATTCCAGTGAGGTTGATGGACGTAATTGAAACCACAGGACTCTTGATTCACTATAAAATCATCAGCAGTATTTATAAATCCTATCATGTTACAGCTTTCTTATATGAATTTTCCGTAATGCCATTTTTTGTGACTGATTACATCCTGTTTTGCAAATGAGGATAATTAATCATCTGTGTGACAAAATCCAGGTAATTAAAAGCCACACATTTACATTTATTTCTTTAACCAGAGACTATGTTTGTTGATAAAAGCACTTGCTGAAACATGCTTTGGCCTTTCACATAAAAACCAGGACTTGAACTTATTTGGTAGACGTAAAACAGTAAGATCCTTGTTGCAGTTCCCCCTATTTCTGGTTCTCAAATTACTTCTAATTTAAAAAAGTTAACATTGGTCAGCTGTCTTGTCCCAAGAGACTTGCTTATTGCCCTTTCCTATATTATATAATACAGCAGCTGTTGGCGAAACCTGGCACCAAGGTAACTTGGTCACCCTTCTGTCAAGCCATCTCCATTTAAAAAAAGGTTTGCTTCATAACAGCATAATGGCAATTTAGTACCGGACAGATAAGGGGTAGACTCAGGGTGTAAGATGTAGCCTCGCACAATCGGTGGACTCTGAGTGGTAGATATTTGTCACCACCAGTGAATATTTATGTAACTGGCCGCCTCTAGAAATATCTCTCATCTTATGTGGTTCCTATATTAGGTTATAACAGACGTACTGTATGTGATTAGCTGGTTATAGCATAATGTCCTGCTGCTGTTTGAATGTCCTGTCCCCTCTGTCTGCTGGTCAGGTGGGAGCTACCAGCGGTGCTCAGGGCCCGGTATGTCACCGTTACTGCATATCATCAGTATTGTATCATCAGGGCCACATAACACTCTGTGGGGAAGCCATCCAGAATACCTCATGATTCAATAAACCTGTTTTAGATTAATGGGACCTTGTGCCCACAACGTTTGGATGAATGGGAGATCTGATGCATGCTGAAAATGGCTCAGGCAAAGTTAACAAATGGAAAACGGACAAGAGTTGAGAGATTATCCGTAAACATTCACAGCAGGGTCTCACATTTTATAATCCAAGCCAACTGATGGTAAATGAATAGTAGAAGAAATTTCCCTGAGCCATTTTCACTCCTGTGGAGTTTGACACTGGGTGCACTAAACTATTTAATTAGTTTAAACTGTTGCATAGGCTGCTAGTAATTTCACCAAACTCCCAGGGAGCTCAGCCTGCATCATGTTGGGGGTCCACACTTGCACATTTGGTCTATTAAGTGATGTTACAAATTGAACAAGCTGAACGAGCTGTGTGGACCACCAACATGACGAGTGTGTCATATCACCAGCATGCTGTGTACTTCTCTTCATTGTCACACTGTCACGCCATTGGAAGCAACAACTGTGGTTCACGGAGAGCATAGATGAATGGTGTTCTCCCCTTCACCATTTCATTGCATGCTTTGTCTTTTGGTAAAGTGGTGTGTAACTGTTGTTGTTTTTTTTCTTCACATTAACATGGTGTCAGTTTCATTATCAGTATCCTTGGCAGCAGAAGATCACTTCTAGCTGTTGCACTGGTTTGGGGATTAACCCATTTCCTAACCTGCATATTGTCTGGATTAGTGTGTTGATGTGATGTGTGGTTTGTCCCTTAAGGAGGAGTTCTGTTACCCAGTGGAGTGTCTGGCTCTGACGGTGGAGGAGGTGATGCACATCAGAAGGGTTCTGGTCAAAGCCGAGCTGGAGAAGTTCCAGGCGTACAAAGACATCTACACCGCGCTCAAGAAAGGAAAGGTAAGTCGCCCTGCATGGAGAGTTTTTGTCGTTGGAGCGATACTTTTCCTCCTTAATTGTTCAAATGGAATCGATTCCGTGAACCTTCTTCGCCTCACATAATTATTTTTCTACCCTAGCTTTGCTTTTCGTGTCGGACCAAGAAGTTCTCTCTCTTCACCTGGTCCTACACCTGCCAGTTCTGCAAAAGGTAAAGTGAATCACTATTATTAGAACTACTCAACTTAAAGGTTAAAGGAGCACTCCATCAACTTTACAAATAAAAGTCTGTTCATAGGTCTTAAGGCGTAATACTAAATATGTAGAAAACAGCTTTGTGAAGCCTTTTGTGGCTCCAGAGGGAGCTGGGTTAAATCTCATGGTTGGGGTCGAAGACTACAAGTTTGAAAATGAAATACATCTGTCAGTTTGGAGAAAGAAAAAAGGGGGTATTTTTTTTGTTTTCAGCTGTCCATGAGTCCAAGTGGTTTAGAAGCAAAATGCTAAATGGATTGTGTACTTTCTCAACTGTAGTCTCTTTAAGTAATTTTCACATTAACAGTTAATTGTTTTTTCTTCCACCAGGCCTGTGTGTTCCCAGTGCTCAAAAAAGGTAGGGGGCTGTCGACTTAAAATGAACAAACTTTTGTGCGCTCTTAAGTGACAGCCTTGATGCTTGTTGGCTGCTCCATCAACACCAACAGGCGTTTCATAAACTGCAGTGCATACTCTGCATCTATATAAATTATTAACCATTTTGTGAATCTTTCTACATCAGATGCGGCTGCCATCTAAGCCCTACTCCACCTTGCCTATCTATTCTTTGGGCCCCAGTGCTGCAGCAGAGGGAAGTGGATCATCAAATGACCCAGAAAAGCAGCCGTTTGGGTCCGCACAAAGCCGAAGCAGCCTACGCAGAAGTGTCCACAGGTATCTTGTTGTAGAACTCCCTTTTATTTTTCATATACTGAGGAAATGTGATAAAAAAAAATGCCTTGCTTTAGTCAAATCAGTTGTTCATTTAATTCCTTCTGTCCTCAGGTTGTCTAGGCAAGGCAGCAGCAGCAGCATGAAAGACGGCCGGTCGCAGGGCGAGCTAGAGTTGCCCAAGGAGCTTACCGAGGACTGGGTCACCATGGAGATCTGCGTGGACTGCAAAAAGTTCATCACGGAGATCATCTCCTCCAGCAAGCGCAGCCTGTCGGTGGCCACTAAGCGCGCCCGTCTCAATCGCAAAACCCAATCCTTCTACATGTCCTCGTCCAGCTCCGTCAACTTCAGGCCCTCAGAGCGCACCATCAACGAAGTGTAGAAAGTAGGGGAACGAATGCCTTGTGCACTTTATTTTCACGTCTCTCCCAGAGCTAAGCCGTTCAATGAAAAACACAAACAAAACCCCTCTCAGTGCAGTTTAGACACTGACGGCTTCACTGTGACGATGAAGCCGGTTCGACCCCCCCAACTCCCAAAGTCAGTGAAGGTTGTTTTATACCTTACATCTCGTCTCAGGAAAAAAGTTGGCACGCTATGATCGTGGTCATCATGACTGGTCAGGACAGTGGCGGCCAGATAACAAAGTACTAGAGCCATGTTTATATAAGTGGGTGATAAATCAGGACACGGTGGGTAGAGTGGATACGTTGAGCTGATGATGTCGCTGTCGTGACCCAGGTATATATATTTGACACAAGGGGGCGATATCAAATGATGCAGCCATAAGGAGCCATAAGGTGTGAGTAGTTTAAAGGCCCGTCCATAATATTAGCAATGAATACATTCTCCCAGTTCCCTGTTTACTTCTAGCACTCAGGAAGAACAACAGATTGTCTTTTGACAGAAATGCACTGTAGATCCTGCTGTCAGGTGTGTTGGGGGTAGATCTTTGCCACTCCCCTGCCCTCCCCCCTCTCTCTCTCCTATTCTTCCAGCAACAATTATGCCAAATGTTACATCCTTCATCTTTTTAGCCAGTATCAGCGCATACAACACACTGCTCTCTCATGTTGTAGGGACCACAGGTTGAAGGGGTGAGAATAGGCAGATTACTATTTTTTTTCTGGGCGGGTTTGAGCTTACAGTTTTAATTTATATTCAATTCTGTGCCTGGTGCCAAATGTAATGTCCTTCTTTGAATGCCTTTTTTTGTAGTTATGAACTTATTGTACATATGTGTGATAAAACTCCAAGGGGAGACTTTTTAAGGGTAATCCAAGGTTCGGTTTCTTGCCCCTCCTAATGTACCAAGCTGGGCAATAGAAGCATGAAGGGTTATGAATGTGTACATGCTGTATATCTTAAATTGTTCCAAATTTAATATAAAGAAAAATTAAGTAGAAGTATAATTTTACTATGTTTTAAGATTTCTGTCTCTGGAGTTTCTTTATTTGAAATTCTTCTCTCAAACCTTTAGGCTATTGTTAGTGTTATGTTTGTGTCACTGTTAAAAGATTTTATTTCTATTGTATAGTTTATAAACTCCTCAGTGTTAAGATGCAAATAGCACTTTTAAAAGACCAATTTCTTGTTTATGTTGGGTTTTTGTCTTAATTAATAATAATAACAAAACAAATCTTTGTTTTTCATCTCTTGGGTATCCGTAGTTGCCATTCCATTTTCCCTGGGTTCCTCCTGAATGAAAGAATGCGTGAATGGTGAAAGGTTGTTTGTAAGAATGGATTAATGGCTACAAGAAAAAACAAAACACTCCATTAAATTGAATGTAAGTGTATAAATGTCATTGAATATGCTTTAGGAACCTTTATTCCATGTCAAAACACACAGACACGCACGTGTGCACACACACACACACACACACACACACACACACACACACACACACACACACACACACTAAATATGACCCGTTTTATTTTCAGAACTCTGTAAAGAATGTATGCATGCTCTTCTTTGATCGGTTTGTTGTTATCAAAGAAATTCTAATAAAATCATGTTGATTCTTATATTTGACTCAATTATTCTATAACACCATTTAAAGCCCGGTTGTTTGCATTTAAAGAAGGAATGTGCAGCATAAGAGCACACAAGCACTAATACTTATTAGACAGCAGAGGGCGAAGCTGGTACACTGAAAGGAAGTCCCTTTATACTATGACTTTATATCACCCTGTGGTCTTGGTGACATCAGGTGGTGGAGGGAGTGTACTGCAAGCTTTTGAAATTACTTTACTTTCCATATCTTGCATCCAATTATACTGATTGAGAAACACAAGATGTGATATGATAAAAGGAAATCTGCACAATGTAAAACAAAAATCGATTTCCTTGTTTATTTTCTTTAGATGTTTATGCAGTATATTTTATAGAACTTAGGTGAAGTACTGAACGTTTTAGAGGATACTTCATATTCACATTTGAGCATTATTGCTCTAACTTTATACAAAACCTTTAGTTGAAGCTTGCGCTTCATTTTCCAACCAAAGTCCTACTGTATTTGATGCATCTGATCTTAGTACGACTTGTGTAAAAGAAAGTGGCAGAACTTCTTAGCATTTCTTCTGGCTTCCACCTCTGGCTTAAGTGTAAACCTTCTTAATCCCCCCATCCATCACATTAACACACGGGGGTAAGGTAACAGACTGCCAGTGGGCCCTCTCACAAGACATTGGGGAAACCCCTCGATTAGTATCTAAAACTACTTCAAGGTGCTGCACTTGTTTATTATAGTTTTTTCCAAACAAGAAAGTCTCTCGAAATGTTTCTGCTTATTGAGTTCCAAGGCTTTAACCATGAACTAAAACTATATTTTATAGTATTTAACATTTCTTCACCTTTAGGTGCGACAATACTGATACTTGGTAAAACCTGACGGATTAATCAGATTAAGCAAACAAAGTTCATGTAGGGTGAGGTTTGTTCTGGTGGCTTCTAGGTATGCAAATAGTTTTTAAACCACAATTAATATATGTGTGTATGCTCATACACGCACACACACACATACACTCACGCACACACACACACACACACACACACACACACACACACACACACACACACACACACACACACACA
This sequence comes from Hyperoplus immaculatus, assembly GCA_949357725.1. Taxonomy (NCBI): domain Eukaryota; kingdom Metazoa; phylum Chordata; class Actinopteri; order Uranoscopiformes; family Ammodytidae; genus Hyperoplus; species Hyperoplus immaculatus. The sequence continues at coordinate 11,557,394 of OX442367.1, forward strand.
CACACACACACACACACACACACACACACACAATGGGCTAGCTATGAAATGCTATCTCCCTGGATGGGTTAGTAACAGGCACTGAAAATAAACTGCCAGGCCACAGCCTCCCTGAAGGGTGACCCTCACACACTGGTTTCTATGGAAAGACAGCCAGCAAACACACAGTCAATAAACAGGCCGAATAGACCAGGCACTTAGCAGCAGCTCAATAAAAAGTTTCACAAGGTGTTGTTTCAAATGCTGCTCTGGCTAACTGAGATGAGCATATGACATCTGACTCAAGTTGACTGTACATATTAAGAACCGACGATCTTTGTTGCTAGGTAAAAACTGTCAAGTTTCAGGTTCAGTTTTGGAATCTAAACATTTGGCTGGCTGTTATATTTGCGTGTCTTGATAATAATTGAGTTAGGCATCAGAATCCACATAAACCCAACAACCCATTAATATGTTTGTTGTGAGGCATTCGGAATGACCGGGCCAACAAGGAGCCATTTAAGTCAATGACAGTCTAGGCTTGCTAATGTGGAGTGTCATGAAATTCTCTTTTGGTCGCTGCTCCTAGGCAAGTTTCAGTGTTCCCCCACTAATGGGCAGAGATTAAAATATAAGAGTGAAATCTGATCCAGCATCTACTTCCCTCAGGTCGACTTAACGGGCGGCCTGCATACAAGGCCATACCATACAAACTGTGAGCCTCTTGGGGACGGGGAGGGGGCTTGGTGATTAGATATTTAGCCTACAGTCTCTGTGATGAGAGTGTAGGCCTGAGGGGTCAAGAGGCTGGCAAATGTCAGGCATACTATATCATGAGGCAAAGTATGCATGTCATGCCAGACTAACGGTGTTCATTCTTAAAGTATTAGATGTATGGAGAACAAATCTGTCACTTGATAGCCAGTGGACATGTCACTGTGTTCAACAATGTTCCCTTGAGAATGAAAGGAGCGTGACTCGGCCAGTCTGCAGACAAATGGAAAACCATTTAAACCCCCACCAAGTTTAACTGAAGACAGTGAAGCAAAACAATAACAACATTCGTACCGCAGTCCAAAACAGATTCTATATTTGTTCTTGTGCGCAGAGAAATTTCAAGCAATAAATTAGAAATGGGATTTTCTTTTGCGGCATAACCACATACATAAATAAACATAACAGTTTTCTCTTTTATAAACCAAGTCACAAACAGGATAATCAATGTCCAATATGTCAGCATATTGTACAATAGGCAATACAACATTTTCAAAAAAGAAATGCAAGACAAAGTCAATTGTGCAAGTATCAGCAGCACGTTGTGCAACATGCTATGGGTCAGTGATCAACTCATTACAGGGAGGCATGCCATGGATGATCCAATGTGATGATAACAGGGTTGCCATGGCAATGGTTACCATGGCCAGGGGCTGGTAGACAACAGTGACTGTATTCTCCATAAGGGTCAAGAGTGCCAAAACACAAGCAGCAGTAGTGGCCTGCAGTGGTGAGAGTCTCTTTGTCTTATGTCTTTGTCCAATGCCTTGCTGTTTCACTTTTATTTGACTTTTTTCTCAGACGAACAGAAGCTTGGTTCGAAATCAGAGGACATGCTTAATGCTACAAACCACCTGCAGGTTTCATTTGTACTAGAGCCCGTTATACAATAACCTCCTCATCACCATTTTCTTTCATAGTTGCCTTTTAGTAGGTCACTGCATCCCTATGCACTTGCCCTCAAAGGCAGCATTGTCACATTTACTTACATCAAAATAGCTGCCTGGGAAGCCATTTCCTTTATCTAACCAATGTATATGCTGAAATGAAAAGTAAACCATCACTGAAGCACTCATATCTTTGTGTTTTCAGTGCTTTGACTCATCTAAAACATCTTGTCTCTACACTACACACAGATGCACTACATACTGTATGTTGCAAGAGAAAATATGCATGAAACATACACAGCATGCTTTGTTGGGGGCTGTATAAATAATGATCAAAGTCATGAATCAAGTCATCTTAAATGGAATACAGTTGACCCAGATAATTTCATTTAAAGGTGGAAGTCAGCAATTCTGGAGAACGTGTGTTGTCAAAATACCTTTTAGTCAGCGCCAGCCCATAGAGGCTTAGTCCTCGGACCTGTCTAATAAAGCATAACAATGCCAAAAAATAATCTTAAAAAAAATATATATATCCTCACCGTCCGCTAGATGTTCATGATGACCAGATCAATATTGTAAATAAGAAACTGTTCTTATGTTTTATCTGGAAAAATAAAGGTTAAATAAAAAATAAAAAAAGAAAAAGATGTCCGTACTGTGTGTGAGCTGAAAAAAGAATCTAGTGTTAATACACAGCCTAGGCTCTGTAAACAGGTATGTTGCTATAGTGGGCCCCTTTGTTAATGTACCTGTTTACTGAGCCTAGGCTGTGTATTAACACTGGATTCTTTTTTCAGCCCACACAGTACGTTCAGGTAGCAGATTGTGAGGATACTGTGAATTCGTGGATTGACAAAAAGTGTGTTTGATAACATGAATTCTCCAGAATTGCTGACTTCACATCAACATTTCAGCAAACATGATAGACTAGGCTACTGTAATTTCAGGGGGGCATTTGTACAGTCAAAATGGCTCTCATCAGAAATTGCCCTCTTATAGAAGTAGCATGTGGGTGAAGGAGGAATGTATTTATTATAAAGTGCAAATTTAGTGGCTGTCTGCCTTGCCTTTTTCAATTTCACAAGACAAGCAGGGCTCATACTGTAGAGTTAACAAGCAGCCAGACATTCAATTCCCTACGCATTCAATGTATACATGGAAGTCCACTGCAGCTGCCAGACGGTGATATGCTGTGTATACATGTCTGTGAAATTAAAGCATTAATACTTTAAGTTATCATCTTATGAAGGGGCTTTTCGAATTACATATGTTTCTGAACAGCTGCTTGTTGTGAAGGTTATGTATGACTGCCTCTAGTCATCTCTTGGTTTCTCTTTTCAGTTTCACCCCAGGTGCCTTAGTAAGAAGTGACACTTGTGCTCTTCAGCTGAGCTCCCCTTTGATCCAGATGAAAGTCAGCCCTGGCCTAACGTGGCGCTAAGTTGTGGCATAGACTGGGCTCCATGAAGGAATGCAGCCTGCTTGAAAATGGTTACCCATTCATTTGATCGGAGCCAATAAATCTTTGGCAAAGGGGAGGTTAAGAACAAGGAGTAAATGTGTTCGCCCAAGTGGCTGGTGGGATGCCTGGTGGGTCACGGTGGGTTGCGTGTGTTGGTAACACAGACCAGTGGCAGGGAGCCATGGTCGAAAAGCTTGTATGGCAAAGAACCTTTGGAGGTCCAGACGTCTGTCTTGGGGTCGTAACACTCGAAGCAGTCGGAGTCCTCGATGACGTCTTGGCCGTTGAGGATGCGTCCGCCGGTGACGTAGAGCTTGTTGTTGATCACTGTAGCGCTGTGATGCATCCGCCGCTCCTTCAGGTTCTCACACTTGAAGAATTTGTTGGCTTTGGTGTCGTAGGCAATCATTCGCTTGGTGTATCCTGGAAATTAGATTTTGTGTATTGGGACAACTTTAAAGAATATGCTGGGTGATATTTAATAATTTTCTTATTGTCAACAAATCAGATGAAAAAGAGTAAAACCAACAACAAATTGACAAGTGTTGTTTCTTTTAAACAAAGCCTAATTTAGTTTATTCCTCTGCTCTGTGCTAAAAATACATCACTGAGCCCGACTGTTGCACTGGTGAAAAACTAAAGTTTATACAATGTGTATTAATCCCCCTCTAAAAATTGTCCCCCAAAAAATGCAATATTTACTCCAGTTTGAGTAACGTTTGCTCAAACAGCAGTGCCCTGCTGTTTGGGGAAATGAATAAGCCTGTTCATTAATTAAACTACACCTTTAGTAGGAACTATTGCTCTTGGGGCTAAGTGCCATATAACAAGTATCTAATTCGGAAAGTATTGAGAGATGATTTTATGATTACATTACTTATTTGGCAAGCGCATCCTTAGCTTACCTCCTACGATGTAGATCTTGTCCTCAATGACAGCAGCAGGAGCACAAACGTTCTTCACTGTCCTTGTCTCTAGGCTGCACCACAAGTTGCGAGAGATGTGATACACCTGTTGACACAACACACACATCGACAGACAGTTTACTAATGTTACAACTCATGTTCATGAAGGGCTTTGATCATTAATTACTGACATTGAACTCTGTTTAAAACCACAACTGTATTTGAGGAGTTGGACTTAAATGTAAATTTTTTGCTGCTAAAATGAGAAGTCTCCTCTACCTGAATCAGCCTGACTGGATTCTGCATGGCGTCCTCCCCTCCGAAAACATAGATTTTCTGATCAGCAACTGCGACAGCTGGATGCAGTACAGCTGTGGGCATTGGTGCCATGGCCTCCCATTGATTAAACATACTGTTATATCTTTCTAACGACTGAGAGATGATCTTGTCTACCCCAATGCCTCCTAACACAAAAATAAAGTGCAGATAGGAGACACTTTGGTGGGCGTATCGTGGCTCCAACATGAGCTCAGCGGTCCGCCACTGGTTGGTCTTGAGTGAAAGTGTGTAAACTGTGGCGCTGACTGAGCTGTCACCTGACGACATGCAGAGGCTGAGCCCGCCCAGCACATAGAGGATGCTGTGAATGCACACATAAGCAGCTTTGTAGAGGCGCAGAGGGAGCTTGGCCAACCACTGCCAACGCTGAGTCCTTTCATCATAAAGCAGGGCCTCTCTGGAGGTCTGTTCGTTGTTTTTGCGTCCTCCGACCACCACCAGTTTTTCCTTGCAGGTGTAACGTCGCGGTGTGGTCCAAAGTGGCTTGAGCTCTCGGCTACACCTGCTGCTGACTGTGAGCATGAGGCGGCGCACCGACTCGATGATCTCAGTACAGAGGCTGGAGGACTGCACCAGAGGGTCATTGGCAATGAACTGGAAGAGGTAAGTCGGGTGGATGTAGCGAAGACGGACTTTCTTGAAGAGATCGTGGATGGCACCGCGTCGCGAGAACGGGTCATGATGGATCCAGGCCAGGAGGGTCTCAAACACCTGCTCCTCCTCGGCACAAAGTCGGTCGTCTTCCAGGTAACACATGAGCTCAGGGAGGGACAACTCACAGAAGTCTTCTGTGGCGGCCACATCAGAGAAACACCTCACAGCCATCTCCTTCGCCCGCTCCTTCAAACTCTCACAGTGGAGGATCTCAGAGAGTCGTATCATGCTCAGGCAGTTCTCTGGACTCAGCTGCTCTTGGAGGAAGTTGGAACAAGCCTCAAAGAGACCACCGTAGTGCAGCATGGAAGCCGCCTGCATGAGTGGCAGTACAATGTCCATAGCGATACTGATGCAGCCCGTGTAGACATAGTCCACGATGCCACTGAGGACATCAGAAGAAATTCCCTTCAAATTAACTCGAGCCTGGCTGCTCTCCAGAAAGTTGCTGCAGAACATGGCACGGAAGTACGGGCTGCTGGACACCAGGACGTTCCGGTGGCAGGGGAACTCCTGGTGCTCCGTGCAGAGCAGAACGTCTGTCAGGACGCCATCTTGTCGGAGGATGTTGAGCTGGACAAGTAGCTGAGAGGGAAGCTCTGAATCTTTGAAGTAGAAAACATCTCGAGGTCTACAGGCCATTCTGTAGAGAGGGGAATGATATAAAAGATACACTTCACAATCACAGAGTTGTACTTTTATGGTTGACAAAAACATAGGTATACTGACATTAGGGCTACACAATTGTAATAAACTATGGCGAACCGAATGTGTTCAAATTTAATTTGGAGGAATTGATCAAGAATTATGTTAAAGTTGAGTAACTGTAGATTTAACCCACTTCAAAGGAATTTCCAAGAGTTGGCTTAGCTTAGCTTCTTCTAAAGGCGGGAAACAGGGGAACAGGTAGCCTAAAACTGACCAAAGGTCGTCAATACTCTTCCCACACTTGTAAAACTCAAAACACACTAAACTTAACTTTTATCCTTAAATTCCTTCAAACCAAAGTTTTTGGAGGTTGCAGAAGTTGCCAGTAAAAAGCTGTAATTCCATGAAGTCAAAATGTATTTCCTAGAATCTCCTAAAAACTATTTCTTCAATGTCCAAAAATACATGCATCGACCGTTAACCCAATAAATCTACCAAAATAAAACGTTGCTTGCCTTGTGAAACAGGTGGTGATGCTCCACCACAAATTTCCTTGGCAAAAGCTCCATACAGGTAAAAGTTAGTTATGTTACGAGATATATATACATAACATATTCTACAGAGAAGTTCTCAATGAACGTATAACAGAGATGGATCAGTTTAATCTGTAAACTTTAAAAATACATTTGTATAATATAGGGGAGAACGGGGGAATCTGAGGCATCGGGTAATGTGAGCCACCCCCTGTATCTAGGCAACGGAAAACATTTGTGGTCATGTGAGATATATGTTTTCAAGCCCCTCTCATTTCCCCATGGCCCTGAAAGAGAGGTTTTTTTCACCTGTGGTGAGAAAATCAAGCAGAGTGATACGTTGTAGTAGCAAAAGGTTTATTTTCAATCAATAATAGCAAGAAAACTCCGCGGAGTGGTGCACTAGTTCCAACACACGTGGGTATGTTGCAAAGAGTGACAACATGTTCCTGAAAGTCATGAACTATTTAAGGACATCGTAGGAGACCGGAAGGAGACAGGTAGACAGGTTCAAATATACATACTTAAGGAAGCTGGGTGGGGGAAGATGACTAAATTGTATTACAAGAGGAGGGGGAGATACTTAAGGAAGCTGGGGAGACAGATAGGGAGACAGACAGGTTGAGATACAACAATGGCTTCAGTTCACCATAACCACAATGCAATGCTCTCAATTGGCCAGTCATGTGAGGGGGGATGGTGGGGGGGACAGTTTGAAGATGGCACCGGGGAGTTCTGAGCATGGTACAATAGGAGAGGTGTGGCCCGTCTGAGTGGTTTGTTGGATACGCATTTGAGGAATCTACATTTCAGTTTACAACTAAACCACATTCAATATATATATAATTACACTAAGGTCTATACAAGATAATAACAAATGTTTCCTATTGCATTAATAAGTATTCCAACATTTGAGTCCAGAGATATCATATGCAAAATCTGCCACCACACACCAAAATAAGTATTTTGCATGTAAAAGTAAATTTTCTTGCTGTCAACTTAATCAACTGTTGTGCCAAAGCAAATGTATTCACGTAGAAAAACTTCTATCATACGTGTTGATGAACTACCAACATATGAAACCATGTGATGCTGATAACTGAAGATTAGCCTGAAATGCTAAGAGAGGTAGTTTTTTCTCAAATTGTGGTGGTGGGGGAAAGTGAGCCAAATGCTGTGGGGGAAAGTGAGCCACTGTCTCACTTTCCCCCACCATGAGGCACAAGTTAAGTTTAGTCTTAAACATATTTTAATGTAATATTATTACATGACATATGTTTTATTTTAATGTCATACACATTGTAGAAAAGCCATCATGCCAAGGAAATACACCAGGAAGACGACCTGGGGCAACCACACGGAAAGAGCACCTTCTCATCTTTTCCTGTAACCTTCAGGGCTGGAATGTAGAGTAGGCCTAGTTGTAGAGTATGACAGGCTGATGTTATAATCCAGTTGGGTCTTCTCCTGTGTTCTGAGTCCCAGGCTGTTCTCGCTGGTTCTGATTTTCCTATGCTTTGACCCCCAGACACTAGCTGGCTCTAAGGGTCCTGTGTTCTGACCCCCAGACTGTGTTCTAATCTAACTGGTTCTATCTTTCATTTGAATCTTATTAAAACCTTTTGAATTATAATATGTTGTATTTGATTTTGTTCAGAGTTACTTTCAAGTGTTTAGAAAATTTGCTTTGCTTAATTGACCAAACCCCATAATTCTTTTACTAGTCCGACATTAGTTCTGGAATGTGTGGCTAGCTTTCAGAATTCTTACTGTTACAATATGTGTTGTTATGGTAGTTTCAGAGTGGAAAAGGTAAGTGGATCAGTTTACCCCACAGCTGAGGTAAAGTGAGCCACATGACAACTTTTTTTAAAACAACCATATTTTCACTGCCCTTTGTCTTGAAAAAATTCTGCTAATGCCCATTTCTAGGAAGCATCCTGAATTAATGGGAAATGTGTAAATTTGAGTGATAAATAATTTTAGCTCGCTTAGAGGGGAGCAAATGTAAAAAGTGGCTCAGATTACCCCGTTCTCCCCATACATAAATAATATATTACCTGATAAAAGGCTAATATAGTTTCACTCAAAGACAAACACTGCAGATGCATCTAGCAAACCATTTAACTTATCAGACAACTCTCTAACTCTTTAAAACTTCTGCAGAGCAGCTGTCCTTGATGTGACGATTGCTGACTCACAGATTTCTATTTTTACCCCTTCCAAATTATCTTGATGTATCCATGTAGCATTAGGCTCCATCTCGCTTATCAAATCAGCCAACATTATCAGAGCTGCGTCAGCAGACCATCTGTGTTGGTCTCTCCATCTCCCCAAATTTCCCTCTCTCTGGACCTCTCTCTCCCTCGATACCTCTGTTTGCTATTGTGACTATTTTATGTTTTTCCTTCACTGTATTCTAACTCTGTCATACTGTCAGTCTGTATCTCCCTGGTTGGAGGGTTGGTGATGATCCTCCTGTTTGAAGAGCGAGAACTTCCTTGGGGCATTAGCGACACTAAGTCTTTTAATCAACCCCCCCGCAACAGCTACTGATTTACTTCCACTATCTGTGCCCAGCCTGTCTGATATATTTGGACTTCAGATCGTTATTGTATATTACGTAACACCAATGACTGTGTGAGAGAGAGAGTTCCCATCAGATCTGAAACATGACCTGCTCCTAGAGCTCCTTCTGATAAATTGCACAACAAATTGAGTCCCTCTCATGTTTAAATCATATTAATACACACAGGATAGTTTCTGCTTTCTGTCATCAGTAATGTGTCTGAACATTTATCATGTAACCAATATGGCTTTGAGTGCTCTTTTTTGAAAGATTATATATATATAAAAATAGTTTCAAATACCAATGCGGATTTAAGCATATTTATAAAAATTTATAAATTGTATTTAAATGTAAAGAAATATATATACTGTATAATTGTTTAAGTATTTGTTAATGTGGTACATCTGGATTAAATAAGCAGTGTCTGACTCCCTTAAACTGGAAAAAGCGTGATTGATTAAAAAGATTATCAAATTAATAATTAAACAGTTGAAGCAGATAGTGAGGCTGCAACCGTTTTGCAGTTGTGTTGTTACACAATAAATCTTTTTTAGTACTGAAGCATTTAAATATCACATTTGTATCAAAATAATGACTTTAAGAGGAATGTCTGGCTGTTGAATCTGTTGCCACACATCTGTGAGTGAGTAAAATCCTTACCTCCTGCCCTCAGAAAATCAATAATATCCAAAATGTCTGGTCGGTCTAGTCAGAAAAAAAGATCAGTTCTGATGAAAAGAGAATGTAAATTTGGTTGTTTCGTCGGGGAGAATAAAAGGAGCATGACACATAGGAACCACGAGGCTATCCAGTAAGGCACTGTGGAGCTCGCCATGAGGCCACTGTGTACATTCCAACAGCTAAGAATAGCATCCCGGGCCACTGTGACTCCAGCCCGGCCTCTCATGTGACACAGAGCTGTTTGGTACCCAGTTGTTGGCTTAGCAGCTCTGCCAGGGTCCAGTGGAGAGAGTGTTTACAATAGCCAGGGGAGGGAGAACCATCATGGCGGGGTCCTGACTCACATAGAGCCCACCCAGGTGCTTTTTTTAAAATCAAAGTGTCCCTGGGCTGCCTGACCCTTGTCCATCTTCCTGTGCTGTTTAAAGGTGGACTCAGTGATTCTGGAGAATGTTTGCTGTCAAAATCGGTGAATATCTCCTCGCGATCCGCTACCTGTCCGTACTGTGTGTGAACTGAATCTAGCGTGAATACACAGCCTAGGCTCTGTAAACTGGCATGTTGGGTGGGACCCTTTGTGTACATAGCCTTTGTTTACATACAAGTTTACGGAGTCTAGGCTGTGTATCAAGACAAGAGTTTTTGTCAGATCACAACTTCACACACAATACGGACAGGTAGGACAAAATGTGATTTCGATAACAAACATTTTCCAGAATCACTGACTCCACCTTTAAGTCCTCCCCTCGTCATCCTCCTCCACCCTCATGTGTGTAACCCATGCAGAATGAAGGTAAATATAGAGCAGCGCTGATGGGCCGGCTTGATCAGGGGAAACAGCTGTAAGAACTGGGCTCTGTCTGCCTCAAGCTCATGAGTATGCACAACCGGAAACAATTTGAGTCTGGGGAGGGAATGGTGGATTCCACCACAGTGACAACTACAATATGTTGAGTAAATCCAGAAAGTGAATACAGTGAATAGCTAAAAAGTCAAAAAAAAATATTTACAAAATAGACAGTATCTCAAAAGGGTTTGATTTAATAAACATCTTAATATATGTAAACTCTTTAAAGTTTCTTAATTAAATTAATTGGTTTAGAGTTTTTTCTCTATATATTTTGAGTTTTACTTCATTATAGAGAAGTACCATGCCCACTTCTCTTGCAAGAAAATTCTTGAAACAAAGTCATTTCTATCGGCAACATCTTTGCCAAAAAGGCTGGAAAACCGTGACATGGGGGAAGCATTAAAGTGTCATTCCTTGATGAAAATTATAAATGAATCTGGACAGAATCTGTATTAATATTATATGAAGTCACTGATGGGCAACATTAAAAGAGAAATGAAATCCTTCTTTACTCTTCCTCATGGTTGGTATTCCTTTATCTCACAATGGTTCCTTATCTTCAGCCACTCTCTTACTCCTTGCAGCTCCTGAGGTAGTGAGATGAAATATTGTCATGTTTGCTTAGCAGCACATGGCAAGGAACTGGAGTTACATTTACACAGATCGAATGACATAGCTGCAAGAAAGTGAGCTGTCAGCAAGTCTGACATCATGACATGCAAGCATACACAGCTTTAGTGGACTTTGTAACACAGTGAAATCCTATACTGTGTCACCAGTCACCAAGTGGCGGCTTAATGCTCGTAGGTCATGCTGTTGTGCACAGACTCCTTCAAGGGTGAAGCGGAAAATTTGATGAAAACAAGTGTCCTACAAAATACAGGTTGAGGTACAGGATGAAGGGTCATATTTTCCACTTTCATTTCATCTTACCGGCTCAATTTAGTGCATAAAAATAAAAATAAAAGACAAACTTGACCTCAAACTAACTTTAAATGGTTTGAATAATAATTTACATATCTACAAATTTCATATAAATTGGAAAATCCTCAATACAATGATGTATTCATCATAGGTATTCATGCATACGGTGGGCGGTGGGAGCCATGACTAACAGTTAAGACATCAAAATGGACAGATTTAATCTAATCCTTTTGAAATCTAGTGTTTGGACTTTAATCATGACAGGTTTCTGCTTGTACAACGTATATTGCATTCCCAAAATGAATTTAGGTTTTACCAATTCACAACACAGAAACTTTATGCAGGTTAATATTATACCAGCACAGACAAACTGTACAGAGGGTCAAAGGATAAGTATTATATATTTTTATTTTTATCAACAAATCGAAACAATTTCCAAGATCCAAACGATGGAAAGACCAAAACTAACTAAAATGTATCTAATTATATTGCCTGTGTGTATCCACAGCTTGATATATACTATTCCTGTGAGCATATAGGCCTACCTCTGTTGTTGTCCTAAAATCTGGTTAACTGTAGGTTACTTTGAGTCAATCATCATCCCACATTATACTGACATGTATTAATCAACCGCTGAAAATAGTCTGTAACAAATACACTATTTGGTGCTGTTTGATAGAAAGTACATTTATAAGGCCTACATTTCATAGTTTGAAAGAAAGAAAGAATAATACAGACTTTTCATGTTCTCTTTCAGATTAACATTTTAAGGGTGAATGGGCTTGATGCTGAGGGGTGGACTAGCACGCTGCTAGTTTACAGCCTTTACACAATTCTGATGACATTAAGAAAATAGCCATAAGACCTGTTGCTAGGGGCTTCATACTACTTGTTGTAGTTTTGGTCTGGCTTTGCGACACTACTAGGGGCTCATAAAGTAATTATGCCCTGGGGGCCTGCAGCAGAATAATTTGCCACTGATATTTTTCTCAGTAGTATCTGAATGCCTGTGTAGGCCTATGTCTTCAGAATATGCACCCTTTTTAGAAGTTAAAAACACTATTTGACATGACGTTAATTAGGTCTGATAATCCCATCCCCTTTCATTTGTCCCCTCGAGCTCGAGCCCCATTCACACACATCCACGGTCACGCCTCGACAGGAAGTGACGACTGTAGCCACGAGCGTGACGAACGGCTTGTTCGAAAATACAACAAGGAAGTGACCGCTTATTGTGAAGGAAAAATAATCACCAGGATTAAACATCTCTACGAAACGGGGGGCTCTCTTCGCACGGTTGTTGGGTGTCGGGAGGATAAAGTCGCCGTGGACTTGCCCGAGAGCCCGTTTCCTGTCGTATCGAGGGATTCTGCTTGTAGCCAGCTAGCTAGCTAGCGATGAACACGGACGTGGAATTTCACATCAGGCAGAATTATCCGTGGACCAAGCTCCCAGCTAATGTCAAACAGGTACCGTGTTTTGTCGTTTCCTCGGGGACGGGGGGACGGGGCACCGCCGTGTCCCTGGGGGGTGAACCTGTCAATGTCACCGCAGTGCTCTCTGTTTTACGGGCAGCTGTCAAGGAGGCACCACTCGCTAACCCTCTCTGCAGCGGTTCCACCATTCAGTCCGAGTTATCGTTCACCATCATTACATTACAGCCATTGAAGCTCGGCTTTCCTTCACTGTGCATCACATGACAATATTTTTTGATAGGTGGCGCCACATGATCTTTGCGCGTGCATGTAACCCTGCAGATATTGCATTAACACCTTTACGAACACTGTGTTATAGTCATGCAAAATATGTAAAAAGACGATAACTATTAATTGTCTGCATCAATCCCTCGTGCATGTGCCATTTTGCATACATGTCGTGGTGTTTTCACATACTGGGGCTTTGCGCTGCTGCTTGAGCTGCCTGCCTCCCTTTGCATCCTTCTCTGATTTTCTCCCAATCAGAGAAAAGTGTGCTTCTGCCCAGGTGCCCCAGACCTCCAGGCACCTTGTCTGTCAATTGGTTTGTGCTTATATAGTTTTACATTTTACACCAATCTTTCAAGATATTGATCTGATAATAGTGTTGTTGTCCCTTAGGCTTAGATGTATCTGTATTCCTCACTGTGTGTATTTAAGTTCCGGATGCCAGAGCCGTTATGGCACGAAAAACTGAATCAGTGGCCTGCTGTGTGTAAATGAATGTGGTAGTCTGTAAGCGAAAAACTGAATGTTTTAATGATACCGATCGAGTTGTTTTTGATCGATGCTGCATCTCTAGAAAAATGTAGTTTTAAGGCATGGACGATTAAAGCACAGTATCAAATGCCACCCTGGCAGGTTAATTCAGCCATAGTCCTCACCCGTATGCTGTGTTTTCCTTTCTTCTGCAGAGTTTGGGGAACTCTCAGCGTGAGTATGAGAAGCATGTGCTGCTGTACAGCATCCGAAACCAGCTGCGATTCCGCAATAACCTAGGTGAGCATGTTTGTTTGTTTACATATCCAGTTCCTCAGATACCTGGTACTGTAAGACACATCATGAGTTGTCAGTTTAAGTTGAAAAGACAAGCGCTAACAAATTGTTGTAATTTTTAGAATAGAGCATGTCCGTACATTTGGACTGGACTGGCCAAACGCACGCTCAGTTTCCAGTTGACCAGGTGTATTTAAACAAATGCACAATTCTTAAAAACAGAATACTCTGCAATAAATTAACTTTCAAAAAGATGATAGGATATGTACATCTCATTATTTAGAGGCTGGCCAGACTGTATAATATTGTGTCACTGGAACCTGCAGAGATACTTCATTCTTCTCCTGCTACGCTTGAGAGTGAATGATATTGACAATTTACTTTAGCATATTTGTCTTGCCAATAACCTAAAGTGATGGTTTTACCAGTTAGGAAATACGTTGCTGAAAATAATGTGTGTAATAGTCTACAAATAGGTGTGTAATAAGAAACACTTTATCTAATCAATTGCATATCACTTGCTTTTGTGACCATCTGGAGCTGGTTCAGGATCGATACTCCTCCTTTAAACTGGATTGATCTGACAGGAAGTGTTGCTATATGAACACTCACCGCTGGCTTTGTGTGTGTTTGTGTTTGTGTGTGTGTGTGTGTGTTTTCTTGAGCAGTGCGCCACGTGAGGAAGGATGAGCGCAAGTATTATGAGGAGCTCCTGAAGTACAGCCGGGAACACCTGATGCTGTACCCCTACCATCTGTCTGACATCATGGTCAAAGGGCTGCGGGTCACTCCGTTCTCATATTACATAGGAATCATGGAGGTAAGCATTGCAGTGCTGCTTTTCAGAACAGAATAGGGCAGATGGGTAGCCGGGGAAATCCAGACCTGCCGCTGGCAAATGTAAATTTGCTCAGCTTACTGGTCTGGGCACGAACCATTGGAGCACATTAATTATGTCGGAAAATTCGGAGCTACCAATCAAATCGTAAACAACAAAGATGGATGCGGATACGTTGTTTAAAATGGCTTTTGATCCGACACTTAATAATTTGGAAGATGGCACTCAAATCTTTCATTAGTATGTTTCGCCGACCGACCACTGCAAAGGTTTAATTGACCAGTTAGCCCAGCTGTTCACTAAACAAACTGGGGTGAATATGTCACCTTGTTCATTGCTCTGATTGGTTGTAGTGCTATCCAATTGCGTGTAGTGGTATTAGAAATGTATGCGTTGGTGCCGCCCCTTGAGTTGGGAAGGTCTATTGCTCATCGCCAGACCTTACATCGTTCTAGATGTGGGTCTGGATTTCCAGGCTAGCAGATGATGCGGGAAAAAAACATATAATTACATATTGATAAGCAGCTTCTAATACACCAGCACATTTATCTTTTTGCGGAAGGTCAGTACACCAGCCCCGCTTTCTTCCGAAACCCAAGACAATGCCATCAGTGATTTCACATTTTCATCTGTGCTGCCTTTCAGAACAATGCACCAGCTAAACACAAAGGCACAGAGCAGGAACAATATATGTGTGGTAGCAAAGAGTCTGTAATCGGTTTGAAAAAATTCTGTCTCTCTTAATTTAAACTGAACAATGTCTTCATCTCTGGCATCCCCACTGCAGAAAATGGCAGTTTGACACAAAGGAGAAAATCCAAGAAGCCATTATAATGGATGAAGGATCTGAGCTTTTCACAACACCCTTCCCTCATTTGTAACGTGTTCTTTGTTACTTGGATAATTGAGACCTATAATTGCTCAGTCGATGCATAGAGGAGAAACCGGTGTTCATCATTAGCTAGCATGAATGAGTCAGGCACTGGAAATTAAAATGTTGTAACATGTCATGAAGTACCGGCTGGGGATGTAGTGATTGCATGAAATTATAAGATGTATTCAGTTCATCTTTATACAGACTATTATTGTACAGGTTTAGGAGCGGCCATGGTGGTGTTGTATTTGCTATTTTGATAGACTTGGCGTCAGTCTGTCACTAGGTGTCAGTCGGTGTCTTTGTGAAGCCTTGTGTAATCAGCTCAGGGAGACGAAGAGGAGCGATCCAGACACACACACACACACACACACACACACACACACACACACAGACACACACACACACACACACACACACACACACACACACACACACACACACACACACACACACACACACACACACACACACACACACACACACACACACACACACAGAGAATTCTATGCGGTTTGCTCTGCCCTTAGTTTGGGCTTGGTCCATATTTGGCTATTATGCCCAATGTTCTTTTGTTATGACTTCACTATTAATCATGAATAAAGACGAACCATTTAGCTTTCAGCTCTCAGTAAAAAATAGGCTGCACCCATTTAAACAAAACTTTACAGAGCCTTGTGGCCACTGTTTTGCTGATGGCTATGTCGTATTCTGATAATCCATTTTAAGCGTTTGATGGGAAGGGGGTAGTTAGAAATTAGCATGGCTTCTCATATCTGCTAATCCTGTTATTAATCAGAGGCAGGCGGGTGTAGAGAGGAGGAAAGGAAAAAATTAGTTTAATTCTTCTTTTCACTGTCTCCTTTCTCCTTTCTTTTTCTTTTTTTTGCACCTCCAGGATATTATGAACAGCGAGAAGAGTTACGACTCCTTGCCCAACTTCACTGCTGCTGATTGTGAGTTTTTTTTCTCATCTTCCTCCCTTCTCCCCCACCTATTTTAAGAGGATTAAAACCAAAACCTTAAAATAAGGAATCTTCAAAGGTTACCTCAACTGACATTGCTGTAATATACATAGTGCGTATCAGTTCTTCAACACATCAATGAAACTAGAGCTAAAACAATTGATTTTCCGATTTAACAGTTTTGATAAATTCTTAATATAATTTATTTTTTACAGGTGCATCTGTTTTTACCAGGTGTAGATTTGCTTCAATGTCATGTTGTTTAATTACCGTAGGCCATCTTTTGCGAAAAAACCAGATTTATATTGTGTTGAATCTAAAAAGTTTAAAGTGTAAGGGCAGTGGAAGCATTCTACGACTTTATGTTGACTAGCGAAACGGGTTTTGGCGTTGGCCCGTGAGCGACTGAGTCCTGGCAGTACAGGAGCTTCATGCTGTGGAACCAGAAGGCTGCCAGCAGGCTGCCGTGCTCACAGGGGCCTCTCTCCTCTAATCTCCCTGGAGGAGCTTTGGAAGTGTGTCATGCAGAAGTGGGTGTATGGAGAGGCAGTGAGAGATATAGTGTGTGTGTTTGTTTGAAAGAGAGAGAGAGTTTATTTTTAAACGTGGGTGGCTGTTAGTGTGTTGTGTCTTTGTTTCCGTGAAACAGCATGATCCAGGCGTATGATTCTGCTGCGTTATAGGGCCTAATGCAAACATTCTTTACCGGTCCCTCTTTGCATTGGCAGCCGTCCCATTGTGTCTCTGTCCCTTCCAGACCTGTGCCGTATAGGCTAGAGGAGATGACACGGTGGGACTTTAGAGCCAAAATGGCATACATCTCCGTCGACACAGGCTATACAACTTAACTAGAGGTTAATTTAATTACAGATAAGAAAATCACGAACAAGCTCAATTTTATTATTTTCATACAGAAGAATGTACTCTCTTGTACTGTGAAGTTGGAAATATCCAGGAAAAAATAACTCTCAAACTTTGCTTCTTGCTGTAATTGTTTCTCTTTCTTTTGTATAAATTGTAAATTGCTGTAATTGAAAAATGCCACTGACAATCTGGCTGCCGCAAATTTGCTGCGAGTACGAGTGTACGGCAAGTGACTGGGGCATGATTGATTTTTACTTTGCTAATTTTCTCACGGCCCCCCAGGTCTGCGGCTGCTTGGCATCGGGAGAAACCAGTACATTGACCTGATGAACCAGTGCAGGTCTTCCAAGGTAAGACATGATTCTAGTTATCATTTATAGAACAACACCTCACACGTAAACTGCGTGTATTGATTCACTTTTGCACATAAAGTAGGAATACAGAATTTTGAATCCAGCTGTATCTTCACTGATTGGCATGGCAATACTCAATATGCACGTCTTCACTATAATAGCCATAAAAGAGAAGCACAATCAAGCTCACACCATACACAATACAATCTTATTTTGGCAAATATTATTCTCTTTACAATAGAACATCGTAACTTAACGACCCTGTTTTTTAAGACTTTAATGACTCGATCTCATTTCACCCGCTTCCCCATTTTTTCAGAAATTCTTCCGCAGGAAGACGGCGCGAGATCTGCTACCGTCCAAACCAGCGGAAATCTCTGTTGAGCCGTGGTGGGTTGCGCACACAGGCTACATCACTGAGGATGATATCAGGGTGAGAAAAAGATATTCACGCCTTCTCCACATTTCAGTTTGATGTCTGTAGATATGGGTTCAGATATTTTATTTTTAGGGATAGCAGGCAGCGATGTGTGGAATCATGCTGATGCGGTAACCAGCCTATGAAAGGGTATTTGGTAAAAAAACACTTTTTATACGTTTATATTTATACGTTAATACATTATTACATTGAGGGAGGTCCAGTTTGTTGTTTAAATCCTTTTTCCTTTCGTGTTTGTTACATGTACCCATGATCTTCAAAATAAGTGAGAGATTGCCTTGTGTTGGTGGGATTTTATTTTTCAACATGAGCTTCTTATTGAAATTCATACACATTACCCACCAAGCTACAATGGCTCATCCCATAAGCCTTTGCACTGAATATGGAGAACTTACCTGACTAAAAATAAATACCTGCCAAGTTATTTTTCTCCTACCAGGAAAAATGTACAGTCTAGGAATCCACATAGTTATAATATGCATACATAGTCATCATCCCAGAGACTGCACTAACACTGTTTTGAGAAATCCAAGGGCACAAATCACAAATGGGAAAGTATGCTCTAATGTGTGTTTGATGTGTGTCATTACAGATCTGTTCTACAGCAGAGAAGAAATACATTGATAAGATGATTGATTCTGGTCCTCAACTGGCTGGATCAATGGAGTACAACGTGGTCTTAAGTGAGTATCTGTCACATGTTATGTTCCCATCAAAAACATCTATCTGCTTATTACGTCGAAATCAAAATGAAATTATTGATTACGTCCATGCCTCGCTTTCTAACTTTCCTGATAATAAGAACTTTTATTCTTTTCATGAATAAAATAAATCTGACAATATTTTGAGCAATATTCAAATGTGGCCAAATTTTTTATTTATTTATGGGAGTGGTAACATAGCACAATATTGTATTAGGTGGCCATTCCTCAACAGTGCCTTTTATATTCCATTAGATACCATAACCACACCCAGACTCAGTTTAAGATTCTGCACAAAGCATTTCAGTGGATTGTTTAATTTTACTCCTTTATTTTAATCTGATCCACTCCAGTCTCCTCTTGCATCCTGTTTTCGGATGCAGTTAAGGAAACGCGTTGCATCCTCAATCCTTGTGCAACATCACTTTGATGATTCAGCTTTAAATATGGCTATCAAGGGGGCAAAAGTCTGTGCACACGCAGGCTGATTCTTGTGTTACGGTTGAAGGTCTTTCATCTGCGTTCTGGTGTGAATTCCAAAGATAAGGCTCAGGGACTGAGGTTGTGTCTATACAGTTTAAATGTTAATTAGAGAACATTGTGACGGTAAGGAACCTCTGCCTCTGGAGTGCCAGTGACTGAGTGGTAACAAATACAATCGCATACAGGAGACGAATGGCAATTAGAATATAAGTATAAGTATATAAGTAAATATATAATATAAGCTATATAACAAAATTCAGTTCTATTCATTAAAGTTCAATAACTAGATTGTTTATATTGCAAGATTTGTTTTCACTAAACATAGCACAATGTTAAAAGATGTGTCCATTATGCCCACAGTATTATAATGTGTTTGTTTTTGTACTCTAGGCTTGTACAACCGGGGCTACATCTACTTGGATGTTCCCATATCTGATGACAGCTGCATCGCAGGTACATAAGTTTGTGTGTGTGTGTGTGTGTGTGTGTGTGTGCGCGTGCGTGCGTGTTTTTAAAGATCCTGCTATTAACCACCCCTGGGTGGTTACCTTGACTTAACAATGCACATACCTAAATTACAACTGTGGCGACATAAGCAAGCATTATGGGTAATAGACTTGCACCGATCTGAAATGATGCCTAATGGTGTTCTTACACATAGAGACATTATTTTAAAAAGTGAAAAACACAACAATGTGAAAGATAATGTCCTTAGATGCGTTTGCACATCTGCTACACTCTGTTTGTGTCTTTCAGTGCCCCCTCTGGAAGGCTTCGTCATGAACAGGGTCCAGGGTGATTACTTTGAAACGCTCCTCTACAAAATCTTTGTGTCCATTGATGAGCAGACAAACGTAGCGGAGGTAGGCTTAAGAAATATGTTATATTGTGCTCCTCGAATGTAATATGACTGTGGTGCGTGTGATCAACTTTTCAACCGAGTCCTACTTTCTTTTCTCTCTCTCTCTCCTCACAGCTGGCAAACGTGTTGGAGATCGACTTGGGCTTAGTGAAGGTTGGTATCCACTTGCTACAGAATGTGAGATTTAAAAACAAAATGCTATGTATAGAGCCAAGCAAGGTTTTTCACAAGAGGAGAGAAAAATGGTAGATGTGGGAAATTCTTGCAATTTCAAAATCTTGCAATTTCAAAATCGACACTGACAATAGATAGTTTTAGTTTTTTTCCTCTCTTTTGAGACATTCCTTTCGCCTCTCTTTATACTTGGAAATTCACAGTAGCAGTCGAAAGAAGCAAAGCAAACAGCTTTATAAATATTTTCCTAAATAAGGGTTTTGCAGCCAAATATTTCATTTGACATCAAATCCGAAAGATTAAAACCGTTTTCTTATAATATTTGTTCCTTTGAATTTGCCTTCCAAAGGTATGCTACTATTACATTTAGGGGCTGGCAACTTGTTGTATACATGTGTCTTTATACAATTCCGTAGCACTAGTACATTGGCATTGCTGTCTTTTTTGTTGTATTAGGCATTAGATGTCTGCAGATAGATGAGAGAAGTAGGGATATTGTGTTTCCTTAGAAAGCAGATACTCCTGCAAAATTCTTGATTCATACTTGCACAGCGTACACCTGTGAGGTCGACCCAATTTCCCCCAGATTCCTATTCACTCTCCTTCAGACATGGAGCAAGAAAGCCCCCACCTTAAGGTTATGACCTCCATTGTGAAGAGCTGAACTCCCTTGCCCCTGGCTCTCACCTCATCCTTGCCACTGAAAAGCAGCCCTTGAGATGAGAGTGGTTAACAGCAGCGGTTGCAGCGATTCCGCTGGAGAAACCTTGCAACTTAATAGAGGATTGAGACATCTGAGAGGTCTCCTTTGTGCAGAACTTTCCCCATCGTGACACAAGTTTAACTTTCTCTTGAATAATGACCTCCTCATGGCCCGAGTCACTTCTTTTGATATGATAGAGGGCGGCTAAGACTTGACCTCAGCTTGCACCGCCGGGGAATTAAGGTGTAGAAAGCAATCTAGCCCACCATACTTGACTGAGGTGGCCTGTTTCAGCCTGAATAAAAGATATAACGGCAAAGCAAAGAGACGGCATGAATAACTTAAGGAAATGATGAAAGAGCCAGCCGACATTTAAGAGGAAAGTACACAATGTTACCTTTTTTATGTCGCTTTTTCTTTTTTGTGTCAATCTGATTCACCTGCACATAGAGGAATGACTTTACTGTAGATCCTTGTTACTATGCAGGTCCAGGTTTTTTGACTATGCATTGTATAGATTAGTACTGAAATGGTTGGGAGAAATACTTAAGATGGCTGACTGTTTATCGCATTGTGAAGTATTAAATGTGAGCGTGTCCTTGCTGTGTTTTATCAGAATGCAGTGTCCATGTACTGTCGCCTCGGCTTCGCTGTGAAGAAAGGTCAGGCGATCGGCTCAGAGCAGCTCCACCCCACCTGGAAGAACGCCCCGTCTGTCAACAGACTCAAGTATGTGCTTCGTGTACAGAATGCCAATATCCACCGGTCAATTGCAGTGCATGACATGCGTTAAACCATGTTCACTTGCATTATTTTGCATTTTTAGATACATTTTTCATTTCCAAAAAACTTGCTTTCCATGATACAATGTATAATACACTACAGGGAGGTTTTTTACTTTTTATTTATTTTTTGAAGATTCAATCTATTGCTTAATGGTATGTTATGGAACTCAAGACAAGTTGGATGTGAAACATTTTAATTTCCGAATTTCGACCTCAAAGCATTTCCATCTGCACAACGTCAAACCATTAATGTGATGTCAGAAAACTGATTCTCCGTGAAGTCGGGGTAGGAGGTCGTAAAAATGACGACTTCCCAGTTGCACCATAACTCTTCACGTGGGAAAGAATTTATAGTTGGGATCCATTCTTCCACCTTATAAATCTTTCATCTTCATAAAGGATAAATTACATACTCTTAAAGGCTGAAATATGTCAATCATCTCAGCTTAAGAACGTAATAAATTGCTACATTAGTTTTGTTTTCTTTCAATGGGACAATTTTCAATTTTCTTTTTAGGACCGTTGACCCTCAGAAGATGCTGCTGTCCTGGGAGCAGGGCAGTCCTGTCATGGAAGGAGGCTCGTCAGCCACTGACACTGACACCACCAGCCTGGAAGAAGGTCTGTTTACACACACACACACACACACACACACACACACACACACACACACACACACACACACACACACACACACACACACACACACACACACACACACACACACACACACACACACACACACACACACACACACACACACACACACACACACACACACACACACACACACACACACACACACACACACACACACACACACACACACACACACACACACACACACACACAGAGCTGCAGTTTATGCAAAGAAGTACAGATCCTTGTGCATGCACACAAAGCATTTCTGTATGTTACTAAAGTTGTTTTGAAACAGCAGTGCTAATTAATCCGTAAGAAAGCTCAGTCCTGCTTCTCACAGTTGTTCTTATTTTAAAAGGTCTAAAAATTGTCCAAAAATGTCTGGTCCAATTTTAACTTTGTTACTGCTGGGTTGTTAGACTAAGTGGCTGAGTTTACATGTTAATAACCAATTAAAATTCAACCATTTGACATGGAGACATGGTTTTGGGCTGGTCCTTGTAAACACATTTTGAATTCAGAAAATCACTAGCTCATATCTTCGATTTATGAACCATGTAGCCATACAGTCGTGCTATTACATGAATTAATGTTGTTTTTATGTGTTTTTTTTTCTTCTTTTTTTCTCTGTAGCAGACACAGGCAGTGTAGGAAGCCTGAGCATCCCAGCCGCACCCACAAAGAGGATTGCATTCCTTTTTGATTCGACCCTTACCGCCTTCCTCATGATGGGCAACCTGTCTCCGGTAAGTGACTGCATGTGAACAAACAGTTTCTCAGTGTTTAAAGGCTTAGTATAGACAGAATCACAATCAAAATATTGGGCGCCTTAACGCCTCTTTGTTTTTGTTCTGCTGTCAGAACCTGAAGAGTCATGCAGTAACCATGTTTGAAGTGGGCAAGCTGTCCGACGAGACTCTGGACAGCTTCCTGGCTGAGTTGGAGAAGGTGAGACCATCAATGGAAATCAATGGTGTGTTTAGGGAAACACCAGAAGATGCTAAATCATTATATAAATTGCTTATAGCTTGATGTGTACATGCTAGCACGTATAACACACAGTACACACAGACACTCTTCTTTTAACATAAGTCCTGGTTTCTGTGTTCCCAGGTAGAGAGCACCGCAGAGGGCGAGGCCCAGCGTTACTTTGACCACGCTCTTACTCTGAAAAATACCATCCTCTTCCTGCGCTACAACAAAGAACTCACTCAGGACCAAGGACCTGATATCCCAAATATAGGTAATCATACTGATACACCCTCACCTGCTCATGCCTGCACGTGTGTTTAATGAGCAGCTTGCCGGCCGGATATGTTCTTGTGTCTTCTTGCTGCCTTCACAACCTCAACAGCAAGCTAATAAGTACTCATATATTTGTCTGCTGACTGCACACTTTCACTACCTTGCTTCAGCTGTAGGGTTTTATAGTTAATTTTCTGCCAATAGTTGGCATCATCTGTGATACCATTTTGTAAAGGTGGTTTCAAAATCTCTTTTAAAAGCTGCATCTATGATGGTTTGTTAATTTGTGCACGATTTAAAGCAAAAATGGTGCTCTAAACTCTTGACTCTGTTATTCTAAAGGTATTCTGAGCTAAATGACTCCCATTCAACTGCTTAAACACTTGCTCTGTGGTCTTGGAAAATCAATATTAAATCAATTAAGCATTTAAAAGTGACTTTCATGTGAAATTGGAGTGGAAACTGGAAGCAAAAAAGAAAAAGTATGCTACCTTTGGCAAACTATATCCTTGTGTCACTCTTGGCTGTGTGTTTCATCTTTGTGTAAACAGTTCCTCTTTAATATGGTGGCGTTTTCCTGGATATACACCGACGTGCAGTGAGAGTAGAGCTTGTATTGTTCCACTGGCGTCTCTAGGGGGAGCAGGAGTGATTGAGTCCTCCCAGTGACACCAAAGCAAATCTCTGCGTTTCCATGCCGCTGCCATTGTGCCACCAGATGCTGTTTGTTTGGTTTGGCGGTGTGCCTCGCTGCTGATTGTCTTATCTCTCAGGCCTCCTCAGCTGCTGCTCCAGGCGTCTGCCGAGGAGGGAGTGCGCTGAGAGCTGGCTGGCGTAAAGCTGAACTAAAACCCACAGTGACACAAGAGTCTAATGATGATCCTAATGATTGTCCTTTTAAGATATCTTGTCAACAGACAAACCCTCTCAACAGATTGTTTCGTGCTCTGCTTTTGAAGTGCTGCACCACATAGTGATAAAGAAAGCTGAATTCTGATTGGCAATGTTAAACAACAGAGGCTGTTAGATACTTTTGGTCTTCTTTACAAGTCACCTTGGAGAGAAAACGCTCTTCTCAACACCAAGGCAATAAATAAATAATCACTAGGCAGAGGAACATCCAGGATCTCCGTTTACCATTCAAAGGGATTGTTGGGAAATACGTTTCACTACTGCTTCAAGTCATTCATATTTGATCCATGCAGTTAAATTCATAGAAGACACAATAACTACATGCATACTACTAATAACCACTTGTGCTTGGTTCCCCAGCCTTTTTTGCACAGAAGTTGTGACGGCCCCTTGTTTTTCACTCCCATTAGGCTTCCCCTTGGACATGTTGCGCTGTGAGAGCCTGCTGGGTCTGGACCAGGCCACCTGCAGCCGCGTCCTCAACAAGAACTACAAGCTGCTGGTTTCTATGGCACCGCTTAGCAACGAGATCAGACCCATCAGCAGCTGCACGCCTCAGGTATGAGGGAGAGAGAAGGGGATACTCTATGGCCATCTGGGATGTTGGATCAAATGGTGCCCTGTCTGTTTGTTTTTTTAGTCTGCAGCAGGGCATGTGTTTGTTTTTGTGTTGTTGCCCTTATACTGTGTGCTGGTCCAGAGTGATTTGTGACTCTCTGTGTGTATGTGTGTGTGTCTTTGTGTGCATGTATGGTATGTGGGCGCTTGGCCTGCAGTTGCCCCCCAACAACAAAACAACACAAAGAGAGTGAGAGAGGAAAGGAGGCGGCGAGGCTCATGGGTAATTCCTCTCTCTGGCCACACTCCAGCTTTCTAGCTGAGCTCCGATAGACAGAGCGAAGGAAGTTAAACTCTTGTTGTGCCAGGCATGCTGCTGTTTGTTCTCACGCTACTGGGACCCAGCAAAGTTTGATTCTGTGAATTATTTTAGGTTTGTTTTTTCCGCACTTCTCTTGAAAGACGTACAGCACTGATACAATAACGCCCCTTCTTCCTTTGTTCATTTGAATTGTTTTTATATGTGGGAAATAAAAGTTGAAATAAAAGTGTTCTGAGGACAATGATGTTGATGTGGGCATGCATTAGCTCTGCTCCTACTGTATACCTAGTGTATAAATGTTTGTTTTTTCCCTGCAGCACATTGGCCCGGCCATCCCCGAGGTGAGCTCCATCTGGTTCAAGCTGTATCTGTACCATGTGACCGGCCAAGGCCCGCCGTCTCTGCTGCTCTCTAAAGGTTCCCGCCTCCGCAAACTGCCAGACATATTCCAGGTAAGCCCACTCCCCTCTCCCCCCACCAAACTAATGATTAAACAGCTACGTAAATTGACTAAGTGTTGGTGAGTCAGTAAACATATGCTGATACGGATACTGTAAAGTGTAAGGATTTTTAGTTCTAATTTTAATGATGCATATCCCCCCTCAATAATTTGTATTTAACCATTGTATAATCATTTAAACAATTTGTATTTTCTTCACATTTGACTTTAATAAATGTTCTCACTCAACATTTCTTGGTGCTGTGGAAACGAGGAGGTGAAACAGCTATAAAACCTAACCTGATTCTCCCCTAGATAGCAACATTCCTGAGGCCTGATAACGCAAAGGCCTTGCTGGTCAAGCAAGTTGTAAACACTATCAGGCTGGGAAGCTTAACCCAGTCAGTAAAGTTCGGCAGAGGACGTCCAGGATGTGCAAGAGAATGATCCCTGAAACCAGATGACAGCAATAAAAACCAATCATTGTCCTTTGTTTAGGGAGGTTAAAAAGCCTTGCTGTCGAGAAGGGCTCTTGACTTTTTTTACTTTTCCTGTCCCTGAGGGCTGCATATCCTGTCCTGTGATATCACTTCATTAAACATCCTCTAAGAACTTGGAAACTTCTCTCCAGTCATCCTTTATTTTTGCCTTCCATATTTCCGAATAAACGAACACGTAATTTAACATCCTGTTAAAAGGCTCCATATGTGATAAGAAAAACAACACTTTGAGCCTTACTCAAGATGTGATTGGACACCCTTTTTTTCTTCCAGCCCTCTTAATAATTTGACCTTGCTGTTTGAGCTAGAGGAACAGGTGATCAGAGCACTGGAGGTAAAACACAAGGCTCTTTCCGTCCGTCCTCCCTGCCAACATTAATTTTACTCAGAAAGCACCTGGTGCATCACAATCACGGTCATACCGCACAGCGCACCTGCATTTTTCTTCTTTCAAGGCTTCCCTTACCCTGAGACAGGGGACAAAAGAGAATTTGATGCGGTGAATTATCAGGAGAGGACGGGTAATATCATGCAAATGGGTCACTCTACAGGAACATAGCAGCCTCTATGTTTCTAATGAACCCAAGTAACAACCAGATTATCTATTCTTCACTTTAAAAGATGAAAATAACAAATGCAAAAAGAAAAGAAGAACACCTTAATGTCATGGAAAAAGCTCCGACTCAGTGTTGGAAAGGAAGGTTTTACAAAGAGCAACATGTTTTTATAAAAAATGCCTTATTGTTATTATTACTCAATGCTATGTGATGAGCTGTTGGACATGTGTTCCCATGATGCTGTTCACCTCATGGTTTCAGTGGTGAGCGGCTGCAGGAGAAGCCTTTGTTGACCTGCTCTATTCTAATTTCTATTCAGGTCTACGACAGGTTGTTGATCACCTCCTGGGGTCACGACCCCGGTGTAGTGCCAACATCCAACGTGCTCGCCATGCTCAACGATGCACTCACACACTCAGCTGTGCTAATCCAGGTGAACAGATACATACACACACACGCACATATGAGCTCCAGTTTTACAATGATGTTGTTTCAGGTTGTTTTGGGAATGAAATTGACATTCACAGCTGAACACTGCATCATCTGTTGTTACGCATCAGCTCTTTGTGTTGTTTGCAATAAAAAACTTGGTACCAAGTTTCACTTTATGGATATGTAAACTGCAGTGTGTGTGTGTATTTGTGTGTGTGTCACCCCTCAGGGTCATGGTATGCACGGTCATGGAGAAACAGTTCACATCCCTTTCCCTTTTGATGAGGATGATTTAAAAACAGGTGAGTTATTGTATGTGGATGTAGCTAAAAATAAATGAATTCACAATTTACATCCTATGTGTGATACTACAGGGCTGTACGCTTATTTTTTTAGGTGGTAGCACTGGTGCTAGCAAGCAAAAAAAATCAGTAGCACAAAAATAAATTCAGTAGCACACAAAGTATGATCGAAAACTTGCATAACCTTAACCCATGCATTTAGCTCTAATTACCTTTTAGCCTGTCATCTTAGTCTCATTTGAAATTCTCAATTAATGTCATATCCTAGTGTGTGCAGTAATAATTGTAGAAAAATTAATAGGGGTGCACTGATTGTAATTTAGACAAAATAATCTAACCTGCCTGCCAATTGC
Organism: Hyperoplus immaculatus; assembly: GCA_949357725.1. Lineage (NCBI taxonomy): Eukaryota > Metazoa > Chordata > Actinopteri > Uranoscopiformes > Ammodytidae > Hyperoplus > Hyperoplus immaculatus. Next base: position 11,585,373 of record OX442367.1, read on the forward strand.
AATTTTTTGATGATTCAGAATTATTTCTCCCCATAAAATTAATATCTATATATTTTTTGTATATACATATCATTATTATATTCATAATAATAAACATTTTTGGTAAATGTCCTTCTGTTAATTAAAACCTATAACTTTAAAACATATAGCCTATTAAATAAATAAGTATACATATTGGTACAATTTAGGATAAGTTAAATTGGTTGCTGTGAATGTGTTGGGAGTAGTTCTTCAGTGGCTTATCAGTTATTTCAAACTTTGTTTAAATAGACTACTGTTGTTGACTGCTCTCTGCAGCTGAAGCAGTTGATTTTCAAGCTAGCGCACTGCAGGGCTGTGAAGTGCGAACTTCCTGTTCTTACCGGCTTCAAAAAAGTCAACTCACGTTTGGCTAGTAACATGCTTTTAATGTGAAGACGCACAGGAAATGTTCTGTTTGCACACTCGCTAACTTAACTGCGTGACGGGTAGACTACATTTACCCGAATTTGGAGAGTGTTAATGTAGAGACCTCTAAGCAGTGTTGTGCAGCACTCCTATGTGTCTAAAACAGACAGCATCTGCTCATTAGCACTCGTGCGAGTGTACTTGTTTTCATCATCGCACGTGATCAATTTCAGTAGCAAATGCGATGAAAACTGTCGCACTGTACAGCCCTGTACTAATACATTTATTTATGATAAGCTGACACGCTGGCGCTCTAACCACTACACCATGAGCGCCCCTTGCAGCTCTTTAATATATTTTTTTGTAATTGGTTCAGAATGGGAGCTTATGCTAAGATACAGGGGAGATGTGTTTTTCTTTTAAAAGAATGTTATTGAGGGATTTTACAGGAGATCAGTATTAACTAGTTTACTTGTGTTAATCCTTGAGTTGATTCATTAGAAAGAAATGTCAGACTTTGTGATATGCTTAAAAAACTAAACTTATTGACTGATAATATTATAACCACCATACTAAGGGGTGTGCACGTGTACATGTGTAACCGGTTAGTGAATCATAACCGTTTAGGAAAAATCAATAAACAAAAACCTTTTTATATTTTAAGTTTTGAAATTACTTCAATCTGTTCTGAAAGCACGCAGTAATTCTTCTCAAATCAGAAATGACAACGGTTAAACGTGTACACGAAAAAATTGCAGTCGTGTAACCGTTTAAACATTTTTGTGTACGTTCACACCCCTAAACCAAACCATACCCTAGTAATATCAATGTTTGGATACTGTCCCTGCCGTGTTGTACTTAAATGATGGATGTCACTTTGTCCATGCTGCTCTCCTTTCACTGCTGACTCAGATGATCAATAGTTTTTGCATCGAGAAGTTTGGCTTGTCACTTGTATCGTCTGAAACCACGTGTTTGCTCATTTGTGTGCCAAGTAGGGCCCGACCGATATATCGGCCGGGCCGGGATTTAATCGGCCGATTATAGCACATCTCCGAAAATCGGCAATCGGCAATGGCTGCCGATTTTTTATTTATTTTTTTTCAGCAATCATGTTGAGTAAGATGCATTGCTGCCCCGGAGGTAGCCTTATAGCCTTAACAGCAGCAGCAGGTGTGTTGTAATACATTATATTAATTCACACTTGACAGTTCCCCCTGACACCAATAGCAGAGTCATTGGTCATCTCTTGACTGTTAATAGTAGTTGATATTACTATAGTTATTATTTAGAATTTATATAGTGGTTTATTGGAGGTCATTCAAAGACACTTTACATCAAACATATAGAAAATCATACTTATAGAAAAAGAAAACAAAATACAGACAAATTAAAGATAAGGTTTGGAGTGGAGTCCGGTGTAATTATGCTTTCTTAAAGAGGTGAGTTTTGAGTTGACTTTTGAATGAGTTTATTTAGTCTGAGATGCTGATGTTTGGAGAGAGGGAGTTCCAGAGGGTTGGGTGCAGTTACATAAAATGCTTAATGTTCTGAGTTTAAAAATGCGTCATGTCACTTTAGACATATTTGTAACACTTTATTTTTTTTTAGATAATACATATTTCAATAAATAAAAAGTTCCTGTACACCTATTGACAGTAACAAGTATTTATATATATTTAAGGGTTCAAAAAAGTAATTTTTTTCAATATATATTTATGGGATTTAAAAAAAATAATAATCGGCCGATTTAATCGTTATCATAATTTTTCTTAGAAAATAATTGGCATCGGCATCGGCACCCAAAAATCCATATCGGTCGGGCCTTAGTGCCAAGATTAACACTAACAATACGTTGCCAGCCAGAATATCGCATCCTCTGGAGAAATTGTTTTTATATGAATGCCTCGCTATGCATATACTAAATAGAAAGGTTTATGTGCTACATTCAAAGCATCTCTCCTATAATTTGTGTTGTCTCTGTCCTCCCCGCACAGAGTTTTCCTGCTCCAACATGTGCACACACAAGGCACTGCTGAAGCTGAAGGAGCAAGTGGACCTGAAGCACCAGTGTGGCTATGTCACCATGCTCAACTCCAACAACAGGCACCGTCGCAGGCCGAGCGACAGTGTTGAGTGCAGAGGTGGGGGCACTAAATACACACACACACACACACACACACACACACACACACACACACACGCACACACACACACGCACACACACGCACACACACGTACACTTTTCCTTTTTTACTTTGCAAATTTTTTAATTTGAACTTTTGGAGAGAAGACGTATAGTTGAATTAGTAACAATGTATTTTCCTCTGAGGGTCCAAATTAAATAAAGATTGCCCACAGTCCAGTTTAATTATGCTTGTTTGTCTGCATAATTGTTTCCCTCATTGCGATAGCCTTTGCTAATGGATGTGGATCGAACAGTATTAGCCTTTACCGTGCGAATCACTGATTGAATCTGGCTGACGTGAAGTGATCACACTTCTGTTTAACATATTTATGCAAAAATCAGATATTTGTTCAGCGAAGGGAAACTTATTGAAGAAAGTAGTGCTTTCAATGAAGCTTCTCAACTTAACTTGGTCAATCAAGCCGTTTCTTAAAAACACCCTCTCTGCATTAATGCTGATGGAGCCTTGTTGCTTTTCTTCAAGGGGAAACCCATCTAGGTGGAGGCTTGGACAACAACGGCAGCACTGAGTCCTTTGAGCTCGTGACAGAAGAAAACAACGGGGAAACCAAAGCCAAGACAGACAGTAGGTCTACTATATTTTGGTTAATATTGCTATTAATTTATTTCTGATTAGAAAATCTTTAAACAGCTTTAAATAGTCAGCTGATATAAAGTTTAAAAGGACAGGTATGATGGTATCCGCTCCCCTCCTCTCCCTTTCCTTTAGCCAATTCTTCTGAAGATGAGTGGGTCCCTCTTGAACTGTGCTTCGGCATGCCCCTCTTCAGCTCCGAGCTCAACCGCAAAGTTTGTCGGAAAATCGCCTCGCACAAACTTTGCTGCAGCGAAAGGTAAAAAAACAAAAAAACACCCAGCATTCTCAAAAGTGTGACTTTTGTTTGTAACCCTGGAGTAGGTGTTATGACTATTGTTGGAGCGTTGCTTCAGCTTTGTTGTTGTTGTTTCAGCCTTCAAGAGCTTCTTCACTCGAGCCGAAAGCTTTCGCTGAAGGTGCTGAACTTCGTCCAGTCTTTCCAGGTAAACACACTCTGACTTCTCTTCAGGTTGCCATTTGAGAACACTTGCAGAAAATGACAAACAACTGAACAACTTGCAGTAGTGTTAGTTGTACACTGAGTTTCCTGGAAGGTAAAGAGTTAACAAAAGATTGACATGGGAAAAATAGCAAACAAACAAAAACAAAGGAAAATAATGATCAAAGTTGAAATTGAGAGCACAGGGTACTTAAAATGCACGTATTCATTTTATTTGCAAATGTTCTTGTTTATGTGATGATTTACGAAAGGGTGAAGAGAGAGACGAGACAGTATTGAGCGGAAAAAAATAGAGGAGAGAAAAATGATCGAATAGAAAGGGTGAAGGCATGGTGAATATGTCGTTTTTAGTTTCAGATTTGAACATCCTGTCTCTCTTGTGTGCTGTTTGCCTATGCCGCAGACCTTGCTGCTGTGACTGAGCTTCTTGACCCTGTCTGTCTAAAACATACACACATTTTCAGCCGCATGATTTAGCATTTCAGTGGAGCTGGATGGTTTTCTAAAGCAGCCACAGACTTTAAAATGACAAAGTGCGAGACACCATTCAAGTCAAGCCAAGTCCAGTTTATTGTCGATTTCTGCAATATGTGCCAGATATTGAAAATTAAAGAAATTGAAAATGTTTGATGTAAAAGCATAACAATGTTCGCACTAAGTATAAATAGATACATGTAAAAAGCACTTTTTAAGTGGAAAAGTGACATTCTCTCTAGCCAAGGCATGGGACGACAACTGGTTACAAGTGTCTCTGTCATACCATTCTAAGGTACTAGAACACATGATGTTAACATAAAAGTGTATTATATTCAGAATATTTCTGCATCAAAACCATTTTTACTAGAAGAGAAATGTGTAGAAAGTGAGCATGTCTAAAAACTTGCCCACCTAAAGGACTGCTTTGTTTAGAATAATTCAATTATTTGATTTGTTATGTTATCACACACATTTATTGATTATGATTTTCAGGATATTCTATATGTTGTTTAAAAAAATCAAAAGATTGTGTTCAGGCTGGGGGAAATTTTTTGTTTTTATCCAGACATTTCAAAATAACACATTTGAGAGCTTTAATCACAATACCGTGAAACCGGTAGAATATCATACCGGCAGAATATCATACCGGCCCATGCCTATTCTAGCCTTTCCATACTTTTTCTGTGGCCACTGATCTGTGACATTTGCCCCGTGTTGGCAGGATGGCATCACGGCGGCTGACATGGACAGTGGCGTGTCAAACCCTCTCAGTCAGCCCCCCGCGGAGTCCGGTGTCCCTTTGCCCGCCCTCAACCTCCTCTTCAAGGACGGGCAGCTGAGGGAGTGGAGCGGGCGGGCCCCTCCTCCTCTCAACATCTCAGCACTGCAGAAGGACCAACCCACATAAAGCCAACCCAACACCCCAACACTTCCAGATGTGTGTCATGACTCATGAGGAAAAATACGTGTTCAAGGTCCAACGATTGCATTTTCATATCCGATCACAAGGAAACACAGTCGTTCAGAATGCCCGCCCTCGTGTCCCTCAGTATCCAGTCATGGGGAAATTAGCCCTTTTGCATAGCACTTTGTCATTTACTTACTGCATGAGGAATCGTCCTCCTGACAGTGTTTTCCCGACACTAGTTGGACCCCCCCACCCCCCATCTCTTTTCTCTCTTCCCCTATGCGATTTCTTGTATTCATAGCAAGGCAGTGTTATCTGTTGGAGTGGTGCTATTATCACAGTATATAACAGCAATGCAGGTAAACAGCATATACACTTGGAAGTCCATTTGACAGGAAAAGACGAGCGCCGTTCACCCTTGATTAGCTCCCCTCCCTACCCTTCAATCAGTGGATGTTTTGTGGTCCCTGAGAGCGGAGTGTAAAGCGGTTGATATTGTATAGATGTTTTAACAACTACAAAAAAAGGACCCTTCAGGAATCATGTGAAAATATGCATATTCTAGGACCAGGTCTTTTGGACTAGAGTCCAAAATACGACCCCACTGACCCCTCCTCCCCCTTCCCTCTCTATTGTCTCAAGTTAAGTGATCTGATGCATGATACCGTTGCACAACTTGCACCATTTAAAAAAACAAATACTTTCCTCTTTTTTCGTAATAAATATTGAGGGCATCTATGATTTGCACTGCACAGGGATTTCTAAACCTGCGGATTAAGTAATTTCATTTATTGAATTTTTTTAAAATTGTTGGATACCTTGTAGTAGGCACATGATTTTAGAGCTCCCGTTTCGCACATGAAAATTGTTTCCTCTTGGAAACTCAAGAAAGGTTAGAAATTAACTGGGTATCAGAGAAACCACTGTTTTTTTTATCCTTTTGTTATCATTCTTTCTCAGTACAAGAGAACACCAAAGACCATTTTCCTTTCCTGTATATGATTTTTATATTTCATCTTCTGACTGTCATCTTGTTTATTTTGCTGCCTTATTTCTATCAGCCAATCAAAAAAAAAAAAAAAAACGACCAGGTCCTTAAATCGAAACTCTGAATTTGATTTGCTCATGTTAAGTTTCATCTTGCCTTGTTTATATTTAGCACTTTTTTTCTCGTAACGATTTCTGTACATTTGAATGAGTGTATATAACCAATAAAAAGCAACAGCATTGGGTCACAATACTACCAACCTGTTTTTAAGAATTCGACAAGACCAACCATCTGAACCTAATGGCACAGAACGGGAACAGTCATGCCTGTGTGTGTTTGACCCAGGCTGGTTGCCATTGTTGGCTGCCAGTATCTCTCCCTGGATCCACTCCAGATTGTGTGCAGTGCAGTGCACTCCGGCTCGCCACACTCTCCAAGGGATTCTGTTTACGCCATGTATTTTGCAAAACAGGGTTTGTAGTCTGGAGAGGAGAAGGCGGCGGCGCAGTGAAGGCTGTCTCAGATCCGTGGGAAGGGAAATGCTACTGCTTTTGCCCGGCGTCTCAGAGATGTGAAGGCCCCCCAAAAAGTGTGCGAAGTCCAGTCATGAATTTTCAGCGTGGTTCCAAGAATACTTTTTATTGCATTTACAGTGATTTCTTTTTTGAGTTTTGTTTTTTCGAAGGAATCTTCTATCTGCAGTTTTTTGACCCACTTGTGGTTGTTGTTTCTAATAACGTGATGCTGGAATAGACAAAAAAAACAAGAAAGACTCACATGAGGTTCTGCTGAAGCATGATGACTGTGTAGAAACTGTTGTTGTGTGTATGTTGTGTATGCGTGTGTAATGTACACCTTACTCTTTGGTGTGTTTTCATATACGCCTACCTTTCACAAAAAGAGTCCCTCCCCGAAATCCTGCCTGTCTATTATCTACTTGCAGTGCTCAGTCATCCCCCACACCCCCAACCCACAGGTATACATCCACTACAGTGTTAAAAAAAAGAAAATGCTAGTTTTATATGTCAGTGTATATTTTAGGAAATATGTGTTGTAGCTTGTTTCATGGGACTGTGAATATCATTGACTGAGTTAATTATGATGATGCTCTTGTTAGTAAATGGGTTTAGAAAAAAAGAACAAAGTGACATTCCTTCAACATTCTTTTCCTCCATCTTTGCTCCATTCTGACTCCAGAGAATTATTATTATTATAATTATAATAATACTAATAATTATTATTATAATTATAATGATAATAATAATAATTATTATTATTACAAATAAATATGTAAAAAGTATATGAAAATATAAATAAATATGTAATAACTTTTTCCTCCCTGAAAATGTCTCCCAATCTTGTTTTTCCTGATCCATGCTTTGTGGCTTTATGTCACTGATTCCTATCCAGCCCCATACTGGCTTCAGCATAGGAGCCAATCGCATTACACAATATTAAGCCTCAAACTCGCTGTGTTTTCCCAGCCAGGTGGAACAGATGGTGTGCAAGACGCAGCGGTCCGGATGCTCTGTCCATCTGCCTTCAAGTACACACTTGTTCACCTATCCTTGTAGATGTAATTGGACACTCAGCTCAACAACAATCTCTTGATACATGAATTGGAAGCCATTTGAAAAGCTACAAAAAAACATGTATTTGGGAGAAAGCGTAATGTGTCAGTCTGTGTGCCCCCTGCGGACAGGTGGAGCCCCGCCTAATTGCCTGTGGGTCTCCCAGGCCCTATAGCTGCTCCAGTAATATCCCAACACCACCGCAAATGACAGTGTGTCACTGTAGGAATGGGGGTGGGGTGGGGCAGGCAGGCACCCAGGGGTGTAAACTGGGTCATGCCACCTGAGGACTGAGGAGAAGAAGCTCCTAGAAGCGGTCAAATAGGCTGCATGTCATCACTCTAGCTGTTAATTTTCTTTCCTCACACTCTCAGCCCTGAACCGACGCTTGGGAGAGGTGTAATACATGTGATGAATTCATTCTGCAGGTTTTGTTATTTTTCGACTTGCATCACATGCGTTGTCAAACTGGGACTACAGCAAGGCTTCAGGCTAGAAATGGCAAAAAAAAAAAAGCCTGGAATAGAAGAAACAAAATGAGGTGCTGCACATTCACAGAACAGTACATGCATAAACTTGAGCCAAAGCTGATAAAATACCAGCAAAGGTTATTGTGAAATGGCACCGGCCCCCTTTGCACACAGCATTCCGGTGCTTTATCATCTCTAGTGGAACTGGGAGTACAACATCTAGATAAAGTTCCTTTGAAGCATGGCATGCATCAATCGTGGGTCAAACCATGACGCTGCAGTTGATCACTCTTGGTGTATAGGCTTTAATACATGTCCACATTTGTATTGAACCTACCTAGACTCCAACTTATAAATAGTGTATCTGTGATGCCAAAACACAGATCTATTTGAACAAGATTAAGGGTTTCCAGCTATGTTAGTGGACTACCTTGGCTGACTGAATAACATGTCAGGGATTTAGTCAAGCATAAAATGTTTTGACTAAGTGATGCTGCCAATTAAAAATGTCAGTGGATCACCAAAGCTATTACAATTCATCCTGAGGGAGACATGGATGTCTAGCAATTCTCATTGCAATCCATGCAATGGCAGTTTCAACCTCGTTGTGGTGCGACAGGAAAAGTTTAGAATAATCAAAGTCATAAGGGTAAATTTTCTGGTAACCATGGATGTCCATACAATCATTGGTAACACTTTACAATAAGGTACACACAATTGTAGTAGCTACTACATACCTACTACATAGTTTTTTTTTTTTTGCGCTACCTATGTGTTAGGTAGCACAAAAAAAAAAAACCCTATGTGTTAGGTAGCACATAGGGTTTTTTTTTTTTGTGCTACCTATGTGTTAGGTAGCACAAAAAAAAAAACCCCTATGTGTTACCTACTACATAGTTTTTTTTTTTTTGCGCTACCTATGTGTTAGGTAGCACAAAAAAAAAAACCCTATGTGTTAGGTAGCACATAGGGTTTTTTTTTTGTGCTACCTATGTGTTAGGTAGCACAAAAAAAAAAACCCTATGTGTTACCTACTACATAGTTTTTTTTTTTGCGCTACCTATGTGTTAGGTAGCACAAAAAAAAAAAACCATATGTGTTAGGTAGCACATAGGGGTTTTTTTTTTTTTGTGCTACCTATGTGTTAGGTAGCACAAAAAAAAAACCCCTATGTGTTACCTACTACATAGTTTTTTTTTTTTTGCGCTACCTATGTGTTAGGTAGCACAAAAAAAAAAAACCCTATGTGTTAGGTAGCACATAGGGTTTTTTTTTTTTGTGCTACCTATGTGTTAGGTAGCACAAAAAAAAAACCCTATGTGTTACCTACTACATAGTTTTTTTTTTTTGCGCTACCTATGTGTTAGGTAGCACAAAAAAAAAAACCCTATGTGTTACCTACTACATAGTTTTTTTTTTTTTGTGCTACCTAACACATAGGTAGCACAAAAAAAAAAAAAACTATGTAGTAGGTAACACATAGGGTTTTTTTTTTGTGCTACCTATGTGTTAGGTAGCACAAAAAAAAAAAAACTATGTAGTAGGTAACACATAGGGTTTTTTTTTGTTGTGCTACCTAACACATAGGTAGCGCAAAAAAAAAAAAACTATGTAGTAGGTAACACATAGGGTTTTTTTTTTTGTGCTACCTATGTGTTAGGTAGCACAAAAAAAAAAAAACTATGTAGTAGGTAACACATAGGGTTTTTTTTTTTGTGCTACCTATGTGTTAGGTAGCACAAAAAAAAAAAACTATGTAGTAGGTAACACATAGGGTTTTTTTTTTTTGTGCTACCTAACACATAGGTAGCGCAAAAAAAAAAAACTATGTAGTAGGTAACACATAGGGTTTTTTTTTTTTGTGCTACCTATGTGTTAGGTAGCACAAAAAAAAAAAACTATGTAGTAGGTAACACATAGGGGTTTTTTTTTTTGTGCTACCTATGTGTTAGGTAGCACAAAAAAAAAAAACTATGTAGTAGGTAACACATAGGGTTTTTTTTTTTTGTGCTACCTAACACATAGGTAGCGCAAAAAAAAAAAACTATGTAGTAGGTAACACATAGGGTTTTTTTTTTGTGCTACCTATGTGTTAGGTAGCACAAAAAAAAAAAAACTATGTAGTAGGTAACACATAGGGTTTTTTTTTTGTGCTACCTATGTGTTAGGTAGCACAAAAAAAAAAAACTATGTAGTAGGTAACACATAGGGTTTTTTTTTTTTGTGCTACCTAACACATAGGTAGCGCAAAAAAAAAAAAACTATGTAGTAGGTAACACATAGGGGGTTTTTTTTTGTGCTACCTATGTGTTAGGTAGCACAAAAAAAAAAAACTATGTAGTAGGTAACACATAGGGGTTTTTTTTTTGTGCTACCTATGTGTTAGGTAGCACAAAAAAAAAAAACTATGTAGTAGGTAACACATAGGGGTTTTTTTTTTGTGCTACCTAACACATAGGTAGCGCAAAAAAAAAAAACTATGTAGTAGGTAACACATAGGGGGTTTTTTTTTTGTGCTACCTATGTGTTAGGTAGCACAAAAAAAAAAAAAAACTATGTAGTAGGTAACACATAGGGTTTTTTTTTTTGTGCTACCTAACACATAGGTAGCACAAAAAAAAAAACCCTATGTGCTACCTAACACATAGGGTTTTTTTTTTTTGTGCTACCTAACACATAGGTAGCGCAAAAAAAAAAAAACTATGTAGTAGGTAACACATAGGGTTTTTTTTTCTTGTGCTACCTAACACATAGGTAGCACAAAAAAAAAAAACCCTATGTGCTACCTAACACATAGGGTTTTTTTTTTTGTGCTACCTAACACATAGGTAGCGCAAAAAAAAAAAAACTATGTAGTAGGTAACACATAGGGGGTTTTTTTTTTGTGCTACCTAACACATAGGTAGCACAAAAAAAAAAAACCCTATGTGCTACCTAACACATATGTTTTTTTTTTTTTGTGCTACCTAACACATAGGTAGCGCAAAAAAAAAAAACTATGTAGTAGGTAACACATAGGTTTTTTTTTTTGTGCTACCTAACACATAGGTAGCACAAAAAAAAACCCTATGTGCTACCTAACACATAGGGGTTTTTTTTTTTGTGCTACCTAACACATAGGTAGCGCAAAAAAAAAAAAACTATGTAGTAGGTATGTAGTAGCTACTACAATTTTGTGTACCTTATTGTAAAGTGTTACCTCATCCTTTGGCGACCATGAATGTACTAAATTTCATTTACTATCTACTAGCTCTGGACTATCTACTAGCTGTGGACTAGCAAACAACCCTGGGAAACCTGTATGAGGAAATTTGAGTTGAACCCTGTGACCCAGGTGGACATTTTACTAATAAGGGAAAACATTAAATCTGGATTACATAGGGTTTGGAAATCACACAGTGTGATCCTGTGGAGTTCCGCGAAAGCTCAGTCTCTTAATTAACCTGATACTCTTAAGGAGTGCCGTCAAAAGGCCTCTGTGCTAATCTTCAGAGTCCATTGTGGCCAATGAGGGAATTCTGCCTGTTTTAATAAGAAAGAGAGTATTATTTTCTACTCAGACATGTCCTCTATCATATCTACTGTACTGGATGACTTTGCAGTTGCTTTGTAATGGGTCTCCCCTGTGGGAACCTAGCTTGGTGCATGGGGTCAAACTCAGGTTTATCTGCTCTGTTCAAGTTTGTCTCTCTCTCTCTGTCTCTTCTTCACAGGCTCACGCCCGATACAAATCTCCCACTCTATCACTCAAAGCCATTTCTAGCACAGGTGTTTTCACACAGAGGTTGCAGCAGTATGAGCCATTTTCGGGGCATACTGCACACATTCTCCTTGCCTTTGGGATACTGTGGTGAGAAAATAGCCCATATCTGACAACAAGTCAAGGATGGCCACAAGCCACTACAAACATAATACAGACATTATGGCCCCACCAGGAGATGGAAAAGTAGCAAATGACTGCGCAGCTTCAGTTGAATCAAGGACAGACAGGTGGCAAAAACAGACAAATGTGCAGATGTTGGACCCCTCACAGCACTCCTGGCTGGGTAGAGTTGTAATTTTTAATAGGTCCACATTCAGCCACTAAACCTAGGGTGGAAGTTTGCCTACTCTGCTTTTTTCTGTACAGTGAGTTTTTAATTAGATTTTTTTATTTAGGTGATTTACAAAAATTTGATAAATAAAAATCTAACACAATTACTGTATTCAATAAAATAAAAATACATCTACAAAATAACATCAATCAATTAATTGAAATTAAAAATATATATTATTATTAAGTTAACCCAAAAACATGACATAAAACAAAATAAATTTAATTTTTTATACAGTATGATTATATAATCCTATAGGCACACTGTATGTATATATTATTAGAGCAGTTCTAGCCAAACATCAGGTCTCAGGGGAGGTTTCATTTATTTACTTTTTCATGTTAATTAAAGCCAGCCAGAGCATGTAATAGAAACAGCTTTATGATCGAAACTTTTCAGACTGAGGCACGACACTTAACTTCAAGCAGAATGTAAATTGCCTGCAAATGAGGAACGGATATTAAAGGTGCGGTAATGAAAACATTGCGCGCACTTCCGCCTTTAAAAGCTTGTCTCACTGTGTGAAGCTGGAGAGAGTCGCTGTGGCGATGCCGAGCCGCAGATCCGCCTTCACTTCACTGCCGGCCGGATCTCTGCTGCTGCACCGTGCACCGTGCGCAGTGTGCGCGCCGACAGCACAGTGCACTAGTTTGTCTGCGGTGTAATCAGCCGTATTCGCAGTCCTGTGTGTGTTTCGAGTATTTGGGTTTATCTCTCAGTGTTTCCTTTACGTGACAGCCGGCGGGCGGAAGTTTACGTAGCGAAACAGCAGGTGAGTCGACGAGGCTGCACCTGAGGGGATTATTCTCTCCGCTGAAGTTGAAAGCAGATTGTATTCTCCTCTCAACTCCACTTGTTGATGGGGCATTACCAGGCTATCACAGCGGCTGCATCACGGAGATATTCTTATGCGTAACTTGGATAAAAGCCCTGTCGGACGGCAGGGAGTTTTAACCTGCGAGCCGAGGGTTCGTGGCAGACGGTGGTGATGTTTGGGGACCGGTAACAGCTCTCGACTCTGCCTTAAGATCGTGTTACACGGGGCTGCTGCTGTAGCCTACCCGGTGAGCAGCGGCAGCGGCATGGGGAACCAGATGGACAAGCTGTCACATTTAAGTTACGCAGAAGTTCCCACAGTGGACCCGAACGGCGTTGACACGGAAGAGGGTCCGCGGATCGGCGTCTCTTACATCTTTTCTAACGACGATGAGGAGCAAGAGGATGGCTGCGCGGTGGATGGCACGGAGAGGAGGGAGAGAAGGGACCCCAATCAGGAAGAGAAGCAGTACAACCCGCGCGACGAGGTGGAGTGCGCCGTCTACTACCGAGATGAGTGCATCTACGAGAAGAGTGCTAAATGTGCCAGCCTGGAGGTTTACTCCCCGGAGAACCTGCTCAACAAATGCAAAGCGGGCGACCTGGTGGAGTTCCTGGCCACCGGTCAGTTCCCGCACTGGGCTGTGTACGTCGGGGACTTCCAGGTGGTGCACCTGCACCGTGCCGAGGTGAAAAACAGCTTTTTGACAGACGCGAGTCAAGGCAGGAGGTGTAGGATCGTGAACGATTTTTACAAATTCAAAGCTCTGGGTCCGGACATGGTGGTGCAGAACGCCATGGAGCAAGTGGGCTTAAAGGACCGAGAGCTGAGCTGGAGGAACTCCGAGTGCTTTGCGGCGTGGTGCATGTTCGGCAAGAGGGAGTTCAAAATGGGTGGGGAGATACGGATAGGCAAGCAGCCCTACAGGTTGAAAGTATTCGTGTCCGACAAGCACTCCCACGTGCTGGAGTTTCAGAGTTTGGAGGACATGATCATGGAGAAGCGGAGGAACGACCATCTGGGCAGGACAGCCGTGTTGCAGGAGCTGGCCACTCATTTCAGCAGCGTGGAGGAGACAATATGTGAGCCAGGCTCTGACTGACAGTCTGCCCTTTTAAGATGCTTTTCAAAATAATTGCTTTGCAAGTAGAATAGCCTTCACCAAACATAAACTGTTTCACCCTGCTTTTAATCTATAGCAAGACTTCACTCCTTCGATTTAGGTTTTAATTGGATAGACACAAGTCCTCATTTCTGTACTTGGACACTCATTTCAATTATGATCCATGTTTTCACAACGTGATTGCCTTAAAGCCACAATCCCTCAACCTTCTCCTCTGATGCTTCATGGCCTTAGCAATTATGAGTTCAATGGCCTGAGAGAAATTGAATTAATGGAATTAGCAGATGGCCACTTTGTTGCTCCAGCTCCCCGCTCCACACAGATTAGAATGTTTATAGTTTTTTTTTATAAAAGCTTTACTCGTCTGTCTTAAAGTGTCATGATTGTGTAAGTAGAGTAAGCGATTCTCTATTCATGGCGTGTCCTGTTACTTGATCCCTGTGTGGTTTAACTCCATCCCACAGCTCACCCAGACAGCAACGTGTCAGTGCCGCTCCAGAAGGATTCTCTCTCTCTCTGCCTTTTTAAAGGGGTAATTCTCACACCAGCACATCTGAAAAAGAAACACTGTTGTGCAGCTGGTCTGTGTTACACTGATCAAAGTCTGTCTTAACTGTACCCAAAGGTCTAGTAAACCGTACTGTCTCTTTTTTAAATGAGTCTTCTGTCATATTGTTTTACTTGCACGCATAAGACTTAACACCAAATTCAAATTTGATCAGTTTGCACTGTGTCTGGGAAATGCTCGTCCTGTTGTCCTCGTGGCATCTCCAAGTGTTTTGGACAAGTGAGTGGAATTTCATCGTTTGAACTGCTGCACAAGAAGATTTTTTTTATTCAAAGATTGTGCTCAAAACAGAGGAGATGAGATCAAAATGTTTTCCTCTATAGATGACCCTTTTGAAGATCACATGTGAATATCCCACACTTGATGGTAAAACAAAAATGCTGACATGTTAGAAGAGTCCTTGACTTTAAAGTTGGTTGGTGGAGGTTTTCCCATTTTATTTGGCAGACTATACTACCAAAGACGAAAGACTTTCACCAACCATGAGGCTGGAGATTCATCCAGTGCTCTGTGGCGCATAGCAAGGTTTATAGGTTATAGTTGAGATAAGAATCCCTATCCCTAATATCATATTTTTTATATATTTAACAGACTAAACTATTTAATAAAAAAAAAACATTTGACCGATTTAATGGATGATAACAATAACCAGAATGAATGCCACAGTAGCATCACTGCTTGTGGGATTTATGATTGTAATGATTCCAGGCCAGGGTCCAACAGCTAGAGGTGACACACATAAATGGCATTTTAAATCAAACCTGAAGCTATATTCTTCCAGGTACCCAGAATTCCTAGTCATGGCCCCTCTGACAGGATCCAGATATTGACAAAATGACTGCATTCAACTGAAAGTGACAAGCACTAAAGGAAAAAATAGCCCGCTTGTTTGTAACAGAACTTACTACAATGGCTAAATTCAGCATTTTTAGATCATCTGGTTGCTTTAGCATTTACCTAGGACCTGAAAAACATAGCTGGTGGGAAGTTAGCCAAATTGTTTGCTGTATATAAATTCCACTCCATTTTATCAGGATCCCACACAGTTTATTGTTTTTGACTGCAGCCCTGGAGAACACGAAGGAACATTGTTATACAGATTGTTTTTATAGCCTCTGTGAGATGAAACATTGTATCAATAGAAAGAATGCTCATTGTGCCCTGATGATGGCAGTGATAAGCTTAGTAGTTATTGTTGCAGAAGCCCTACTGTATACCATCTGCAGTTTTCCCACCAGCATTTATTTTGAAGCCTTCACTTAAGAAACTAATGCGTTTGAATAGTTTTTTGGTTTTTCTCATATTAATTTATTGTTTTCAAGAGAGCTGAAATGTTACTCTCAGGGCTGCACTACAAAAACTAAAATATATGTACATTTTCACGTCGCCCTCAAAAAAACTAAAATAAATTTTATAGCAGAAAAAATGCATTGTTGCACTCAACTGTTGAGATGGCTACAGGTCTGACCTACAGATTCACACTATTTCACTTTAAAATAATCCTCGACAGTCTGTCAAATCTATGAATTTTCTTCCATAATGACAACAGGGAAAAATCCCTCCTAAATGTTATGCTAGACATTGGATATATGCAGTATGGTACACTGCCAGCTATGTGGCTGGCTACTGTAGTCCTTCTGTGCTGAATTTTCCCAGCAGTTACTTTAATGTTCCTTGCTCCAATGTAATCAAATTAGGACATGTTAAACCCTCCCAAGGCTCTTGTCAAGTTCAGGCTTACACTAACTCTATTAGACAATTTTATTTTGGACTGAGAGACGTTTAACAAGACAGGAGTGCAGCTGTGCAGATCTTACTGCTGTAGGTATAGTGGAGGGGTTATATATCCTCTGCTGTGTAAATGCAAATGAACTTCCCATGTGTGAGGTGCAGTGGAGATAGTGAGCTATGCGCTGCAGGTCGTGGTTTTTGCAATGTTTGGCTTAATTTGAACACGGTGAGGAGATGAATTTCAGTGAGGGGGAGAGGCCAGATTGGTGCCTGGTTCTCTCTGTGTGTTAAGGATGTACGTTTGTGTTTGTTTTCTCTGCTCAGTCAACACAGTGGAACATTCAGCAGCCAACGAGACGGATATTTCCCTCAGGTGTTGGTAGAGAGAGAGACCAAAAACTAGAGTCTTATTTTTTGACCTGAGATGCACTTTATCACACTTTCTATTTGGAAGTTACTTTAGAAATAAACATAACTCTCTCTAAACTTCCTGTCATATGTTAGTCTGTTAGATAGGGGACTCAATTGCTCATAATGTCACATCCTGGGTGTTTCCCTCTTATCTTCATCCAGACCATTCCCCTTTTAGTATACTGGCTGGATGTAATAAAGCTCCTGCTGCTTCTAACAGTGACACAGCAGTGATCCAGCATTTAAGTGTCAAGCTGTTCCTCTTGATGGGACGTGAACGCTTAGACGTAGTGCAGGCAACCCAGTTTTTAATCAGCTGTCAGTGCTCGCCTACAGCCTACCTCAGCCTGCTGCTGCTGCTCCTTCAGTAGGCCTCTGCGTCCCATTGGTTCACTGTCTTCACACAATAAAAAATTACATTAGAGACCAAATCATAATACTTCAGATGTTTGTTTGTTTTCTAAATGTTTTAATTCAAACTTTTAATTCATGTTGATTTAGCCTAGTTAATGTGCGTTATGGTGAGGCAAGACAGTATGCTCCTTTCCATCTGTAAGACAAAGAGAGCCTATACGTGGCCTCACTTTATGTATTAATGATGACTCTCACTTCCTTGAGAGTTAGACGTGAAGATCGATACCATCCTCATGTTTGTGTGTGTGCTTAATAAGAAGCTTGACCCAGTAGCTGGGTAGCTTAGCTACAACCAGTAACTTGAGGAAGTGTTCACTGCTTGCCTGGCAACTGCTCCCAGCGATGAAAGTGCATTACGATGGATAACATGATGAACTGTCTTTTTTTATATTTATATTTTTAACATGTTGCTTTTTTAAACTTTTGGACTGAGCCATGCTAGCTGTTTACTGTAGCTTCCCATTTACTTAGTAGGCTAAGTATTAAGTAAGAGTAAAATCAAACTTCTCATGTAACTCTTAGCATGAAAGTGAATATGCATATTTACCAAAATGATGAATTGTTTCTTTAATTATCAAGAACAAGTTCCAGTGTTGGTAAAACAGTTTTTTCTTGTTACCATACATTTTAAAGATATCAACCCTTTAACTACATGAGAATACATGTTATTATGCAGTTTTACAAGCATAAAGGAGAAGAGAGTGATTCATGTGTTGACTCAGAGCAGCACCTAAAAAGAGATTAATTACACGCACGCACGCACGCACGCACGCACGCACACACACACACACACACACTCACACACTTCTATAAGAAAATAAACAAAAGACCCAATTTAGGATGCAACATGGAGGCCCCTCTTGGGCTTCTTCCGTAACAAGTAATCAAGCATGAATAAGCTCATTAAAAAGTTTAAACTGCATGCACTGAAGAGCTTGGAAATGTTTTAGGATTCAAGTCCAACTCTCTTCGTGGGATGACCTGTGTGGACAAATAGAGAGTGTGTTGGGAAAAGTTTTGTGATTACACCTGCCATGCTGGAGTAATAGCCACCCATAGCAACACAGCCTGAGTTAAGTCATGCCAGGAAAATTCCCCTGATCGTCTGAGGAGTGGACAATTATTATATCGTGATGTCATACTTGTCCTATTGTCCCACTTCAGTGCTATGGACCAAAACAATACGTTTTAACACTGAAATGTTGAATAATGATAAGTTTGATAGGCGGCCATTCTAAAGTAAATTTTAAGCAAGACTGTATGTTTTTGAAGAGCAAAGCGACAATTACAGGATAAATAGTGGAAGCTAGAATAAAATGTTACTAAATAAGCGTTGTAAAAAATCATGGATCTGACATTGTATCAAGCTGGCTGTGATACATGGAAAACACTTCCTTGTGTTCAATTTGACTCCCTCCAAACTTTTAAATTTCCCATAACTGGGAAGCCGATCTGAGTATTTTGACCAAAATGTTGCCTGAAGCTATGGTCTTTCATTTGAGGTCTAAAGCCAAGTGGCTTGAAATGCAGAGGAGGCAGGTGGCTTCATTGTCTGCCCGGGCTTTGTTATCTCCACTGTTGTTCTAGTTTTTCCGGTGGCGATGTTTGCTGGCAAAGAGTTCTGTGAACTGGTCAATCGAGAGATGATGGGGCTTTGTGTTGGCTGGGGGGCAACCAAGCCACATTAATTAAGTTGTTTTAAACCGTCCCGATTGGCTTTGAGGTAATTTGCGTCAGCTAAGTAAACACAAGCTCTTGAAGACATGTTTGTATAGAACTTTTTAGCAAACAGATTTGTTGAAGTGGTACGCCTTTGACCAACCTGATCCGTAGGGTTGCATGAGTCACTTGCTATGTATCTCACAGCAGTTATATTCATTCATGTTATAGAACACTTTGCTGTATAATGTGAGGCCGGGAGAGCAAAAGCAAATTTGCATAGTGTAACCCAACAATAAAGGCTTTTCTCGTTAGTGTTGACGCACCATTAAGCTGCTAAATTGGAGGGCACAAGAGCAGGGCGTCTGAGTCAAAGGACTCGGTACACCAACTGTTTCCTCTTATCGCTCCCTTATCTGGTCACACAGCTGTATATGCAGAAAGGGATCACCTTTTGAAAGGACAGAATGCAACAACAAATTAGACAAACTCGACAGTATGAATAAATCTAATTATTTTTCCATTTCATGATTGTACTTTACAAGGGCAATACACTTTTCCCTGCATCAATGCAATGAGCGGCTCCTATTGAAACATCTGGATGGTTATATCATTTAATTTGGCAATAATTTCATAACCACGGTTTAATGGTTTTTGCAGTTTGGAGTTATGCAGCATATACCTTATCTCTAATATATCTTGTCACACTTATATCGTCTCTTTAGTCCTATCAAGCCATGCTTCAAACTGGTGCCAAATATTAGTTGGTAATTGTTCTGCGTGCATGTAACTATGAGCTCATTTACATATTGCTTGCGTTGAATATCGAACAAAACGAATCAAAGCTCTTGGTTGATGTCTGATGTTTTGCATAAATTCTATCAAGACTGTGTGAAGTGAAAGTACATTGAGCGTGCTGTTACTGAACAGAACAGAGTGGAGGAAATGTGTGAATAATGTATAAATATGCAGTATGCCAGATCTTGGGGACATATTTCACTTAATTTGACGACTGTGTTGGTTTTAATCCTGCCTGGCCACAGTTGTTCCTATGCTTAAAATGATCCATTTCCAGGCCATTTCAAGGAAAGAAAAGTCTACAAGAAATGGGTATGAGCACGAAGGAGGTACTCAAAAGAAATTGATTTGCATTCTGCCTCTCCTCCTCGTACCGCTTCAATTTCCCCTCAACAAATAAATTAACAGCAACTTCCATGAGGCTAATTACTTGTACAAATGGCGATGCTCTTGAGAGCACACCAAATTGTACCGCACCACATTGCCAATTTTGATATTTGTTATGAATGCATGCAAAACTTTCTAATGACATCATCTGCTCACTCAGTTATTTCCAAACAAAAGATTACTTTCTGAATTAACTTAGGCGCACCACATCTTTATAGTTACACAACATGGTGTTTGGCCATTTGCAAAAGCCATGATGGATGTCTGTCTACACTGGTATTTTTTTATATTTTTTAAGATATTTTTTTGGCATTTTTATGCTTTATTGATAGTGTAGAGACAGAGTTGAAATGGGGCAGAGAGGGGAGTGACATGCAGAGAACGGCCGCGGGCTGGAATCGAACCCGGGTCCGCTGCCGGCTGAGGCCCATGGGGGGGACGCCCTACCAACTGAGCTAAGGGCGCCCCTTCGATAAAATTTTTGCTATAAGGCAAAGTACACTCATAATAGCACGATGGAGAAATTCTTCTTTTGCAATGTGCTCATCTTGTGTTTTTTTAAGGTGAGTACCCAAATATTCCTCTGTCCTTTGCGACATTCTGTTTTATTGAATTGGCAGAGCACATGATGGAAATACACTATAATTGCACATTTTCCTGAGCCTCCTCTGAAACCAAGCATATTGGTCATATCATTTTCATGGCGGATGGAGTGTAGTAGACGGGTAGATTGTCGTGCGACAGCCCTTCTCTGCCGAGCTGCTGCACACAGCTGAGGGGCACGCCGCATGCTCTCACTGGCACATGCCATCTGTCCTGAGATCTGGGGAGCAATGTGTTACTCCGTATGCGTGTCACTCATCTGTGTTGTGAAATCGGAGCAAAGACGACAATTGATCCCTTTTGGAAGCTGATCTCGGGTTGTTTTTAATTTTCAAATGACCTGTCTTTTCAAAGAGGACATTTGTTCAGGTGAAGTGTCAGCGTGCTTGGCTTCTCCTGCTAATAATTCCATAGGTTGTCTTGATTGTTGTCAGTAACAGCTTTGCCAAAAGAGAGAATTGACTCCTCATTGTTCTTCATAGTTTTGACTGCAGGGAGGGAGGTAAGCCAGTGTTACATACTGATATACCAATATTCATGAAATCTTATCCTCTCCTGTTTAAAAACCCTTAGCTCTGTCTTCCTTGATCTAATCAGGTCTGGGGAGCACATTAGGCCAAATGAGCATCCAAGTACTAATTACTTATTATTTGCATAAATGTGTGGCATCTAGGTGCCACGAGTATTATGGATACCAGCTGTCTGGGTCACCTCTTCAGCATATGTGAGTGATCTGTCACCTCTATTGACGCTCCAATTTTGTGTATCTGTGTCTGAAATATAATTTTCTCAAATCTTATTAAACCAGCAATAAGCATTTGTTTTTATATAACAAGTAAAGTGAAAGTTGAAACTCATAATGATGAACCCACAGATAGTTTATCACCTGACTCAGCAGTGTCCCTCAACATCGTATCATTTTTTATTGCAGCACGTATTGCTTTTTCAGCAAAGAAACACTCTAAAAACCCACCGTAAACCTCATGATCAGCATCAAACCGCAGACGGACAATCTAAGGGCTAGCTTGTGAACACAGTGTATTACAATTAGATGCTTAAAAAACTAAAAAGATATTTCCTTTGGGAGTTGGTAGTGACCAATAACTGAGCTATGACTTGTTTTCAGGTGGTCAGAGACGCAACCCCAAATGAATACTAATGTTGCTCTGTATCTGCTGGATGTGTTAAAGAGCCAAAGTATGCTAACAAGCTCACCGTCTCACCCCACAGCTAATTTTGGCTCAAATGAAAAAAATAATAAATCATTTCAGCTTTATATCTCTTTCAAACACCACTGGATGAATTGAGGGGGAGGTGCAGATACCTTTTGAAAAATCTTAACCATGGAACACAATACTCACCCAGGGCTGGTAGGATGGAGAACATGAGTCTGACAATCAAGCTTAACCTGGAGAAAATATCAATATCTGTGGGTCGCTGCTGAAGTAATAATGTACTTGATTTGATGAAAGGAAATGATGTGCTTAAACTCAAATTTAGAGGTATTCAAAGAAAGAATAAAATAGGCATATATTAATTTATATATATTTGTTACTATACGTATGCATTTACTAGTTTGACAAATTCTGAAAAACACATTGTTTTTGATTATGGTGTGTATCCTAAATTTTACCAATCTGCTGTGCACTTTAACAGCCATCAACAGAAGCTTTAAGTGGACACAGATTTTTTTTCTTTACTCTGTGTTCCTGTGAACACAAAGACAAGCGTGATTATAATATGTTAAGATTCAATATTTGGACATTATTAAAGTAAATTGACATGTCGAGGCTGCTGTGTTTGCAGCAAACCCGGTGCCAGCGTAGAATTTGAGATGAGGATTATAAAACACTAATCTTTGTAGTTCTAGAGAGGAAACGAAACTGAAGAACCTCTTGAGATATTCCTACTACCCAGGTAGTAACACTCTGTATTTGTATTCACAGTGTGTAGTCAAGGCGAGAATAATGAGCTGGCGAACTCATGAGGTGCATTTTCATCACTCTCCACCCAGTGGGTCAGCAGAAGCAGAGGAAATTCCAGAGCTTCAAGAGGCTTGATTGTGATAATAACAGCAGCACAGAAACAAAGGATCAAGTCAGTTTGCTAGGGGAGTGTGAGGGTTGAGAGCCTCGTTCTGATTAACACAGGGTGTTTGAGCAGCACGTTATAATGGAGGGAATGTTAATAACAGCGCAAAGAGTCACGCAGTGCCACAATTCAAGGAACAACATAAGTGTGCTCCAAGTACACCACAGAGTGCATACAGTTCAGGTGACTTTATTTAGATGTGACACATACTCCACTGTGTTAGGCAGTGCACTGTGCATAATGCTGGTGTTGAAATGAAACACTGAGGCGTTGGTGCTGCAGGGAAGGTTCAAAGTTTAACAGTTACAGATTTTTCACATTCAATTTCTATTTCATAGAAGGACATTGGCTGACCCGTATCGCAAAGGGAGTCTGCAAGGTTAAAGAGTTACCGCTCAGTCATCTATTTTGTTTGGAAAAGGAAATGTCTTGTTATTGTTCACTCTCTTGATATCGAGGCTTGTTAGTTTCATGCATGCAATTTATTTTTCTCACACGAACATATACAACAAGTCAGTCTTCACATTCAATGCCTCTTATCACAGGTAGCATCATTCACAGCGGCCCAGCAGGAAGCTGGTTTGGAACCATATCATTAGGAGGGAAAATGCAACTGTGTGTCTGATAAAAACTGCATAGAGGTGTGTGCTCAGGGGTCGTACAGAACGATGCCATCGAGGTAACGTACCTGTCCTTGCCTGCCTGGGGGCTTGTACTGTACAGGATGCAATCTGAGAACAGGCCTCGCATCCTCTCCATAGCTGCACCTCAACCCATCAACCTCTGCCTTCAACAGCAGGCGTATGTGTCAACTGAGAGAAGGTCCTCATGTTTGCCGAGGTCAAAGTCATCTGTCAAGCCCGGCGAGACGGCTGGCTGCCTCCGCCGAGGTAATTGGTAGCAATGCTGCCTTCCAGGAGAAGCTGGACAAAAATCCTGCCATGTGTCAAGGAAGTTCGTCCGAAACAGGGCAGGCTCCTGCTCTTACTGATGGCTGGCTCTGCTGAAAAGCAAAACACACATGCTGGGCGCGACAGCACATGAAAGAGATACACAGCCGCGATCAGGCACCTGTGGAAAATCAAAGGATGTTGATGATTTTTGCTCCAGATGATAAAACCACTTCATACAAGAAGCTTTTATCTGCCACCCAAGAGCCCAGAGAGAAGTCAAGAATAGTTGCAGTGTAAGTTGCTTTTTTAATGAAGAGCGTTTAAAGGAAGGAAGTATTTTATTGCAAAGTAAACAATGGAGTTGTAGGACAGAATAGGTGGTCGTTCGAAATGTGACATATTTGTCTCTTAGAAATCTTCCCTGGAGAAGTTTTATCTCTGGGCGAGGGATAACATCCAATCATATTTCAAGGCCAATACTATGGTTGCCAGGATACAGACATTCATATACGGAGTAGTTCCAGCCAGGCTTCATGAATAGAGGCTGAGCAGGGTAGTGAAGATCAGGGAGCTAATTAACCAGCGTCCTTCTAGTTCTCCTGTTTTAACTTTGGCAAGGAGGTTATGTATCCTTTTGTCTGTCTGCTTCCATGTCAGTGAGTAGGATATATTGGAAACTAATGCACAGATTTTAATCAAATGTGGTGGAACGTCGGGTTGTTGTAAGGCAAATTGTCTTTCTAAAGTGCTTGTGAGCGACCTACACAGACTTTCTGTCCTACAAAGCAGACCTTATCTTTGTCTCGTAACAGGGGTGATTGGCACGCAGAACGAAGGTCTTGTCAATGTCCATCATCCCATCCCAGCTGTCCCCCGGAATGAGTGAGTCATCAGCAGCCTGGTTTAATGCACCAGTAAGTGAGTCAGCTAAATCTGACACAAGATCACATTATCCGGGCCACGAAGCTGGTGAATAGTCTATATGTAAAGATATTAAACGCTAAGTTTGGTTTTCAATGGCATTGGATGCAAATAATGCTGTTAGTTTTGCTGTTAGCTAATGCTGAATCTTAAGCATCTGATACCGTAGACACATTACCACATAAGGGGAGTTTCAACACTCTGCTTCCCTTTCCATTAGACCAATGTCAATGTGTCATGCAAGCCTGCTGATAACACATACTCATGTGGTCCTTTCTTTTAGCAAGACTATGCCATGTTATTCCACTATCTTTGCTATTCTTCATCATCATCAAACATCACAGACATGTCAGGTTGGTCAGTCAGTACCCTGCCGAGATGTTCCTTGGCTCCACTCTTGACCGATGCATGAGCCGAGAATCTTTTTAACTTTGGTGCAATTGAAGGTCTGTCACAGCTCTTTTGATGTTGCTCAGCAGCAGGCAGGTGCTGTACTGCCAGATGAGAATGGGGCTCAAAGGTCCAGAGCAGCTCTTGCACAGTGGCTTGGAGGGGTGCGACCTTCAGACGAATGCAGGGAACAGGGGGGCTTGTGGGATGTGGATGCTCGGAGTTGGGTTGCCCTGGCTGGACAACACTTCAATAGGCACCTGCAGCTCTTTTCTTTATGTCATGGCATTCCCTGTTTTCTTTTGGTTCATTGGAGAGTTATTGCAGGGTAGAGGGAGAGAATGGCTGGGATGAGGATATAGAAGGGGAATCACAAAGGTCACAGACACAGTGGATGTACTGAGCAAAGACAGAAAGGTTTTGACCGTCTTAAAACACACAGGATGAAAGAAAAGAGTTGAGATTTGATTTGGAGCTACAGTGTCACTTAATGTTTGAGAACATTTAAACAAGACTAAGCATCAGCAGCAATGCTAATGGCTTGTAAGGATGTACTTGGGTACAGCAGTGATTTGAACTAAATGCTAACATTTCTAGCATGCTCACAATGACATTGACAACACTAACGTGCAGATATTTAGCAGGTATGTTTACCATATTAGTATAGCATGTGAGCATGCTAACATTGGATCAATGTTCTTGGGATGTGAAAATCTGGACCAAATTTCACATCCAAGGAATTTATTTCAATACAAATACGGTGTTGGAGGATATGTCATGCTGTGGTGCACCCCAAAACTTTGGAATTTGTGAGCTAAAAATATGTGAGAAGACGACTTTCTCCAGGACATCAGAAAAAAATAACAATATAAGACGGGTTGCAAGTTACTCTGTAAAGTACAGACCAAGGTGGAATGATGACATGTTTGAATGTGGATGGGAAAGAGAAAAGAGCCAGAGTCTGAGCTGCTGAAAACAAAACGGAAGTGAAGAGGTTTCTAAAAGGTGCAATGAGAGGATGGTTGGGAGTCACAGTGCAGCACCTTGGAGACGGATCAACACCTTGCATACATGCGACCCAGTCGTGGTGACCATGGGAACAGCTGTGAACCGGATTCAAAGTTATTTTCTCACACCTTCAAGGCTGTTCTTTATTCTTTGTGCCACTGCTACATTGCTTGAAAAGGAGAAGAAGTTGGGTCTGCTTCCTTTTCTTAGAAAAAGTGTGAAGCTGCTCAAGGGGTTTCACAATGGCTGAATGATTCTATGTTGTTTATGATACTGACTCAAGAATCATCACATCTTATTTGCAATCAGTTCCTGTTTTTTCTTCTTTGCTGTTTCTTCAGTGCTGTTTTCACCCTGCTGTTTGCAAATCAGCCTAAAAAACGACTTGGACGGAAACATGAATTATTACACATCAAAATCCACCAATAACATAAATGAAAGGTCTTAAACTTTGAGTTCCTTAGCACTGTGTGGTTGTAGTATGTGGAGAATAAGAGTACTTGGATAATGCTTTTGTAAGCTTTCTGACGTGCTGAGATGTTCTCCAGCGCAAACGTAATTACGGCCTGACAGCGGGCGGAGGACCTCACAAAGGCCCAGATAATCAGAGGCTGGTGATCGGAGCATGCGGCTCATGACCAGGAGAGGCAGTGACGCTGAAAAGTAATTAAAGTGACCTGCAGAGTGGAGCCATGCAAACTGCACTCCCCCCAGCTTGCTGCAACACCCCCTTCTTGACTTCTCGCTGTTCTATTATTCTCTCCGTCCTCGTTCTCATTTTATCTCACACCCTACTGCTGCCTTTCTTTCTGCTATACCTCTCTCGCTCCCTCCATCCCTCCCAACCTTGGTCTATCTCCCTCTAAACTCCTGTCTGGCTCTCTCTCTCTATCTTCATCTGTCTCTCACTGCTCCAGCCTAAGAGTGTATTTCCTCCTCTCCATCCATCACCTGACTGACTCACCCAACGCAGCAGCTACATGTTATGCAAAGGCAGTGAATAAATTGACCAGGGCATGCCTCAACCCCTCAGCCACACACACACACACACACACACACACACACACACACACATACACACACACACACACACACACACACACACACACACACACACACACACACACACACACACACACACACACACACACACACACACACACACAAAAAGCAAGTTTAATCGACTTTACCCAAAGCCTTTATTGTGCACTGCACTTTTGTGCGTCATTGTGCTGCCAGTTTGTAAATGCCATGTAGCTCAAATGCAAAGCGTACTCCTCATGAGCTGTGTGGGATGCATTGTGTTGTGCTGGTTCTTTATCTCTAAACACATGTATTCCCGTGTCTCTGCATGTATAATTGATTAGCTCATGTGAGTCCTCTCGGGTCGCTCAGATGTTTGACCAACTTTCCTTTTAAAAGTGAGCCGTGTCTATCTAACATTACTTGCCGGGCATACTGCAAAGAGAGCTTATCTCCTGAGCCTGTATGCTATGCAAAGGAGTGAAAGCTTACACCCTTTCCCTGCTCCCCTGTTCATAACCCCCTCAGAGTAAATGGAAAGAAAGGGGGGAAGGCCATTGTGAAACTATGTGGAATGGTGACTTAATCCCTTCCTCCACTTTTCTTTTTAATGTTCAGCACAGTTCAGGCACTGTACAAAAAACTTCTAGGTGTTCCTTTGCTGTAACTAATGAAAAGATGTTTAAAAGTAAGGGTTTATCATTTCTCCCACTCAGGGACAATAATGCTATGGCAATGATCAGTTCAACAATTAGCATAAAGTCCTCCCTAAGCCAAATTCTGATCGTAAAAGCTCTGATTCAGTGCTTGGCAAGGGAGGCCACCTATTTCTAAGGCCTAAATCCTACTTTAAAATTACAACAGACAAACTAGTACAAGCTTTTTTCTCTCAAATATACAAAAATATGTTTTTATTAATGCATAGTTGTTAGGGCCATTAGAACAAGCATCAGTAGTGGAATTAAATGAGTGTAGACAGAATGTCGAGGGTGTGTGTGTTTAGGCCTTCCACTGGGATTAGCCATGTTTAGTTCAGTTAGAGAATTGTCATATTGTATATTGTGTAAAAGTACAAGCTCATGAAGCACACTTACAGTTAGGTATTACACCCAATTTGAAAATAATCAATTTCAAGTAAAAGTACTGCATTAAAGTAAACCTATATAAATATTTAGAAAAATGGACTTATCACTGCACTTATTATCACCTGACCCAGCTCATTGTTTTTGGTTTAACTTTCTCATTTTGTAAAAGTGGTCAAGACCAGTCTCAGTCTTCAACGGTGTTAGAAGCATAAATAAAGATGTACAAAAAACAGACACATTTCATTTAAATACTGTGTAAATGCATTGCACGTTTCATCACTGGATTTATTGTTTAGATGCTCAGGTTCAGTGGTACTCCAGCTCATTTCCTCTCCAGCATTACGTTTTGATCACCAGCATACAAACAGGACAAGGGTAAATGCCGCTGCTGGGTGCCACCAAATGCTCTCCTGCATTCAATAAGACCTATACGTATCGCTCTCTGCTATCAGTAAGAAAAAGTGCTGATTCATCATTTTAGAGGGGGTATGAATTTGCCAGTTTATACAACTACACCTTAAAATACAAATGCCAGGTGTCCCTTACTGGTCTAGAATGTTCACAGTTCAGGATTTGTTTCCTTCTTCTCGTAGCCTTCATATTGTGGAGGATCTTTTTAAACCTTCCGACAAGAAATAACCAACACCTGTCCGGGCCGAATTCCAATTCATACCATGAAAAACACATGACGCCTCATTTCAATTCTCTCATAGTCCTTGGTTCTGTTGCAGAGAGATTGGCAGTTATTGTGTTCAAGCACTCTGGTCTGCAGGGGCAAACTCACCAGGAATTAGGAAGGTTGACGCTGTGCCTTTGAACGAGGTAGCCCTGAAAGCAAAAGCTACCATGTGACCCCTTGTAGCATGAGTGACATGCAAGAGAGGGTATTTTTGAGAGAAAACACTTCACAAGATGATGGCAGAGTATACTGCTTAACTTCAATATTTCCCCAGAGGCCAGAAATAGCATTAGTACTGAAGGAGAGGAAAATACTACAAAATGTTGTTTATTGCCTTCCTGTTTTACGTTTTAATTGAAGTCTTCATAAACCAAAAAGAATATTCAATATTTAAAAACTCTGCAATTTAGACGGAGCATAAGAGTGTTCCTGCTGGTGTTATTTCTGTTTGAAAAATATTCAAACATTGGAGGCAGCTGTAAGCTTAATTATAGGACCGATTAGGTTGAGATATGTTTCCTGCGGGGAGGTATGATATTTTAGATTGTTGGTTGCATCCAGAGTTCTCTCACAGCCAAATATCTAGTCAGATTAGAGTGTGTGAGATGGCCTATTTGAGAGAGACCTGTGATGTTTTTTTAGCTTTGTTGATTCTGCCTCATCTTTAGCCCAATGCATGCTGGGATGGGCTCGACGAGCCCCTTGTGACTTTGACCAGAAATATTCACAATTGGCGCTGTAATTGAACTGAAAAAATCCAGATTTTTCAGGACTGTCTGTTGGTACAGTCTTTATGAATGACACAAAGCTTTCAGGCAGCGCTTTGGTGCACTCCATTGGCCCCATTAGCAGCAGTCGTGAGTCAGTGATGTCACACCACAGCCTGAGTGCACCAAGCCGGCGGTGGAATAACCCTTTTCTAGGAAAACTGCAGCAGAACATATAGTGGAATTCATACGTAGATTAAAGGAAATGCAGCCTATCTCCTGTTCACATGTTCTATTGAAGCTATTAGGGATAAATGGATGTAATGATGAGCATACTGTATGTAGGATGTAGAACACACACTGTTTGTTTGGCACTTAGAATCACTTCTGTTGTTTGGTCTCCTTTACAGGAGAGGCATTCATTCTAATCAGACAAGCTCAGTAACCAGTGTTAGATACACAGGATAATACAGCAGCTACATCTTTTTTTGGAGAGAGGAAACTGACTACCAGTATGTAATATTACAAGTATTCTATTACATTCTATTATTGTAGTGACAGAGAGATTAGAGGTTTAATACAAACCTTCAGCCCACTCTCTTTCTAAGCATCTCTTTAATTCTTAATATGTCTCCACAGAGTAAATAGGGGAGAACGGGGTAAGTAGGCACACTTTTTACTCTACTGAGAATTGCTCATCACCTAAACATCTTTCGATAGTCATTCCTACATTACATTGAAGCTTAAAGTGTTGGCTTGAAATGTGTACCCCTCACTTTTTCTATCTTATTGTAATAAAGAAGAAATTAATCATCAAAGACACCCTAACACATTGTGACAATCAACCCCATCAAGGGGTCGGTTGTCATACACTATGGGGTTGTTTGTCACAATATTATCTTAATGGGAATAATCTTGAAAAGAAGGAAAGAAAGTAGAACTAAATTTGAAAATGCAATTGCATTGTCAAGTTGACAAATAGGCCTACATAACTTACTGTAGCCTTGGCAGCTTGTCTAGTTTGGGATGCACTGGGTTGTTTTGATTTTGTTGCCCTTTTTTCCTTTGCATGCTAGCTGCCGTTTCCTGCTCTATTCTTTCCTTCTCTGGGGTGTCAGTGAGGATACAGCTTGACAATTTATTTTGTTATTGGATTCCTTTTCTGGCTGTAGCCTTTGGATAACTTGTGACAACCAACCCCCCAAAAAATGTGACGACCAACCCCAACTTGAATTTCTTGCTAGCATCAATGCCAACAACCATCTGACAACTGATTAGCTTGCTAACCACAATCTAAACTATAGTTTACCCTTCACACTTTTTATGGGTAACAAGTGTTTTGTTATAAACCCATTGTGTAAAAGCCTAGAGGAAAAATACAGAGGAGCTAAATATTTTCAATTTGACATGAAAAACACAAACAGTCCTCTCACCTCAAATTCAGCAGTCTAACTCCAAGGAAGACTATGTAGGTGACCTCTTATCCCAATTCTGGATATTAACATACCAAAATTTCACAGACAGCGCCTTCTGGTTCCGAGATATAACGATTGTGACAACCAACCCGTGTGACAAATTACCCCGTTGTCCCCTACTGTTTTCCAATCAAGGTAAAATCTCGAAAATCATTCAAGATAACTCACAATACATCACAAAAATATACTATTACTAATAAAACACTCTGATAAGAAACTGTATAGGCCTAAAATATCATTTTGAAATAAGATATGTAGATGTATAAAAATCACGACATGACCACTGAAAAAATTCAGATGTTTCACATTTTGTGACTTAAAAACAGGTTTTGAGCTAATGGGTGTTTTCACTCTGATTGCTCATTTGGCCACATCTTTAACACTGAGTTGAGGCCAGGAGTGGCTGATTGGTTGCGCAGACAGATGGACGGTTTAACAATCAAACAATATAAGCAGTTTTGATCAACTGCTGTTTAAGACCCTCGTTGATCACCTCAAACTCAACAGTGGTATAACAGTATTGCAGTATTGGACTTTCTATTGTTTATGACAACAACTAGAGCCAAATGGTGGAAGCTTTGTTACCATTCAGATAACACCTGATAGTTAATCTGTGAATAAGACAAATGACATACTTCTTGATCTCTGTTCTTGTCCATGATCCCATACTTTCTCATCTGAAAAATATAACCTTGGATCCCATCGGTTTGAAAAGATTGAATAGCATATACGAGTAATAACCTGGACAGATGCAAGAAAACACTGCCATCTGCTGGACTCTTGTTGTCACGTCCTATGATATACTGAGCAGTCTATGGGCTGAAGTCTGATAAGAAGAGTTCCCACAAGTCTCAACCCAAAACCCATAAAACACAGGATACAGTAGGCTAACGCATTGTTTAATGTGTGCCTTCATCTCTGGTTGTGCTTTAAGAAAGAACAATGACTGCTTTGATCATACAAAAAGAGTATACAAGCACATAAGTACATTACCAAGCACATTAATCAACACAAAGGTATTCAGATAAATCACGAAAAACAAACCTCGGAAATCAGGGCCACCCAGGGCCATGTCATCAGCACATTTGAATATCTTAACAATGTTTTTCTGTAACACTGTGTGTCTGAATAGAAAAACAATCACGATGATAACACAGAGCCCCGAGGGGCCACTTTGCTTGAAATAACCTCATCAGAGAAACGCTCTTCATTCCCCTTCTGTCTGTGCTTAAGAGCCTGTTGACCCAGACAACAAGAACTAGCATTAACCTCCAGGGGAGATTCATGCTGTCTGAGAAAGATTTTATTTTATTTTAAGTACAAAAAGCAGTTTTTGTTTCTGATTAACCTGACTTATCATTTTCTACTTTAAAGTATACTAGTAGGCCTATGCAAATACATGTTCCTATGAGCAAATCCCTGTTTTGTTCTCGTGCCCGCACACAAGCACATTGGTCGAAACCATGGTCGAAACGATACACATACCTGCCAGTGGTTGAACATTATTGCACTGATCGACAGGTGGTGCTATTTTAGTCCTTAAAAGCAGTGAAGATGATCGCTAACAAACTAAAAGTGAATCAGTGAAAACTAAGTGTAAACATATATTATGTTTGATAACACGAAAAAAAATATCATCTTTGATCTATTAGTAGGTTGGTCTAGTAGGTTGTAGGTTGGTCTAGTTAATTAATGTTAGAATAAAAATTGGAAAACAATTCCAAAGTTTTACTTGAGATGTCTTCTGTTGTCTGGCCAACACAATACAATTGATATAATTCATAATGAACAGGGTAATGCAGACATTCATTCCATTTCAGAAACTGGAAGCAGAAAATGATACGTCTGCTTGAAATATGTCGTTAATCTTTCTGCGATTATCAAAATGCTAAATTGCTAATTCATTTTCTGTCCATTTCCACTGACTAACCGTTTCAGCTCTACATTTTTAAACTCTTGATTTCAGCGTGGAGAAATGAATTTCCATGGATTTTAAAAGCAAAGAGCCACACTTTATAAATGGCCTCTCTTGATGAAGGCTTTATTAGAAGCCATGAAAAATGGATGATTAATGCATAATTGATACAATGAAAAACAATTCATTAGAACAGGTTGTGAAAAATGGTTCATTAGATCTTCCTCCATAATAACTTAGAGATACAGAACATATGACTGAAATCAATTTATTAACATCAACAAATGTCGAGTGAGCAAGATAACATTATACAGTAGATGCATGGTAAATGTATATGAAGAACATGAAGCTGGGGGTTTGTCAAACCAGTTTCAAGTGCTGCGAAAAACTTGATAAATTGTAATTCTCGTATGTACATGGTTGAAAGTTTTTCTAATAAAAATGAATGTTACAGTTTCTACCCTATAAGGAAATCTTCAGCATTCAGTACAGCACATGATCTGTAAGTGAGCTGCAATTCGCCTTATTTCCACCAGGTCGCAGCAGAGGTCATAGCTTTATTTAATTCCAATGAATTCCAGGTACGCGTTTGCCTCTGCTATTTAATGATGACGGCTGGAAATACCAGCCATATTACAAGCATTCAAACTCCTCACTGAACCAGGATCAACACAATACCTCACATTCCTTTAGGGATTTGTATTATGAAGTAAATCAGGCCAAAGTGTCATTTAAACAGAGGAGGTTGTTTCCATTGCATCACTGCAATTGCTGGCCTGTGCCAAAGAGTTCCAGGAAGAAGCACAATATACTGATCAGCAGGTCTGAAGCAGGTTCTTTACTGTCAAATATCAGATCTGCTTCTCCTGGGGTGGCCTTGGAGGGAGAAATAGGAAATGGTGTCCACCTATGTAACACTCATTTCATGAATCCACATTGATGGTCAAAAACAAGTTAACCCACATAGTTTTGAAAAGTTCAAATTCCATGATGATATCTTGTGATATAGGTCTACTTTATGTGGCTGTAGCACTTTTTTTATCTGCCTAAAAAGAAGCTTCAAGCATCAGAAACATTGCCTGAATAAGCAGCAAATACTCTTCTGAGTAACTTCATCAATCAAATGAGGTCACAGGGGATAAAGGAAGTATCGGATGACACTCCTGTGTGTTTGACATCCATGCAAGAGGGAGAACACGTCATGAGGAAGTTTGCGTTCGTCTGTTATTCAAAGGTTAATGTGGTTGGGAAACTTAAATAATCCCGGATCACAGGGAAGGATACAGTTTACACTTGTGGCCAAGGGACAGGATGAGATCACAGACACACAATATACCTGAGAACATTTCCTAACACCTGACCTCACTTTACGCCTCACCCCTAAACACTTCTGTTTGAACCCTCACCACAAAGTTCAGCTAACCTAGCCATTTAAGGAATGGTTTTTCATTTTGAAAAGCATGCTTATTCCTTTTTTTTTTATTTTTTTTTTTACGAAAGTTAGATGATTGATGTTAGATTGATAGGCCTTCTGCTCCTATGTTTGCATGGTAAAAAGTATGCTAACGCTAGGATTTCCCTATCAGAAAGTAATAAAAATAGCCTACAATCACTTCTAAAGTGCTTGGCAACATGCCAGTGAAACTGTGAAAGGGAAACCTAATTAAAAATTCCAGTGTCTTTGCAATAACGCAATTGACTGAAAATGCATTATCTTATTCAACATTATGTTGTGTTGTTAACTAAAATACTGCTTACTTCTGCTTAATGTGCCAGACTTTTTGGCCTTGTACAGATTTAACTATTTTGGGGCCAACCTAAGATAAGCTAGGCAGCCATAAAGAGTAAGGTATCAACATTTTCATCTAACTAGCGGTAAGAAAGTTCTAACTATTTCCTCATTGACAAATCTTGTGACAGCTGAATGACGGACCTCTTCGTTTACACAAAAATACAACTCTTAACACACCTTTCCACAACCACAGCTCTCCTGAAACACACCCATTCCCACAATTGCTTAAGATATTCATTACTTGACCTTCTACTAGCCTACTTTTTCGGGGGCCCTGTTGTAATCCCTGGAGGAGCCCGGGTCTGATGTGTTGTTGGGCAATCCCTGGTTTGGCAGCTTCCCAGAAGCAAAAACACACCAGCCATCCTGTTGATACCTAATCTGTCCCTTGTGCACACACACACACACACACACACACACACACACACACACACACACACACACACACACACACACACACACACACACACACACACACACACACACACACACACACACACACACGTAGACATGCAGGCAGGTATGCACATGAACACACACAAAACGCTTACGCAAGCCCCGGCCAGCCAAGCCTGCGGTAGTCATAACACACAGACGGTAGAGACATGCCAAGCTCTTGTGTCAAAGGGCAGATGATTCATAAGGAAAAGTGGATTAGATGAAAGAGAATATGTATTTGGATTTAAATAGTGCTGGTGGTCAGTGCCTGATGGGTCAACCTTGACATCCAACAGTAACTGCTGAATAAAAAAAAGAGTGTTGCAGGATATGCTCCCCCTCGCATAGCCTATTACAGGAAATAAGACTGACCCTCTGACATTTGTGTGTTAGGAGTTAAATGCTACATTACGCAAAGGTCAGAGATGAGTATGGTTAGAGGCAGCGATGGAGGGAGAGGGGGAGAGCTTTTCTTCCCTTCTAAGGATGAAATTGAAAGCACTGAGGAAAATGAGAAAAGGCTTGCTCTCACAGTGATGAAGAGCCACGTCTGCGGAGAGAATTCTTGCTGGAGAAAACCTTCAAGGCATGCAGTCGAGCTGTGTAATGTGCAGGTGTTTGCGTCGGTTTGTGTGTGTGTCTGTGTGTGTGTGTGTTAGTGAAAGACAAAAAGCAGTCATGAAAAAAACAAGCCAAGTGAATATGAAAAAAGTGATCTTTATTCAACAGTTCCACACATATTTCAAATATACATATTTACATCTTTTGTACAATGAATATATCTCTTGTGTGTAACCTGTCTGGGCTAACAATTGCCTCTAGGTTGTGTCACAAATACATAATTCACAGTGCAATACGAAGTTTGTGCACCCATGTCAGTTTATTCTACGTGTCACATGACTGTGTGACTCTCTCTATGAACCAGGAACAAAAACTACAAATCTCTTAAATTACTCTGTGAGGATTGTCACATGTCTGTTCCCGTCTGGAATCTCAAGCAGATGGGAGAAAATAATAAAAAAAAAATCTGCATCAGAAGTTTTTTTCAGCCAACTGCATGACCCAAAGAAATGTAATGCACAGCGCTCCTCGGATAGGCTTACACAAGATTCAGTACCGTCGTCAAAATAAGCGTGCCAGAAAGAAGCAGCCCGCGAGGATAAATATCACTAAAACGCTGCATACGCCTGTCACAATCCAAGATAAAAGATCTCGGTACATCATGTCACCATGGATCCTAAGCTTTCGACGGCAAAAAAAACAACATAGGAAGGGATGGAAGGAAGTACCATTATAAAAGGTGAAACAGTCTGAACAGATTCTTCTTGCCAAGGTCAGGACCAGTCTCTGCAACGCGCTCAAGTGGTGAGTCACCATCAGACATCAAATATCGCCCGACTGTGACAGATTCAGAGCCGCTCAGTTTATGAAACACAGTGATACGGGCACAACACTCAGTAAACATACAGTATGTAGGCCTACGCAATGTTCCTGCCTAAATGAACAAACAGGTTCTACCGCTCAACTGAGAAAGCCTTCATTTTTCTGTAAAGTGTTTCTTTTGGATTCAATAGTTCCTTAACTGGATATTTGACACCTTTCTTGAAAGATAAAAATCAATGTGAATTGAGGAGTTATTCCATTTTGCGTCAGCAGGAAGTACCATTTCAATTTCCTGTGAATTTGGACTTTTTCTTACTGAAACGTAGCATGCCTTCAGGCGTAAAACATGTCACAACCATATCGCTAGCTGGAGTTCTTTCCATCACTTTAATGCAAAATCAGAAGCATTAGTGTTAGGTTTAGCTGTGGCTGATTGCACACACACACTGCATTTTAAAAGAGCCTAAACAGATTGCAGACCCTGTTAATAGACACTTCCTTTTCGGATATGATATTTTTTTTATAGCTTGGACAGTATTTTAAATAAGGGTAAATGTTTTAGTTTTAAAATGTGACTTGTACATTTCTCTGTGAATATCATACAAAGAATCGTGTTAGCCCAGAGCCACTGCTCATCGTTGAGAGCGTGTGCGTGTGACAAACTCTCCTCACTTTCCTGTGAGTCTTACACCAGTAACACCCGGCCTTTTTCTCAACCCTGTGCGCTTGGTGTGAGATTTGTAAACGCTCTCCGTTTTGCTGAGACGTTGCCAGGTTGGCAGTGAAACACTTCAGTCCTCCGCTAACCGTCTTTCTCACTCTATGATGACACTATAGCCTGGTGCCAGACCTCAAGCGTGTACTAGGTCTTTGGACGAGGCTGTCGGGTGAGTCAGCCCATGAAGCCTGCAGCCCATTCAGAGTAGTGAGAGTAATAACAACCAGCTCAGGAGGATTCATCATAATGCTTTCTGAAGTCCAGGCTGAGAGCAGGCATCTGTGACTATACTGTTGTGCCATCATTGGTTAGTTAATTTTTGGGTTAGTTAATTTTTTTCTGTGATATACTCACAGTATAGGCCTTTCGCATTATTTCCTCAACAATATCTGGCAAATTCGGAGTCCTTTTTTTTCTCTTTAGCACCAAATCATTTAAAAAAATGCTCTTATAAGAAAACACAATGAACGATCATCGTGAACAATGCCCTTAGCGAGTAACACATACACGACGACAAAAAATACAGTACAGTTCGTTTTTGTAGAAAGCTTTTGAGGGGTGTATGTACACTCGACAGTACACAAATGTTGTTGTTTTTTCTAAAAAGTGCCAATGTAAAAAAACAAAAACAACGATGAATCCCTTGTAGCAATCTTTTTTTTTTGTTTGGTCCCTTTGAGCCAGACTCAAAAGCTTAAAATGGAGTCAGTCCGTCATCAGCAGAAAAGATCATCCTCTTCCTCCACGTCAAAGGATGGCACCGTCTGTTCCGCCGAGCTCACTTCCTGTTCGCCCGGCGCTGCTTCCTGTGAGGACGAGGAAGATGGCGGCTGGTGGAACCACGGGTGGGCGAACAGCTCGCTGGCGGTCAGTCTCTCCCAGGGTTCTTTCCTCAGCAGGCTCTGCAGCAGACACTTGGCCTTGGGCGACAGGCCCTCTGGCAGACAGCACTGGCCCCGGCGGATCTTGGAGAAGAGCGTGGCGGGGTCCGGGTCGTGGAAGGGGTAGCGGCCCACCAGCATGGTGTACAGCATGACGCCCAGGCTCCACATGTCGGCCATCTTGCCGGAGTAAGGCGCCGAGCTGCTGAGGATCTCCGGGCTGACGTAGGCGGGGCAGCCGTGCGTGTCTGACATGGCGTCGTCCTCGGGGTCTTCCAGCACGCGGCAGTCCTCCAGGCTTTCCAGTCTCACCTGCGTCCTGTGAAGAAGAAGAAGAAGAAAGAAGAAGTCAACATAAGGTCAGGGCATTTCAGGGACATTTCAGTTTCGACCATTTAGAAAAATGTTTATTATGTTTGCTGCACGTTTGCTGAACAAGACATGTTCAGATCCCCTCTCTACAACAACAGCAGGCTTTAGTTGCACTTTAAATTGGATGAGTGCCTACACTGAGATGTGACGGCAATGACATCATCTTTTATCTTCCATAAAACTTTACTCATTGTTGTGAATGCTCAAAACTGACCGTCCACCAACCCAAATCTGCATTTCACTAGCAGAATGCGTTTCGCAGAATGGCATGTTCTTGTTAAAAGTTATGTTCTCAGAGTTCCCAAGTACAACGGTAATTACAGCACAAGTAGCTCCATGATCTAGTACACACAGTCTAGTGTGTGCATGTGTGTGTGTGAGAGAGTGTGAGAGAGAGAGAGAGAGAGAGAGAGAGAGAGAGAGAGAGAGAGAGAGAGACAGAGAGAGAGTCTATTTCTAATAGTGTCAGGCATTTCAAAGATCTGTTAAATTTAAGTCACTGATTGCATCATGGAAAAACAAGCACCCATCCTTTTGCCTCAAGCTGGCAGATGGACATGTACACACACACACACACACACACACACACACACACACACACACACACACACACACACACACACACACACACACACACACACACACACCAGTGAACTTACTATGACCTAACACAACAGAGTGTCCCGTTTGAGAGGCAGAGCTACCTACGCAAATCTCCTGTGACTTCCTGGCACACACAGGGCCACATAAACACATACATAAATATACCACTCCAGCACCCTCCTCCTCCTCCCCTCTCACACACACAATACTATATTTAGCCAGGTTAATGACAGGACATACATATGGTCCACCAGTGCAGAGTAAGATTGCGAGAGTTTATTTGTAGAATGAGACTGTAACCACTGAAACACTTGCACTAAATGATTGACCGATAATAAAAAGCATATGACAGCAAGCTTCTGCTGTTTCTATGTAGAGGCATTGAAATATCCAGGTATACATTTCAAGGGTGATACCTTTCCAGAGCAACAGACATGCTGTGTTTCTATTAAGACTTAATTCTGGCCTCCCGAGACTGACACCGTGATTGAGGTTTCATTAAGTCCAACGCGCGCGAGAAGCGTGCTGTTTTTATCTCCCATTCCGAGGGTCGTCTCCCTGAGACACTCAAGTTGTCAGACAGAATGACTAGGAGAGAATAACAAGACAGCCAGAAGGACCGAGATAGAGAGAGAGCGAGCAACCAGATATTTGAACAACCAAGACAGCGGAGAAGATAAGTCAGGAGAGCAGAACGAGAGATGGAGACAGAAAAGGAAACAGTAGAGAGAGTTAGAGGGGTGGAGAGAGTGAGTCATCCCTCTGTTGAGAGTACATATCTTCTCTCCTCTTTTCTCTCTCTCTCTCTCACACCGAGGCTATCTGCACCTGGGTCCCACACTCGCGGCGGCGCCAGCCATCCCATAATTACCCTCAAATGGCTGTTGCCACATCAGTGACGCACGGGAAGGCTGGCCCCGCAGTGGAGCTCTGCATGCCTCATAGTGCTAGTCACCTTCCCTAAACTGGCTTTTCCAACTGCACTGCACTGTGTGTGCACTGTGTGTGTGTAAAAGAAAATTGCATTTGTCAATTTGTTGTGACTTTCTCTGTCTCTGGCTCGGGGGCTGCGGCATTGTTGAAGGGGACATTGCATCACTAGCGCGACAGGTCAGGGTTTGAAAGATGCCTGATTGCGAGGCTGGAAGAATGCGTGACATGATAAACGTCGTCATGCGGTATCGCAACACTTCAAGGAGACTTAATGTTGACGCGTGTCAAACGGCAGCCCCACCATCGGGTATAGAAGCAGCAGCAGTCTCAGGGTGAACAAAAACAGATTTAATGGAAATTTAAAAAAAGGTCACATTCCATGTCACACGCCTGGCCATTTAACGCTATCAAGAAAATCTGCGGCTTTGTTTTTTATCAAAGTCACATCGCAGTAAGATCACCTGTGACGGCGATATAGTATGTTGTCAGTGTAAAAAGAAGTTAGTGTTTCAAGGAACACGTCATCCCACAACTCCAGGGTCAAGTGGGTCTCATGGATCAGTCCACCAGCATTAAGGTTGCAAGGCTGTCAACCAGCAAACAAAATACTCGATAACAAAGGGCAAAAAAGGGCTTTTGAGCTCGCAAGGGACCAGAGTTGTGCAGCTCTGAATGTGTAATCAGAACACATACAAAC
Organism: Hyperoplus immaculatus; assembly: GCA_949357725.1. NCBI lineage: Eukaryota > Metazoa > Chordata > Actinopteri > Uranoscopiformes > Ammodytidae > Hyperoplus > Hyperoplus immaculatus. The sequence continues at coordinate 11,626,028 of OX442367.1, forward strand.
ATTTTCTTTGCATGGAAAAACACACACACTAACACACACAAAGGAAGAAAAAATTGCTATCTAGCCCCTACTCCCCCCTCCCCTTCCCCTCTGCACATATGCACTGTGACTCATCGCTCTGCAGCCGTATAGCTATCAGAGGGACACAACCAACTTCAACTTCTCTCACTGGCTGTCTGCTCCCATTCATCCAGTTTGACCCTGCAAAGCCAGAGGTCATGGCTGGAGAATGTTACTGTTGAAAAAGACTCCATGTGAAAAAGACCTTTGGAAAGCCAGAGGAGGGGTGTGTGTGTCTATGTGTGTGTGTGTATGTGTGGGTGGGGGGGGCATCAGCGGGTGCTTACAGGAAAGCGAGTGACGCAAGGGCAAAGAGGCGACAAATTGTTTTGTAAGCAGAGGTTCTGTGTGTCTTCCTGAACAGAGAGCAGCACTAAGAGATGCAGACATTATGGCATGTGTGTGTGTGTGTGTGTGTGTGTGTGTGTGTGTGTGTGTGCGTTTTATGGGAGTTTGTGTGGGAGCTTGTTCAAAGCGGGCCTCTTTGAACTACTCCTTTATAGATGAAAAGTGTACTTGAATGAATCCTTGTTTGGGGAAGCATCAGTTATTCCGCAGCATAGCTCTGATGTAATTTATTAATAAATAATGAGAAATGAATATGTTCTAAGATGTAGACCGCAGAAGGGGGATGATTGTCTCATTCACCGGCCTCGTCTAGCAGCTCTGCCAAACTACCACCCACTGCATTCACACACACACATACACACACAGACACACGCACACACACACACACACACACACACACACACACACACACACACACACACACACACACACACACACACACACACACACTCACACACGCACGCACACACACGCACACACACACACACACACACACACAAGCAAATGCATGCAAGACAAACACAAGACAGACAGACAGACAGACAGACAGACAGACAGACAGACAGACAGACAGACAGACAGAGAGGGCGAAAATCTGGGAAGCTATGCTGTCTGCCTCCACAAGTACAGAACCTCCTACTCGATCTGGGCCCACGTTGATATGTGCACACATGGCCTGTGTGTATCAGCTGATGCTGCCATGTTTGCTCTCTGTGCCTTCAACTGGCACGTCCCCACTACACTACACTACACTGCATCATGCATTCAAGCCTGGGAGCATCCACATAAAGTGACCTGGTATACTGTCAGAGCTGGATGACATTGATAATTGCTTGAGAGGAGATGATGTGATGCTGACCAAGTGGATTTCTTTCAACATCATGAGAACTTTTCAGGTGGTGATCAAGATTTTAAGGTTTTTTCTTGAAAGCACTTTAAAAGGGATTACACTACTCCTCACCTTTTCTCATCAGTGAAGACAAACTTTCTCAGTTTCAGGTCGCCCAGCACGATGCCGGCCTGGTGGCAGTGGTTGACGGCCAGAGCCACCTGACGGAAGAGCCTGCATGCGTGCTCCTCCTCCAGCCTGCGACAGCTCTTCACCAGGGTGTGCATGTCCCCGAAGTCCTTGTCCAGGAAGACGTAGGCCTTGCGTTCCCCAATGATGATGTCCCTGATGCCGGCCACGTTCTTGTGGGCCGACAGGATCCCGTAGGCTCTGATCTTTTCCTGGTACACAGTCATATCAAAGACCTGGGAGAGAGACAAGAGAGCAGAAGAGGAGGGATGGAAATTAGGGAGGGAAGGTCGACAAGAGAGAGAGAGAGAGAGAGAGAGAAAGAGAGAGAGAGAGAGAGAGAGTGGGAGTGTGTGTGTGTGTGTGAGGGGGAGCAGGGAATGGGTCAGTGTGTACTTAGTGATCATCAGAAGAAACAACCATGCAAAATGTGGCAACGAGTAAAAAGAAAAAAAAGGCGTATAGGATATTTTTTGGATTCCAGCTGCTTTTTTGCCAGAGCGTGAAAAATGAATTTCCCAAGCATGAAACGATTAACTTCAATAATTAACAAAGCCAAACGCCTGCAGGTCTATGGGGGGCGGAGGGGGGGGGGTAAACACGTGGATGTGGAACATTAGAGTTGGCCCTGTCGTTATCAGAGTAGATCCGTATCGCGATAGTCCTTCCCTTTGTCTCACTTGTTTGCATTTTTAGTGTCTCACTCACGGCGTGGCGTTTTACAGTGACGTGCATGCAAATAAGCCGAGTTGACAGATAGTGTAGTGCCAATTTGGATAGGTGGACTTCATTGGCCCACATTGCGGCTTTATGTCCACAACACAGCACAGCACAGAAGCCTAAAGACTACGGGCTTGAATGGTCTTTCGTGCATTGGTAAACAGATCATATGATTCCAAAATCATAAAGCAATACTCCTGTTGTTACGCAAACGGTGACACACTTTGCGCGAGGGTCATAAATGACATTTTTGGTGAATAAAGTCTACGAAATAGACTCATGACATGTGAGACACGCTGTTGAGCAACGCGATGTCTCGAAACACTATTCATTCAAGGAAAATTTCACAACGACGGCGGGGATTGCGCATGCATACCTTGCACAGAAGCTCATCGCCAGTGTCGGTGTTCATCGCGCTGTGCACGCTCTCCCGGTCCGCCAGAGGTAGAAGCAGAAACGGTCCTATCCTGGACGGGCCCTGGTGGGTCGCCGGGACGGGGCTGGAGACGGGGCTGCTGCTGACCGGGGACCCGGGAGAGGTGCCGAGCAGTCCCTGCTGCGTGTCCCCCGCCTCGGCGCTCAGCCTGGCGCATTTGGCCGGCGGCTGGTCGTCTGAGTCCAGCCGCTTGTGCGCGACTCTCCCCCCGTTGCGGATGCACGGTGCCGGCGGGCTGCTCCACTGCAAGTTCATCCTGATAGATCGGTTCACCATGGAAGAAAAAAAGCCAACACCTTGACCTCTTGAGATTGTGTCCCTTTGATGGTTAAAACAAACTAATTGTGCGATCCATTCCTCCGTGTGAGACTCATTGTAGTTGAGGTGTAAACGAAACTTCAGCAGATTTACTGAGGGCGCGTTTGTTTGTGTGTGGTAATAATCCAATGGAGAGTGAATTCCCGTGGCTCTGAGGTCTGTGTAGTTTTTGGTGAGACGATCCAAGAACCCCCTCTCAGAGCCCAGACTGTAAGAGAGATAGAGGAGAGAGAGACATTTAGAGAGGGAGAGGGAGGAGAGACCGCCTCACACTCGGAGAGTCAAAGAGTGAGTGAGCTGTGGAGATGTTGAGAATCGGAGCTCAAAAACTCCGCCCGACCAGCCCAGCCTCCTGGTGACACAACCATTGAGCAATCCTGTAACAGCACCGACTGTAGCTGTGATGAAACGGCCTGCAGTATTATTACCTTACACACAAGACAACATGAGCATATGGTGCAAACCTAAATGTTGCTATTATAATTAATGCGATTGTCATGAATCCAAAACATTCTGATCTGAGATTTATCTGATACAGAAAGAAATACATTGCATTTGTATGGAGCAATGCAGAAATCATCTGCTACCTATCATGGCTGCCTCATCAAGCATGCACATGCTTTAGTTGTTCCTTAATGTTCAGCTCTCTTTGCCATTTATTGGCCTTACACAGTTGCAACAATCCCTCCACAGACCTCCTGTGTGGCACCTGAAGTGTTTGCTCTCCAAATGTTAAGCCTCAAGTGTGAACTAGCCAGCAGCACAGAGCTCCAGTGTATGAGCCTTAACTCTAGCTTTAACATCACCATGATATTTTCCCATGCTGAGCCTTGTTTGTTATGTGGATATGACTCACCCCCATAAAGCCTTAGTGGTGCTGGGCTATAAGCATTCACATAATATATGCCAGCGCGGCGCCATAAACAACATCATAGCAGCTGGGCTCCCAGAGACACCGATCAAATGCAAAAAAAAAACTTCTTGTAAACCCAAGTACCACAAACAAGCAAGCCCATACTGTGTGAAAAATATGCAATATCCTTGAAAAAAATATATAATCAGTGAACTATGGACTATTGCTCAATAATGTAGGAACCAGAAATTGAAGGGTTGAAGTACAGTATAAAGTCAGTTATGATGATTAGTGTAAGGTATAATTGTGCAAGATGTGTGTGTGTGTGTGTGTGTTTGTACACACGCCTGACCATGTGTGTGTTACGCAAGGGTTCTCTTTTTTCCACTGCTTTGTGTCGAACAAGCACAGTGGCAGCAGCAGGGGCTTACTGAGCTACAACACAGAGCACCAGCTGGCCATAGCGTGTGTGTGTGCGTATACACACTATTACACCTCTTTTGCACAACCCCTCCTGCCAAACAGAAGCACGCCGTTCCAAACCATTTCTTTTTTACATTTTCTAACAGAGTTCACTCCGCAAGAGGTCACACACTCAACCATGCAGGTCATGGCAACTCGGCTCAGCTTGACTCAAAAGGTCATGTGAACCTGTCTCTGCAGGCCGCGTCCAAAACACGAACTATAGCTGTGGATTCCACAGAACGGATGGCCTGTTATTTTTAGGCCTCACATTCCTTCTTTGTAAAGTGGTCATCCTTCCTATGAAAAAGGTGACTCACCGACTGATGTGTTTGCGTCCCTGTGAGCTAGTGTGTTTGTCATGTCGTCGAGCAGGCACAGGAACAGGTTTCCTCTCTTTCGCTCCCTCTCTATTTTTCTTTTTAAGAAGTTCAAAAAAGCAGGATGAACAGTCACCCTGGGAAAAAACAAATATGTATTGTTATTTGACAATAGTCCGGACCTCGTGTGTCAGTGCATCAAAGAGATGATGCATCCTTGTCGGTTGTTTATGTGTGACACAGTGTTCGAGTGTACACTGGAAAAAGCTGACTTATTTGTATTGGCTGTGATAAACACTGTGAGTGTTGGCATATGACAGTTTGTTCCAATAGAATTACGAATTTACACTGGATCATTGCAAGGTCACTCCATACTACATGTATGGGCTGTACGCCACTCTTATGCAAGATAGTTTATGTGGCATGGGCTGCAGGTTGTAGCATAACATACTGGAGCTGGACAGCCAGTGTGTACGTCATGGTGTATGTGGGTGTGTGTTATGTGTGTGTATGCGGTGCCTGTGTGGAAGTGTGGCAGCATCTCCATGCCAGTGAACTGTAGAAGAGAAACCAGTATTCAGGGCAACGCTCTCCCTTGTTATAATTAGCTGAGTCACTCACCACCAGTGGTAAAGAGAGGGTGGGAATTGATCTGCTCTGAGAATAGTTCAATCTGATCTGGCTGACAGCCAGCCATCGCTGTTAATTATTCTTCATTGTAGCTGCTTTTGAACATAGCCGTAGAACTGAGAGTAGAAATCCAGTCAGATATGCAGTTAGTCACCACAATTAGGACGGGCAACTTGACCGCCTGCCTCAAGACTTGATTTGAACGTTTTGAAATAGGAAACCCCCCAATGAAACAACCCTTTAATGATCCTCACCACAGGCTTAGATTAGCCTGGTGCTTTGTTCACCAATCTCCTATTGTAGATATTGGATACTGATGATAGATAGATCATGCCTTATGAGGAGATGAACCAAACCAATAATTAAAATACTGTCTGCTCTGCCAGTTGGCAGCAGGAGAAAGCAGTGAACTTTTGTTCATTTTCAGCATTTGGTTTCTGACAGAGCTGTTAAAGGATGTTTCAAATATTTAAGATGATGTGAAAGAGTGGCGTTTTACTTCTAAACTAAATAGGCAACAGGGAAGACATTTTGAGAGTTTATACACTCGACAAAAATATAAACGCAACACTTTTGTTTTTGCTCCCATTTTTCATGAGATGGACTTAAAGATCTAAAATTCATTCCAGATACACAATTGTACCATTTCTCTCAAACATTGTTCTCAAATCTGTCTAAATGTGTGATAGTGAGCACTTCTGCTTTGCTGAGATAATCCATCCCACCTCACAGGTGTGCCACATCAAGATGCTGATCTGACATCATGATTAGTGCACAGGTGTGCCTTAGACTGTCCACAATAAAAGGCCACTCTGAAATGTGCATTTTTTTGCTTTATTGGGGGTCTGGGGACTCAGAACCAGTCAGTATCTGGTGTGACCACCATTTGCCTCAGGCAGTGCAACACATCTTCTTCGCATAGAGTTTATCAGATTGTCAATTGTGGCCTGTGGAATGTTGTTCCACTCCTCTTCAATGGCTGTGCGAAGTTGCTGGAGACGGCTTATGGTGGAGAAATGAACATTCAATGCACGTGCAACAGATCTGGTTGACATTCCTGCTGTCAGCATGCCAATTGCACGCTCCCTCAATGCTTGTGGCATCTGTGGCATTTTGCTGTGAGACAAAACTGCACATTTCAGGGTGGCCTTATATTGTGGACAGTCTGAGGCACACCTGTGCACTAATCATGATGTCAGATCAGCATCTTGATGTGGCACACCTGTGAGGTGGGATGGATTATCTCAGCAAAGCAGAAGTGCTCACTATCACACATTTAGACAGATTTGTGAACAATGTTTGAGAGAAATGGTACAATTGTGTATCTGGAATGAATTTTAGATCTTTAAATCCATCTCATGAAAAATGGGAGCAAAAACAAAAGTGTTGCGTTTATATTTTTGTTGAGTGTATTTTGTAACCCATGACACTGTGTCAAACCAGGACCTGGAAACTGAAGCAGCTAAATTGAATTCAGCCGTAGTTAAATTCATTGTTTACACCTGTGCTTTTCCAACTGTGACATTTCTTTTAAAAAAGGCCACTTGTACTGTATATTTTCACACGGACCCACAGCCTACAGCAGGGGTGTCAAACTCATTTTCACAAAGGGCCACTATACGATATGATAATCACACTAAGGGCCAGACTGACATACCTTCTTTTTAATCAAAAAATAAAAAGAACATATCTAAGTAAGTATATAAACTGCGTGCAATGGCTAGTTTTCGCTTCAACATTTTTGGGGGACAAATTATAGGTGGGGGTTATGGGGGTGCTCCCCCCGAAATTTTTAATTTCCTGCATTCTGGTGGATTTTTATCCACCGATCTGTGCCTTTTCGGCATCAATTTATGGTGGAAATCTATTAATTTTTGTAAAGGAAAAGACAATTTTTCAAAACTTTCTGCACATTCAAAACATATCACATGTTTTGTTTTTTTAGGAATCATGACGAAGCACCAGTGTTAGCTATTTATGACACTTTACATTGGAAATGAAATGCCAAGCCACCATTGGAAACGAAAGGGGTGGGCTATCAGCGGCTAGCTAACGTTAGCTAGTTGGCTATATTGTAACTTAAAGCAAAAGTTAGAAACCAGATAATTTTGGCATTAATCCTTAGACACTTGACACAATCAATCATCAATATTAGCATGCTATTTAGCCACATATATTGGCCTATTTACAGTCCTCAGAAAACTGACAGCTCTTCTAAGATGCAAGTTCATCAATTCATGGCTTAAAATCCTGAGCTGTGGAACTTTCAGCAGACATTCCTAGCTGTAAGCCACGTAAGTTTCCTAACAGTTGGGAGGGTATGCAACGTGCGGATATTGCACAGGCTCCATGAAGAATGAAAAAAAAAAAAAAAATTCAGAATTGATTCAAATCGGCCGAATTGACAAAGTCAATGTACTAGCGCGTGGCCGCGAGTCCACCCAAGAATCGGCGTCCAGCGACCGGCGCGTGAGTCGAAGGCTCTGCCATTTGCGGCGCGGCCAACATGTGCGGCGAACGCAGAAGATGAAATTATTTATCTTTTTGGCGTCGCCGTGCCGCGATAGCCAATCAGCGTTGAGATTGCCCAGTGGTCTGCAAGACGAGGTGGGCGTGTGGAGTGAGGACATTGGGCTTCCAATAGCCTACATTCTGCAAATATGTGTATTTTGCATCTAATTAGCTGTTGGTTGTACTTTAGCCAAGGTAGCGCCGGTTAGCATAGTGAAATTCACCCAGCTGTGTGCTGTTCCGGAGGATAATATGAACCCAAACTTGACGGCAGTGTCTGTGTGGAATTCCAATATAGTACAGGTCAACCGCCGCCTTCGATGAGGCGGCGGCGGCTGCGGTGAATATGGCCCAATATGACCAAGAGGCGAGCCTCCTGCATTCAAGCGGCCAACCGCCGCAGGGGGCCAGTGCGGTGTGTTCCCAGCTTTATGCTGTTAAATATGGTGGTAGCCAATACAATGTGACGTAACAGTATATTTGATAAGTAATTTTTATTTAATCACGTCGATCAATGATTGTCCTGAAGATATACATTGCACATTTGTTACTTATGGGCTTGTTTTGTGTATTTTCTTGGTGTGTTCTTTTTCCCTCTTTAATTTCCCTCTGATTGAGTGAGCATGTGTGCTGCCTCACTCGATCATGCACAGGTGTTTAATCAGTGAGCAAGCATATAAGCAGGAAGAGAAACCTCAGTCTTGGCTCCTGCTCTGCTTGCGGCCATGCTATTGAACTGTTGTGGCGGAATTGTTTTTGACTGGTTAGGGTTGTCGTATTTCAAAATTTTTCATCTCTGCAAGGACACAAGATCATCGTTTACGACACACAAATATGCAAAACCATGGCAATTACGTTAAGTATTGTAATTACAGCTAAACTTTGCATGTTATGAAAGTCACTTAGGGATAAGAAGGAAGTAAGCATTCTGTATGCAGTTGTCTTTTTTACAAGTCCATCTTCTTCCTCTATATAGTTCTGAACGCTGATGCCTTTTTCTTCTATGAATTTAGCAAATTTCAACTTGTTTTCTGCAAATGTCTGGATGTCTGCTATTATCATAGTGTCTTTAAAGGTCACATATTATGCTAAATGCACTTTTTAAATGTGTTCTAACATATCCATGGGGCCACGGTGTGCCTAGAGACTGCCAAAATATTAAAAAAAATAACAATCTCTCCTTTTCTCACTCTCCCCCTTTCTGAAACCCCCATGCCTCCCCCCCAATATACTCCAGTCAGAATTCTCCTCGTTTCTGACCTCACAAACTGGAAAGCCAGAAGCTTCCACTGTGCAGCCCACACCCCTATTTCTTATTGGTCCACGGCCCCGACAGACAGAGGGCGAGGCGTATCTGGCTTCGCTTCCGGATAGGGGGCGGGGGGAGCTCAAAGATTGTATATTTACGAGGGGAGCTGCAGCTCTTTTTAAAAAATAGGCCATTGTGAGATTAGCTGAACATCAGCATAGTACAATAAATTATCTGAAAGTTTTTTTCAGCAAACAATTAAAGAAAAACGTATTAGGGACCACTAAGACCATATAATATGATGTATAATAGTACCGAAAAGTGTATATTATGGGAGCTTTAAACAGCTGACAGTTTGCTATGAATGTAGAATTAGAGTGTGGGAGATAGAGGTGGGCCGTCGAATATTCAATTGTATGCAAGCAATAAAAATGAAAGAATTTCTACTCTGTCAGGGTGTAGATTCTGCCTTTCGAACACAAAAAGGTCTCACGAGACTCGTCACTCCTCTGTAGATCTTGACATTAAGCTCCTTGACACTGAACTGCATGAACTCGTGTGTTGCGCATCAGTCCAAAATTAGTCATCAGCCCGCCTAAACCACCTTTACTGAATACTCTCTATATTTTCACAACCCAGTCTGACCTCAAAGACAATCAATCAAACCAGGAGCAGAGATGGAGGATTGTTTCATGTGGATGGAGTCCAGACTGACGTCTGCCCAACCTTTTCTTCTAGTTAGCCCAATCTGTCTATCACAATTGCTTTGATCTGTTGGGTTGAGTTGCTGGTTGGTTAGACTGGAGACTTTCTTAGCAACACAAATGATTTGTGCAATTCAAAACCCAGTCCAATACACATTTTCAATTGTGCAGTGCTCATATTTCACAGCACATGGCCACTTATTGCTTTTACATGGGAACATGCGCATGGTTCCCGATTGATTGAAAATATTTGTTCTCACACAGGGGAGTTGTCATTTTAACACCATATGGCTACTTAGCACACATACTTCCCTAAAGATCTTCTGGGAAGTTGTAAAGCTTCAGCTGAAAATAATATTTTTCCAACAATGCCACTGTGTTCAAGTGCAGTCGCCATACCAGGTTTCAAAGAACCAGCCAAGAAAGATACAACTATTGCTTTTGTAATGAAAATAATAATGCATTTACTCTGGGTGGTGATTCTGAGACAAATCAAATTTCCACCAGAAGGAATTGAAATTGCAATCTGTTGGTTTGATCTGTACTTTACTTATTCTACTGTTTTTTTTATTTAACTTGTCTTGTTTATAATGACCCAACCTATCAATACCATTTATTAATTTAGAAATGTTACCAGTTTTTGATAAAAACCCATTTGTTCTGTAACTCTGCACTTTGGTAGATACAATGATCACAGATCTCAACCCTATTTATTCATTTCCATTGTGGCCCTCAAATGTTCAGACACCACAAACAATGAAACCAGACAGATAAGATTGGTTTACTCTACAAACAGTGGGCCTTACAATGATATGTTCCAAACTCTTATATACAGCAGGCTGGAAATGCTCTTTAAATTCACTTCTCTTTGATTAGATTAACTTTGGACTAAGAATTCCACTGCACTGAAGCACAATAAGGAAATGCAATTTTAACCATGAAACCCATAGCAAAAGAGTATATCCTCTTTATATGATGACACAATTTCTCTGGAATCATCAAGCATATACCAGGATAGCAGAATTTCACTTGAAAAGATCAGCAACTTCCCTACATGTCATAAGAACTTTGTTTCATAACTTTGTCTTTATACGTCACTCTTTAACACATGATTTCACTGAAATAGTTAGCCTTACACTCAGAGCGCCACTCCAAGATGACTCAAGGGGTTTCCTGTTGCTAATAGGAAGTGGATGGCAATTGTGTATTCACTGTGTGTGTGTGTGTGCGTGCGTGCGCCCTCAACATACACGTCACCAACATACTGCCACTAGCCCATCACTGAGGTTACACAAGTTGTCTCCACTCCACTCAGCCCAGCCGAGCCCATGATGTCACCCTCAGTGGAATTAGAAAACACTTGATTGAGGAAAAGGAAACAAGAAGTGAGTGTGCCATATACTGACTGCATAGCTGAGACAAAGAGGTGGGTGGGATAGTAGGGAGGTAGAGGAGAAAGACTTTAGATCAGGTTCTGGATCAAGATGAACAAAGCTGTGAAACAATGTAGATATAACAAGACACTCACGCTAGTGCTAGCTACCTGCACACACTCTCACAAAGTACAGTGTTACTACTACTACTACTTAAGCCCGTCGCTCCGCGTGGTGCATAGGCCATCAACGACTCTTCTCCAACCAGCACGGTCCAGGGCTGCCTTCTCTGCCTCCCCCCAGCTGGATCCGTGCCTCTTGAGCTCTGCCTCCGTGTCTCGTCTCCAGCTGTTCTTGGGGCGTCCTCTCTTCCGTTTCCCCTGGGGGTTCCAGGCCAGGGCCTGACGTGTGATGGTATGTGCTTGTTTTCTCAGGGTGTGGCCGATCCATTTCCACTTTCTTCTCAGGATCTGCTCTGCTACTGGCTCCTGGCTTAGATACGCCTCAGACAGGTGTTGATGAAAGTCTGGATCTTCTGTAACGTCTTCTTCGTCATTCTCCAAGTCTCTGAGCCATAGAGAAGGATGCTTTTGACGTTAGAGTTGAAGATGCGCACTTTAGTTAATGTTGCTATTTCCTTGGAGGCCCAGATGTTCATCAGGATGGTGAAAGCTACTCTAGCTTTGCCTACCCTGGCCTTGACATCGCTGTCTGTGCCCCCCTGTTGGTCTATGGTGCTGCCAAGGTAGGTGAAGGAGTCGACTTCCTGAATGGGTCTGTCATCTATAGTGACAGGGTTGGTGGTAGGGGTGTTAATCCTCATCAGTTTGGTCTTCTCCTTGTTTATCCTGAGGCCTGTTCCAAGGGATGTTGTTGCCAGTCTTGCAGTCTTGTCTTGCATCTGATTGTGGTTGTGGGACAGGGTAGCCAGGTCGTCAGCAAAGTCGAGGTCATCAAGTTGTTTCCAGAGGGTCCACTGGATGCCGTTTTTCTTTCCTGCTGTTGTGGTCTTCATAATCCAGTCAATGACTAGGAGAAACAGGAACGGTGAGAGTAGACATGCCTGCCTGACTCCGGTCTTGACCTCAAAACTGTCTGAGAGCTGGCCTGCGTGTAAGACCTTACAAGACATTCCTTGGTAGGTGTTTTGAACCAGGGAAATGATCTTCTCTGGGATGCCATAGTGCCTCATTAGTTTCCATAAGGTCTCTCTGCCCACACTGTCAAATGCTTTTTCATAGTCGATGAAGTTTATGTATAGGGGGGAGTTCCAGTCTATTGACTGCTCTACAATGATGCGTAGGGTGGCGATCTGGTCTGTACATGATCGATTACTCCGGAAGCCTGCCTGTTGGTCTCGTAACAAGGGATCAACTGCAGTCTTCATTCTATCTAGTAGAATTCTGTTCAGGACTTTGCCTGGTGCAGACAGGAGCATGATTCCCCTGTAGTTGTTACAGTTTTTGAGGTCTCCCTTTTTTGGTATCTTTATGATAACTCCCTCCTTCCAGTCTTCTGGTAGTGTCTCTTCTTCCCAGACTTTGGAGAAGAGGCTGTGGAGCACGTCCGTGGTAGTCTTCAGGTCCGCCTTGATTGCCTCTGCTGGTATTCCGTCCGGTCCTGCTGCTTTCCCTAGTTTCAGAGTATTAATAGCTTTCCTAATCTCTGCCTTGCTGGGCTTGTGGCAGCTTATTGGTAGCTCCATCTCCGCTGGTGGGATGTCCTGTGGTTCTTCTGGAGCCGGTTGGTTCAGTACTTCCCTGAAGTGTTCGGCCCATCTTCTCTTCTGGTCCAGGGTTGTAGTAAGTGGGTTTCCCTCTTTATCTTTCACTGGCTTGTCTGTCTGTTGGAACTTTCCAGCTAACTTCTTGGTGATCATGTAGAGGTCTTTCAGGTTTCCTTGTCCGGCGGCTGTTTCTGCTTGTTGGGCCAGGTTGTCTATATGGGCCCTTTTGTCCTTCCGAATACTTTTCTTCACCTCCTTGTTGACCTGTGTGTACTCTTTCTGGGCCCTTCCCTTTGTTGTTCTTGTTTTGCTTGAGTTTAGCTTCTCCTTCTTCTCGTTCCGTTCTTTCAGTCTCTGGAGTGTTTCTACGGAGACCCAGTCTTTATGTTTTGTTGTCTTCTTCCCAAGTATTTCTTCACAGGTGTCCAGGTACATCTTCTTTGTCTGTTGCCATTGAGTCTCGGTATCTCCATCTTCGGACTGCTCCTGTAGAATCTGGTATCTGTTTCTTAGGCTGATTTGAAATCTGTTCTCTATTTCTTGGCTCCTGAGCAGTCCAACGTCGTATCTTGTTCTTGTACTGGTGGTTGTGGTGTGCCTTTTCAGCCGAAGCTTTACGGTCATCAGCAGGAGGTGGTGGTCGGATGCTGCATCGGCCCCTCTCTTGGTTCGTACATCTTGGCATGACCTCCTGAACTTACGGCTGATGCACATGTGGTCAATTTGATTCTCTGTGAAATGGTCTGGAGATCTCCATGTGGCCTTATGGATTCGTTTGTGAGGGAAGATGCTGCCTCCTATGACCAGCTGGTTAAGGGAGCACAGGTCGGCAAACCGTTCTCCGTTGTCATTCATCTGGCCGAGCCCGTGTGCTCCCATGATGTCTTCATAGCCTGTGTTGTCTGATCCGACTTTGGCATTGAAATCCCCCATTAGAATGGTGATGTCTTTTGCTTTCTGTCCATCCAGCACAGCTTGCAGCTGGTCATAGAATTCATCTTTCTTGTCCTCCTCGGTATCATTGGTTGGAGCGTAGCATTGAATGATATTTAGTTTGATACTGTCCTTCTTGGTTGCGAATTGAGCTGTGATGATTCTTGAGTTCACCGGTTCCCACCCGATGATAGAGCGCTGTGCCTCTGGAGCCAGCAACAGGGCCACACCTTCTGTATGGTGGGCACCATCTTCAGTGTGCCCGGAGAAGAGCACCATCTCCCCTGAGCTTAATCTCATCTGCCCTGCTTGTAGCCACCTCGTCTCGCACAGTCCCAGGAGGGCTATGTTATAGTTCCTCATCTCCTGTGCTACCTGGACTGTCTTCCCTGTTTCGTTCATGGTTCTGATGTTCCATGTGGCCATTTTGGTGGTGGTCCTGGGGGTCAGAAGGGGAGTCGGCCTTGCAGTTTCCTTTCGGCTTTGGCTGCACTGCTTCATGAACCTCCTCTGTGGAGGCCCCTTCTCTCCCAGTCCATGCTGGTTTCGAATTGTCGTTGATGCTTCAGTAACTTTCTTTGTTTTATAGGTGGGGTTGTTGGCCCTACGCTAACCCGGACTACTTCCGGGGGGTGGAGTGGAGTTGGTTTGTTAGTCCCCTCTCCCGATCTTAAAGTCCTCCAGGCAATGGATAACAGACTCACACCATATGAGACCAGACAGGATAAGGGTTGAGTACAAGCTGCCTCGGCACAACAAGCCCAACCAACTCCAGCTACCATGCAAGTGGTGGCCTGAACCACCACTTACTGGCAACGCGAGACAGAAAAGTACAAAAAAGTACAGTGCTGCTTTGAGCTAAATGCTAATGCATTCTCTCATGCTCATGGGGATAATGCTAACATGATGATGTGTAGCTGGTACATTTTAGCTTGTTAGCATGTTAAGATTGACTTATGAGTGAAGTACAGCTGAGGCTAATGGTAATGTCAATGCAAAATTTCAAATGTCAACACAAAAATTACAATTGATCCTGAGTGTTACACAAATATCGGCATGAAATATATTTGGCAACCCATCATATTGGCAAGACCTTTCATACATGTCCTTACAAAATCATAAAGTCAAACACAATATGTCTGCCATCTCCAAAGCCACAATCACTGGCTTAACTTTACTTGAATTGCGCAGTGTTCTTTTACCTTAAGCACTGTATAGGATGGCACATAAAAGTGTCATCCTACAGTAATCTCCTCCGTGCGGTTTGATGAATGATAAACTACATCTGTTTTTCAAAAGGGCTGTCTGCTTTTGACACACCTCCACTAAATCATAGCTTCTTCTCGAGCGAGCAGATCCTCAATCCCTCTTCATTTCAATAAGCCAGGAGACAAAGTACATCCTCCGGCCAAAACACAAGAGGTGTGATCACCATAAGGACACTTCTGGTGAGAGAGTGAGCCAGATCTAAATCGACAAAGAATGAAAAAAAAACTAATTTGTTACCAATCCCCTCTACAAGTCCCATAACCCCCAACCTCTTTTTCAGAGTGAGTCAACCGGTAGTGAATTTATCAAAGTGTGCAAACACGAGAGGGAGAGAAGAGCTTAGCGTTTTGAAAAAGCAATTAATTGCAGCATAATACTCCATGTAACAGGATTTCAATGACTGTTAGTGCCGCTCGGCTCCAAAAGGAGATTTATTCCCATAATCCCATGATGAAAGGGATGACCAATTATTTCCCATGCATTGGAACACACTGCCTGAACCAGGGCTAAGCCAGCGGGAGAAAGAGAAAGCAAGGAGCAGGAGGGGAAGCCAAGAAGGTGTTTGTGTCTGTGTGACACACACACACACACACACACACACACTTACTACTCCGCCAGCAACAACAACCTGTCACTCTTCACAAATTACCTAACGTAGAGCTTTTAATGATATGATATTGCGTTGCAACTCACAGGAGAAAGATGAAAGCAACGCATTGCTCCATTAACTCCAGACTCCGTGGCTGCTGAAAATTAGGCCTTGCGTTTCTTGGCGTTTCATCAGTTTTGAAGGATGTTGAAAATGTGGGTTAACATTCATGAAGTTTGTGTTTGAGTTTCAGCGGCAGAATGTCATCATAAAGAAGTACACATGATGTTATTGAAACAGGCACTAAAATCTTTCAAAGGAATTCATTCATAGGCTTTAGTCCCTCGTGTATCATGATGGTACAACCTTCTAATTAAGGAGATAGTTGACTAGGATGTGGGGGAATTATTTCTATGAAAAGTCTTCAAGTGTTGAAAAGCTTGAAACTTTTGATCCAGAACTTCAAATATTTGGAGAAGTTTTGCAAGACATCTTTTTCAGAGGTCTTCTGAATAATTTCAAAACTTCTCACTAATCATCATCTATCTACATGTACACACATGTTGGAGCAATTTGCGAAGGATTGGAGATATCTATTGCTGAGACCTGTATCACCACCTTCCTGAACGATGGATATAGAATGATTCTTTGGAAAAGTCGGTTGTTACATGTCTACCAAGAAGATAGTTTTGCAGTATTTTCTTCTTTCAAAGGTAAAGAGATTCCGATTAAATATACTAATAGACTTGACATTACATTTAAACCCCTCTACCCCCTTTTTGAAATGGGAATTGAGGAGGCTGGAACTGGACATTTTTGTACCTTTTCCGGAACGGACAATCCGACATTCACACCCACTTCACGCAATGATTTCACCATGTGGGCAGAAGTGAGAAACAATTTTATTATTTTAATGTTTATTTGACAGGGACAATACATACAACATTGCCACAAAAAAAATGGGAAAATGTGATGCATATAAGACGTCTAGCTTCAGCTAATTTGCAGTCTTTGTGGAGAATCCGAAGATCTCATACTTCTTTCTTCACACAACTACCTCCGTCACTTATGTAAAAAAAACAAGTGCAATGCTATGAATGCCTCAGAGGAGAGATTGTCCTGAATTGTGCATTGTTATCCCCACATCTGAACAATTATCACATCTCGCCCCCTCGCTTTCCACCTCGCCTTAGACGTTTGGGCGCTAAGAACAGCCATAATCACTTTTGCCTTCGGACAACACGCTGTAGGGGAGAACGGGGGAATCTGAGGCATCGGGTAATGTGAGCCACCCCCTGTATCTAGGCAACGGAAAATATTTGTGGTCATTTGAGATATATGTTTTCAAGCCCCTCTCATTTCCCCATGGTCCTGAAAGAGAGGACCTCATGGTGCTATGGTAATCATGTTTTTTTCACCAAAATAGGTATTTTTCATGTAAAAGTACATTTTCTTGCTGTCAACTTAATCAACTGTTGTGCCAAAGCAAATGTATTCACGTAGAAAAACTTCTATCATACGTGTTGATGAACTACCAACACATAAAAACCATGTGATGATATTAGCTAAAGATTAGCCTGAAATGCTAAGAGAGGTAGTTTTTTCTCAAATTGTGGTGGTGGGGGAAAGTGAGCCAAATGCTGTGGGGGAAAGTGAGACACTGTCTCACTTCCCCCCACCATGAGGCACAAGTTACGTTTAGTCTTTAACTTATTTTAATGTTATATTACATAACATATGTTTTATTTTAATGTCATATACATTGTAGAAAAGCCATCATGCCAAGGAATATAATCCAGTTGGGTCTTCTCCTGTGTTCTGAGTCCCAGGCTGTTCTCGCTGGTTCTGATTTTCCTATGCTTTGACCCCCAGACACAAGCTGGCTCTAAGGGTCCTGTGTTCTGACCCCCAGACTGTGTTCTGTTTCAAAGGTTTTTTTATTCATCAAAAGATTTGCAAAGCAAATACAGTACAATGATTTAGTTTTTCCCCTTTTTTCTTCCCCCGAACACACCCCGCCCAAAATCTGTCAACTTTATTCTCGGATCCCTGGGTAGTATAACGTATTTTCTCTAAATTCATACATGACATAATGTCTCTAATCCAATGTGAGTGGGAAGGAGGAGCAGGATCTTTCCACTTGAGTAAGATAGCCCTACGAGCAAGTAATGAGGTGAAGGCCAGTAGCTTCAACTTCACTTTAGGCAAGCCCGGATTTGGAGCAATGCCAAAAATTGCAGTGTAAGGGTTCGGCTCAGTTTGATGCTGAAGTACTTCAGAAATTGTTTGAAAAACTGATGTCCAGAACTCAGTCAAGGTGGGACACAACCAGTACATGAAAAAGAGTGATGCCGGTGCGCTCTTACAGCTATCACAGGTCGGGTCTACATCGGGGAACATACGAGCTAATTTAGTTTTAGACATGTGGATACAATGTACTACTTTAAATTGCACAAGAGCATGTCGGACGCACATGGAGGTAGAGTGTATCCGATCCAGGACTAAATCCCACATGTGATGTGTGAAGGCAGAACCTAGGTCCTGCTCCCACAGGGTTCTTATAGCTGCTAATGAGGGGCTATGCAACTTCGAAATAAGGTTGAAAAACACAGAAATTGAGCCTTTTAATGTGGGGTTTACCGAAAGAAACTAATCGACATGATTGGCTGGCGGTTTGTGAGGGAATTGGGGAATTAACTTCTGAGTAAAATGCCTGATTTGCAGAAATTGGAAAAAATGAGTCTTTTCGATACCAAAATGTTTTGTCAATTGAGAACAACTAACAAATAGATCATTAATAAATAAATCACCGATGCATTTTAAGCCTTTTTTATGCCAGATCTTGAATGCACCATCCACTGTCGAGGGAGTAAACAAATGATTAGCTGCAATTGGGCTGAAAAGTGAAAAATTCTGCATTCCAAAATTCTTCCTAAATTGGGTCCAAATTCGAAGGGAGTGCTTAATCACGGGACTACTGTTGGGAATAGCCGAAGTGAGTGGAGGTGCGGTGCATAAGAGGGCAGATAGAGACAATGGGCTAATAGCACTGGACTCCATTGTTACCCAGACTGGGGCTGAGTCGTCAAGGTGAAAATGCACCCAATACACTAAAGAACGGATATTAGCAGCCCAGTAATAGTATTGGAAATTAGGGAGGGCCATTCCACCTGTTTGTTTGGGTCTTTGAAGAAAAGCTTTCCGTAACCGAGGGTGTTTACCATTCCAAATATAATTTATCATTAAAGAGTCAAGGGCCTGAAAAAAGGATTTGGGGAGAAAGATGAGGAGACATTGGAATAGATATAGGAACTTTGGGAGTAATGCCATTTTAATTGAATTTATTCTACCTATGAAAGAGAACGCTAGAGGAGACCACTTCGATAATATTTGCTTCGCCTGATCTAATAATTTGAGGAAGTTTGATTTAAATTTTTTTTTAAATTTCTGGTAAAACACACCCCAAGGTAACTCAGCTGATCTGTCACCACTTTGAGTGGGAGAGCTGTATAATCAAGTTTAATAGCTTCTTTATTAATCGGAAAGAGTTCGCTCTTACTCAAGTTAAGTTTATAGCCAGAAAACTGACTAAAGACCTCCAACACAGAAAGTGCCTCCGGTAAAGAGGTGGCTGGCTTGGCGACAAACAAAAGTAAGTCATCGGCGTATAATGATACCTTATGTTCAATTCCTCCTCTCCATATCCCCTGAATCTGTTTGTTACCGCGAATGGCAATTGCAAGTGGTTCGATTGCAATAGCAAAAAGGAGCGGGCTCATAGGACAACCCTGCCGGGTCCCACGGTGCAGATCAAAACTACTTGAGTAACGGCTGTTTGTTAATACTGAGGCAGAAGGGCATACATATAATAATTTAACCCAAGAAGTGAAAACAGGACCCAAACCAAATTTTTCAAGGGTGAAAAACAAATAATTCCATTCTACTCTATCAAATGCTTTT
This sequence comes from Hyperoplus immaculatus, assembly GCA_949357725.1. Taxonomy (NCBI): domain Eukaryota; kingdom Metazoa; phylum Chordata; class Actinopteri; order Uranoscopiformes; family Ammodytidae; genus Hyperoplus; species Hyperoplus immaculatus. Next base: position 11,645,507 of record OX442367.1, read on the forward strand.
TCAGCATCCATAGAAGCGAGGCATTCTGATTCAATATTTCTGGGGGAATATAAAATGTTCATTAGCCGGCGGGTATTATAAAATGATTGACGTCCCTTTATAAACCCAGTTTGGTCGGGGGATATGATAGAGGGGAGAACATCCTCCAATCTATGGGCGAGAATTTTAGCAAGTATCTTCACATCCGTATTTAATAGTGAAATTGGTCACCCCAGACTGTGTTCTAATCTAACTGGTTCTATCTTTCATTTGAATCTTATTAAAACCTTTTGAATTATAATATGTTGTATTTGATTTAGTTCAGAGTTACTTTTAAGTGTTTAGAATATTTGCTTTGCTTAATTGACCAAACCCCATCATTCTTTTACTAGTCCAACATTAGTTCTGGAATGTGTGGCTAGCTTTCAGGATTTTAACTGTTACAATATGTGTTGTTATGGTAGTTTCAGAGTGGAAAAAGTAAGTGGATCAGTTTACCCCCAGCTGGTTCACTTTACCCCCTTGATTTTTCTGGTATGTCTCAGTTTACCCCACAGCTGGGGTAAAGTGAGCCACATGACAACTTTTTTTAAAACAATCATATTTTCACTGCCCTTTGTCTTGAAAAAAATCTGCTAGTGCCCATTTCTAGGAAACATCCTGAATTAATGGGAAATGTGTAAATTCAAGTGATAAATCATTTTAGCTCGCTTAGAGGGGAGCAAATGTAAAAAGTGGCTCAGATTACCCCTTTCTCCCCTACTGTACAAAACTACTTTTCAGCACTCAGAATGGGAAAGTCTCAGTGAAAGATATCTCATAAGTTTCCCAGAAAAATCAGAAACTACCGCTGTGGATTGATGCCTATGGGGCTAAATTCACATCGATGTGTGCTTCCTGTTTTTGCTATCAGTTCGACTTCAGATAAGGTGGACAAGGTGCATGAGGATTGCATCCAGTGGGAATGAATGACGTCAGTCAGTCTTGAATCCTCAAGTACAAGGAGGATCTCCCTGCTGTTTCCTGGAGCTGCACCAGCCAAATGTTCACCAACATTTTCTGAAGGGGTATCAAACTGGCAAGCCTTCGTCATTACATACATCATCGGTACATATACCTTTAACTGTAGATCTCAGCCTCCGGGTTGAATGTCCCCATTGAGATTATAGTTTATAGTGATTCATTGCACTGAATATAACCCAGTCAGTCAGACCTGCAGGAAACAGGTTTTGTCCTCAATGCCACACATTTCACTGAGCGCTGATTCAGTGTGACAGGATCGCTATGGGTGCGTGACAGCCCGAGCAAACAGTCAGTCCTGCAGTGTGTGTTCAGGGACAGACAGCTGCAGTTACTTCCAAGTACCTCAGCCAGTGTTATGGGTACTGTTGATGTGTTCCCCTTACGCAAGGAGAGAGTGTGTGTGTTGATGTAATAGAGTTGGTGCTGACTGAAAGTCTCTATGAGTGTGTGTGTTTGTGTGTGTATGTATTTGTGTGCATAGGGTGTGGGCGGAGGTAATTAAGGTGTCAGGAAACATGCATTATTAATCGTAACACGACGTAATAATGGAGAGGCAGCGTGAGCTGTCATGCCCGGACGCTTTTACAGCCTTGGGATGTGTGTGTACGTGTGTGTGTGAGTGTGTGTGTGTGTGTTTCTCATGTGTTTTTGGTTGGTCCATTTGACAAGAATCCCACCACAGATATACAATATGTGTTGTGGATGTTTTTTTAATTTTGTCTGTGACTGCTTTTTGCGTTGTGCAATATGGAAACAGGCTTCAACCTGTGTTTGATAAAGAAATACGTACATGTACTGTAAGACCTATTTCAGCTACTGTTTTGAATAGTATACGTCCAATATTTTGATACTATCTTGCTTTTGTTTAATGAGGTCATTTTTGCCATTCAGACTGCAACAAAAGGACGCCGTAAGGAGCACTTGGAGAGTGTAGTCGTGACGGGGCCATCACACAAGCGAGGACGCAAATGTTCTATTCCTGGTTCAGTGGGTTGATGAGGAGCCCGGCTTGTTTGTGATAGTGTTGAGACAGGGCTTAGGTGTTAGGCAGGTTACCAGGCTGTGACTCAATGTTTAGTGTTGATTCCCCCTCAGTGTTTAGTGTTATGTCATTTTCCCCTCCGGGTAGATTCTAAAGGGGTTAGGTTGATCCGGCCCTTCTAAATCCAAGTTGAGCAGTGGTATGTAACGAATGGCACGAGAGACTTGTGACGGCTTAGGGAAAGTTGTTTTCACTGATCGGAGACCTAGCCAAAATCCACAGAAAAAAAAAGGTGCAAGAACACGTCTTCAATTTCCAAATAAAAGAAAAGGCAAAAGTGCTTTTCAGGAACACCTGTTCACACACAGATGCACATTAAAGTAAGATTAAACAGCATGTTTTCTTGCAGGCGACATTGTCATGCCTACTGTGTCTTGTTTCTATTTTTCCTCACCTCAGACTAAGACCAAATCTTACCAGACGTTTATCTCGGAGAAGAGAGCAGATTTATTATATAGAAATGAAATGATAATGGAATCCAGATCTTGCTTTTTATAGTCTGAGACAGAGATGAAAATGGTTTGTGCAAAAAAATGTTTTATAGTAATGCAATTATAAGGGGATAATAAAACTATTTTCGGTTCAGTTAACTTGTATCAAGGTCATCGTGGAAGTCATGCCTCAGACTTTTTGTGTGTGTTTTTTTTGGACTTCTTGTCCCCAGATCCTGAGCAGTATAGGCAGGGGTCTTGCCACTTAATAAATTCAAGAGCACTGCGAGCAATCTCTTAGTGTTTTTTTCCACCCTCAGGCATGTTCCATTTTCTGTGTGCGGTGCTGCTTGTGAGCTCCTTTTGACATGTTATTATTCTTTACCGCGCATGGCTGTGCATCTGAGAGTACAGCTAAAACCTGCGTGGAGGCTTGCCTGGAAAAGATTGCCCAAGTATTCACAGAGGGGAGAGAAGGAGGAGGAAAACAGCTCTCGTCAGGGATTCTTGAACCACACTGGTAGCTACTGAGGATTCTGAAGACTATCACTCAATCTAACTATTTCAATGTGGAATAAAAGTCCAATCACTGTTTCGAGTAAATAAACATCTCCAAACCAGACACCAAAGACATTTGAGTTGATTTCCAGCTGTGATGCCTTCAACATGTCGAACTGTAGGAAACTATATATATCAATGGGTAATTCTTACCAGAGTGTAGAGTGTAGGATCTGTAAGCCATAGTAAGTGTTGAACTAAATTAGCATAATTGTACTGGATTCAGAAAAAGTGCTGCTTTTAGTCAGGTAAATACTGATAGGCCTACACTGAAAATAAGCAACTAAATGCTCATCTTGTTATTTGGTTTCTGGAGTGGTTTGACAGGCAGAGTTAGATGAAAAGATGGATAACGCTCTCACACTTGGCACACATATGGGCAACAGGGAGGAATAGCTAGCTTACCTAACAAACCAGCACCACAAAAAAAGAAAGAAAAAAGAAATAGAAGAAATTACAGAAGAGGATTAGGGCCACACATGTGGTAAGTAAAGTAAAAAAAAATATTATTCTATTATTATTATTCTCAGAATTCTGAGAAAAAAGGCAGAACTTTTTTAAATTGTTTTACACTTTTTTATTATATATATTTTTTTTCATGTGTGGCCCTAATCCTCTTCCGTAAGAAACAGTGGGGGCTTGCCTAGAAGAGATTGGTGAAGAAAAACAACAGGTTCTGGTTTTGTGGCTATTTACACTTTGGACTTTTTCTTGGCCTGGAGAACATTGACTTTGTTGAGTCTAGTGGTTATTGTGAGCATCAATAGTTTAATATTTTGGGAATTACATTTCTTCACTTGACTTGCCAAGAAGGTCCATACTCCTCTATATTCTCATATCATGGTAAATTTAATCTTGCAGCCGGTTAGCTTAGCTTAAGCAAAAATACTGGAAAATGACCTGCCCGGGACACTATAGTGTTGGCAAGTGGCACACACTCGCGATATTCATCCTCTTTCACAACTCTATGAAGCAACGCCGTGCTTGAGAAACAAAAATGCAATGTAATTGTTGAGCACATGACATCTCAAGAACTTTGAACTCTGGAATGCAATATATTATACTTTATAAAAACGGACACCAATGAACGGATCACATCTGTGTCACAAAAGGACAATTCTAAACACATGATGTGAATCCTTAGGAGTAAAATGATCAACGGTGCTGGACTCTCTGTTTATGTGAAGGCTGTCAACACTGTGACTTACTCAACCGTGGTGTTTATACTGTGAGCTGGTTCACGGTCCGAAGGTTGGGTTCAGCATGCAAGAGGCTCACCGAGGAGACAAGGGACGGGGTCAAAGCCAATAACCCCTGCCCAAAGCGAGTAAGAGGAAGACTGTATACACATCAGGTTTAAGCTCTGCGGTTAGCGCTGTATGTATGAATGGGAAGTTTTCCACCGGTGGATCCTCCCTGCACATGAGTGCGTAGGTGCATTCATACGAGAGGAGGAAGTATAACAAGAACCTCCTCCTACACATACGGCATAGGTCCATTGTGTCTTTGTGTGTGTGTGTATGTATTTCACTATTATTTGTTAGGATACTTTGTGGCTTATATGCGTGTGGAACTCACTGCAGACGACTTCCCTTGTGGGAGGGCACAGACAGTGAAACAATACACTTCTCTTATGATTATCATTCTCCATTATACACACACATACACGTACGCCAACACACACACACACACACACACACACACACACACACACACACACACACACACACACACATACACACACACACACACACACACACACACTGAGGCTCCTCTAACACAAGCCAGATGTCTCCTGGAACAGTATCGGAGATGGAAAGTTATCCTCTTCATTTTCAGGAGTAAATATTTTTCACCGGTTTGAAAGGTAACTGGAAACAGCCGGATTGAGGAGAAGGAAAGGATACACGGATAAGAAAAGAAATGTAAAACTCTCTCTGCTCAGTGCTCATGATAAAAGAATGAGCCTGATAGTTATACAAGACCACCGTGGGTGCTCATCTTACCTCAACAGACAGGCTTCGCTCACCAAACACTCCCCTTGCTTCCCCCCTGAGTTTTACTAGCATTTTGACACGTCAAGTCCTGTGGAAGCGAACTCAACCTCAAACCAAATTTTTGTCACAATCCTTCCAACAACATTGTGGTTGCAAGCCTATAGCACACAGTGAATCCGTTTTTACATTCAAACAAAGGTCTACTATACTGCATGGTAGGCTTTCGAAGGTGAATTCTGGATGATTACAATTTGGATCAAATTTTTTTTAAAAAGTATTGGTTCTGATGATGTGCTGAAGTAATTGCTGAGCTCTTGGAAGCAAGACAACATTGCTAAGTTTACATCCAATGGGACTAATTAAAGGCTGACAGGCACGTTTTTTTCCCCTTACAAACACAGTATCATCAAGCAGCATGTAGGAGAGAATGAATCAGCGCCAATAAAGTGTGAAAGTTTTTTTTTTTGCAGAGGAAGGTGAAAAAAAAGTTTATCCGTGTGTTACATTTGATAGCTGGTTCAGTTGTGTATCATATTTGCAAGTTGTATGAGATAGGCTGATATATATTCTGAATACATTTCAGATTTTGCATAACATTGTGATGAATTTTGGCGGTTGGCAGCCCTTTAGTTGTTATAATTCAGTTTGGCACGAGTCATGGGGGAGTTTGGACTTCGAATGAAAAATAATATCTTTTGACTTTATTCTCTGAATGATAAATGAGTCAATTAGCTTTTCTGCCACAAATCAGTTCAGCATTTTCACATGAAAGCGCTGTGTTTGTTTTTGAGACCTGATTCTTTTAAATGATCAGATCAAGTCAAATTAAAGGTGAAGTAAGCAATGTATTTATGTTAATATAAGTGTTAAATCGCTCTTCATTCATACAGTGATCTCTCATATAGTGCGCGTTTCATAAAGCCGATTCTCTCAGTCACTCGCTCTGCATGTAATCGTCAAATTAACTTTTCGGGGATCCCACTACTGTTGACCAATCAGAAGAGAGAACACTACAAACCATCATCCATCTCACTGCCGGTGCACGTGCAGAGCAACAGATGGGTCATAAGTATGCGCCTACAATGGCGAAGCAGGTAAAAATCCTTCCCAATGTCTGTTTTGATGTTTTTTTTATCATGTTTTATCACACTTATGGATCTAAGATGATGCTGGATAACTTGCTGCTTGAAGACCGCAGGGCTAAATGTGGTGACGTGGGGATGACTGAGGGGACTGCTAACTCCAGTCACTGACAGGAAGTTAGCTACACTGACCATTCCGCTTACTGAACCTTTAATTTATTTCACAATTTTACTGTTAGATTGTCTGTCTGCTCATGTTTCTTAATTCGGGAGACTTTTGTTTTACTCAAAGGTACTGCACTCCTAGCAATTTATTTTGGGACTCCAATTACTTTTTATAGAAAGGGATGGCACATGTACAGTATACATGTAAATAGCTGTGTTTATCAAGACATTCCAGTTTTGATAAACATGTTGACTATGCCATGGTGATGTTCTAGCTGCAAACATGATGGTCTCTGGAGTAGCATAATGAACTCCTTGTCCCACACAAGACAGGAAAAAGAGATATTGTAAACTGTATTTGGGATGAAACCGCCCAGAAGGTAACCCTCCCCCCGTATCCTGTCCAGCCGAAACAAATTCCCTCTCAGAACAGGATTATCTACAAATGTCTATTTACTTCTCGATCAGGATATTTCTATCCAACACAGTATCTCTCTTTCCTCTCTCCATCTCCCTCTCTCTCTCTCTGGTTATCATCAGTCTACTCTCTTCCTTGTGCACTCGTTCTCTCTTTCCTCCCGTCTCCCTTCCGTTAGCTCGCTCGCTCGGTAAAAGGCATTTGGCAAAACATTACACTCAGGGGATGTTTACATCACTGCATGATTGATGTGGCGTAATGAAACAATCTAACCTTGAGTAGACACAGCATGTTCCAAACCTAGATCTAAAACACATACATCTCCCTTCAGCCTTCAGAGTCCTCGGCATAGTGTGTCATTATGAAGTGCAGGCAAGAACGTAGTAATGGCTCTAGCAAGCAAATTGTGTGTGAAGAAGTGCCACCTGCAAAATATCTTGAATGCATAAAGGGTTTAAAACAGGTTCACAGCCCCCGAAAAATTTAACATAATCAGAAGCTGGCAAAAGTAAATGGTTTATTGTTTTTTTTTTTTTAAGATTTTTTTTGGCATTTTTATGCTTTATTGATAGTGTAGAGACAGAGTTGAAATGGGGCAGAGAGGGGAGTGACATACAGAGAACGACCGCGGGCTGGAATCGAACCCGGGTCCGCTGCTGGCCGAGGCCCATGGGGGGGACGCCCTACCAACTGAGCTAAGGGCGCCCCATGACTCATTATTTTATCTATTAATGTGTGCTAGTGGAAATAGAGCAAACACCAGCTCTGAACTTTTTGTCAGTTGGAGGCAAATGTATATTTTCTAAAGTGGAAATTAAACCTGAATCCATTATTTCCTTATGTATTGGTGTGTGTAACAGAATATAGAAGATGTTGGGAAATCTATTGTTGCATTTAAAGAATTGTTTAATATCCTTGCTTTTGGTGACTGACCAGGTATGGGAATGCAAATATTTCTGAAGTGATGAAGTAAGACCACAGTGGACAGATATAAAAGACAAACCTGACCTAATTGTGTAATCTTGTGATAATAAAGGATAGGATAGTAATCACCTCTTTTACTGCCATATAATGTATATACGTGAAATATCCCTGCAGGTGTTAGTATTGACCGGTCTTGAAATAAAATTCAAGTACTCTTTGTTTGAGACAAGGCGGAGTTAAAGCACTGTCGTTTCCAAGACGAGACCTTCAAACAGGGACCAGTTTCAAGTACCACAACACTGTCTTGTGTCAAGCTCTGCCAGTGAAAGAAGGTCAACCTTAACACATCTTCACGCTTCCTCAGTAAACACAATGTCGTCGTTCTGCAACAAAAGTTCTTCAGTGATATAATATCAACACAAGCAGAGAAGCTAAATAGACTTTACATTTAGTACTACGTGTCCTTCTCCCATTCCGGATTATGGTAAGGAAGAGGCAGACAAGTATTACGGTAAGGAAAGCCTTTTTGATGCCAGGTTGTCTGCTGCGCCTGCTGTAACTCAGCTGCTGGTGATCTGAGACTATCCATTGTTTAATGTGGCATGCCACAGCTCTTAAAAATGGGTGTCTCTGTCCATCTCCTCTGTTGTTTACAGGACAGCATTCCATGCCTAATATAGGCTCGAGTTGTCAGAAAAATGTTTGTGGTGACACATTTGTCAAGATAGGATATCTAAAAGTGAAGGTGGAATGTGTGATTCAAGGGATGAGTGTACTTTTCAGTGTTAATATTTCTTTCCACAGACTGTCCATTTAATTTCCAAGAATCACGGGCCTGTCTGAGCTGGAGAAATACTGACAAGAAAAGGTAAACCTTTTCCTCCAAAAAACCAAATGCTCCTTACAGTGAGATAATGAATATAATTTTCAGTGATTTAGATGTTAGGAAGTAAATGACATTCACTTTGAAGTAACCATCCATACACAGTGGCCTTGTGATGTGCAATGATGATTCAGACATGCCTGTTTTCACAGACACTGCCACATAAATATGAATGGAAGGAAAACAGCTTGTTTTGACCTGAAACATGCTTATTAAGGAGGAAAATTCCACCGCTCCCCCCCCCCACCCCTACGCAGTGTGTGGTCCGCGTGCATTAATCAAACAACAACAAAAAAAGGAACATTTTTACATTTCAAATGTGATGCATTTGAAAAGCCCCTCTGTCTGTGAGTTATGCCTTGCATCAGACTGACGGACAAAGGATTGCACAGGGCGAGATGACTCAAGTGACAAACGAGTGGTTGGGAATTTTGCTCTGCTTGGAAACCCATCATTACTGGGGATATAAGACTATCAGAGTTATGCTCTAGACAATTAAAATGTGACCTTAGGTTTCAGTGTTGGAAACTGATTACATTTGAGACGTATTTTGCATCACACATTGGAAAAATCTAAAATGCGGCGCGTGGCCCTGAGTTAAGATGAGCTAATTGGAAACAATTAGCATACCAAGTAAAGGGAGTGTTTCGACAGTCGAAGAAAAGGGCACAATGTAAACAATCATAAGAACACACACATAGTATATGGGCAAACATTGAAAAACCACCCACCTATTCATTGCTCGTCACACAACATATAATTGAATGATTATGGCTTCACGCTTTAGGGCAGTGGTTCTCAATTATTTTCTGTCATGCCCCCCCTAAGGGACAGAATTTTTTTTGCACCCCCCCTAAATTGAAATACTGTTGAGAACCTGCTAATATTTATTTATTCATCTGTACAAAAACAATGTATGAGTTTCTGGCACGAGCATTCTGCATACAATCACCTTATTATCAAATTAGATAACAAAAATTAGCTGAGATAACTTCTGCAGCAAAAAAATTCAAAGTTCAGTTTATTAGCTCAATTTGTAACATTTAAACAAGACTGCTCAGTCTGTGTGAATCTCAGGACAGAGAAACAAGAGCAAATGATTCACTGAGGTTTGCATTTCATTCAAAACATTTTTGAACTGTTTTTTATTATTATTATAGGCCAATAGGCCGTCTGTGATGAGATAACCAATAATTCATTAATGTTATTATTAGTCTACTTGCTTGATTTATTTTCAAATAGCCTACAGAGACACTTGGAGACACATGTGGACATGTATTTACTGCAAATCACGGCTATGTCTGGATATGACCATACACAAGCACACATCGTGCTTGCTAGCACTTACATTTTTTATTTTTTTTTGGTCAGTTGGAAATCAAGGCAGCCCGCCCCCCCCCTGACAACTCACGGCGCCCCCCCAGGGGGGCGCACCCCACCATTTGAGAAGCACTGCTTTAGAGTATGTTTGGTGTCTCTTTTCACAATATAAAGACAATAGAAAAACTGAGAAGACAAGTGATGTGTTTACACGAGAAGGAATTTTTTCTTCAGTCAACAAGGTACAACAACGCTAGATAATATAAATCCAAAGACGTATTTATCCTCATAACAATGATTGGGTTTTATGTCGTGCAAAACAGGAAGAAGGAACAGCCGTGGAAGTTTAGTGCCGCTTTCAAAGCCAGGTTGTATAATTACATTGCAAAACCACCACCGCTTGGTTCTCCACTCAGTCTCTCCTGCTCTCCTCCTCTCGCCATCCTCATCTGTCCCCACAGGACAGCAATTAGGGACATGTGACGATAGAACAGCATGACTTTCCAACAGCGTTACACTGAGCAGAGGAGAACCAGTGAACAGATGGCCGACTTACATCCTGATTACAGGAGGAGCAGACATCCGTATGACACCGCATGGGGAAGTGCACTGACTAACAGGCTGACGTATGTGTGCTTAGTGACTGTAGGTTGGTACCATGCACTGGCTGCTGTTTGTTTGGTCGGTAAACACAGGATTCCCATTGGCAAAGGTACAAGCTTGGCATAGATCTGAAGTCAGCTTGCCCTCACTAAGTTTTCCCAACAGGACTTCAAATTGAAAAAAAGTCATCTGAAATCACCTAGCCGCTGTTCCCCTACACTCCCACGCCCACACTTACTCCATGGTCTTCTGGTAAGATTCCACCGGCTGTGGCCCTGTCAGTAAAACACAGATTTACCAGGAAGGCTGAGAGGATATTGCACCTTGATGAGTGCACACAAACACACGTAGACACACATAGCTTGCACATAGTTCATTGTTGATTTCTGTGCTGACAGTGTTACTGTGTTACTAAAACATCTGTTTCATCACACTCCATGTTTGTCTTTCGACACAGGTGCTCCACTTTCCTGTTTGCTGTGGCTGAGTCAGGGGTTATTGCAGGTTAGATAAATCGAAATTCAAAAAATTTCTCGGTAAACGTAGTCCTTTCCTAGCTTGGCACCGCCCGCCTGCATACTTCCGCTCAATTTTAATTTCCCTTCAGTAGTCAGTCTGGGTGTCTGGTATATTAGTGGGTTTTCTCCACCCAGATTTCTGCCAGTCCAATCACAGACAGAAGGAGTGGCTCAGAAGCCGGCGCATGACACGTCACGACCAAACGTTATGCGATTGGTTGGCAGATCCAGAGTGGCACTGGGCAGAATGAAGTACGATGGTCTGGCAGGACCAAGCTAGTCCTTTCCTGCTTTTAAAGCAATAAACAAAATGGAAGATCCAGTATTTTTTGTAGTTTTTTATTTAGTTAAATACTATTTTGGTCATTTTAATGCACATGTTTCTGTATAATCTATTATTTTACAGGTACATATGTTGTACACAGTGTACATTTTTGTCCGATCTAATATTATTCAATAGTTTACGTATTTATTTTTTAAATCTTAGACTAAAGCTTGAGGCTTACACCTGGCAACCGGTGGCTTCCAGAGGTTATGTTTATGCAGGAATGCAAGCAGACGTACAGGCTCTTACAAGTTGGGCCAACACCTATTTAGCAAGGCATTTGTGCAAAAAACAGATGACCTTTTGAAATATCCCAAAGAACCAATGGAAGCCAGCATGGACTATGATTAAATCACTATTAAAAAGGTTCAACAAAGGCTTCATATCCAAGCCCTTGTGTATTTGAATGAGGTGCTTTTGAAAGGAGTGCCATAGCCGTTTGTGACCTTTATCAAAGTGTTGCTCAATAATGAGATGTAACAGAAAATTGTGCAAGGCCTGGAGATTAAACGCAAATGACATTGGTGTAAAATAGAAAGAAAAAACATGTGAAAAACCTTCGCTCAAGCACAACCCCCCTTTCCTCTTTCTCAGAATGTTGTTATTTGCTTTGGGCAAATGGGCTGCAGTTGCACAACTGTGCAGCCACCAGCGCTTCAAAACTTTCACACGCAAAAACTGCAGTAAACAGTGTTTGGAAAAGCTAGGCCGAGGCAATTTGCTGCATTACAGGATTGTTTTTCCATTCAGTTCAATTTAACAGACCCTCAAATTAGAAACACCTTGTTCTACTGCAGTGAGCCATCTCACACACCTATTCCCATGATTTTCACCGACTGTAACACAAAGAGACCTCAGTTTCACAAGACGCCATAGCTCCCTGACCCCCAAGGCTTGTGAAAAAGTATTTTGGCTTCAGACGAGGTATGTATCTTAACTTTATTTGTAGTATATGTCACAGGAATCCCCTCTGATGCTTCTGTAATAGTCTGGTCCAGATTGGCTGCATTGAGTGTACCTCTTTATATCCAGTAGCTTATTGATGGGTGGTCCTCCGTTCCATATCTAATGCTCCGTCTTTAGATTGGTGCAGCTGATCTTAGTTGTTGCTTCAGGGGATATACCCCTCCTGATCTACCCTGGATTACAAGGAAAGAAATAAAAAAAAAAGTGAAGTTGCTTTCCCAGCGGCCCTGGGAAAGTCCAGACTCAAGTCACAGGGCCTCTTTTGGCCTACGCAATCTGGATTCCATATAATAGCTTAAATCATGGTTATGATATAAATTTAACCATAGGGTTATTGCTCCATTCTACATACAACAGGTTCAAGGAACAAACCCAAAAATAGAAGAAATGTGCTTTCACTGGAAATTCCCCACAGATAATTCACAGATTAAGTGCTTTGTGCTCAGAAAAAAAGGATCCCACACTTCAATTTGAATCAGATGAATACATTTTAATCCATAGTCATCAAGATTATATTACATAACTAAACTTTCATTTCTCTTCCACCTTTACTTTGACTCTGTTCTTCCTTGCAACAAAATACAATACAAATACCCTCCCACCCCCTCCCCCCCCAACACATCCATCCCTCCACCTTTACGGACAGTCCTGTCCTTGGCCAGAGTATAGGCAGTTTCCCACCCCAGGGCTTGGCCTATGTGAGCATTGGCTCTGTCCCCCATGTGAAGGTCAGCTCTAACGGGACATGTCAGCCCCAGATTGCCACCCCTGGGGTTGGGCAGCAGGGCAGATTGACTTTAAAGCAGGCTGCATGACACGCATCAGGACACAGCAAGGGAAACAACTAGCCTAGACTAGTCCAAAATGTTAGCAAAATCCACTAAGAATTTCTAAAGCTTACAAACGTTTGTTCAATCCGTCCAGTGTCAAAAATTCTAACACATAACTGCGGATTATGTGTTGTACCGGTAATTAGATTGAGAGGTGCTGTATGCTGATTTATTTTTAAACAGAGCCATAGCTTTATTGTTCAAGGCTTAGTCATTTGGGTTTGAGGCACACCAAGGGAACTTGGTTGAAGATAGCTGCAAGTCAATCACAAAATAATAATAATAAAAAAAGCCTCCATAATTTGAATGAAATATTTGCCAAATTATTTCAATCAGCACCACACGTTTGGTTTGTAACTCAACGGTGCTGTCACTAGCCTGAACACACACAGACAGACACACACATTGAGACAAAACCTATTTCAAACAGTAAACGTCAGCTTTGTTAAATCCTGAAATGATCCTTATTGCCCTGCCTCGGTTTCCTCCACGTCCTGTAGCCGCTCTCAGCCCTTAGGCCATGTAAGGACAAATCAATGTGAGGAGGCGACGGCATAAACGGTGCGGTTTACGTGGCGTTTGATCAGACGTCCAGGGCCAGGGCTGGCTGCTGATGTAGATGAGCCAGGGGGAAGCATTGTGCAATCAATGGGCTCGGTTAATTACAATAGATCAAACATTGAGCTCCATGGCAACCCCTGCCACATTTTCCAAAACAAAGGGTCTGCGAGGCATTCAGCCTTATAGGTCCATGCATTCAGCATGCGCAGCGGCTGTGACATGGTGTTGTTACACATGGCTGACACAGGGGACGATTAGCAGTGGCCCAGTGTTTATTTCTAGGGATGCGTGCACGGTGGTTTGCACACGTCATTTTTACGGTAGTCGTCAGCACACAGACACATGATATATAACATTAATAAAAAACTGTCATAATAAACATTTGCGTGTAGTATACTGTATGTACTTAAAAAAATATGTTTTAAGTCACACATGGTTCAAGGAATAACACTTTTGGTTTGTTGGTCCACCATTTTGATCTAGGCTAAAATATCTCAGCAAATAAACAGTAAATTGTCATTTGTACAGACAATAACAGTTCCTACATGTTGAATCCTAATGGCTTTTGTGATTCTCTGACTTTTCCTCTGGATTGTCCTGACATTTGGTACAGATACTCATGTTCCCCCTCAGGACGATTGTAACTTAGAGGATCCCTTAACATGACATACTTTAGTGCCAACATTTTACTAGAAACATTTAAAATAAAAGCTATTCCCATCAACTTTAATTATCAAATGTGCCTCAAATGCTTCCAGCCTAAACTAAGCGTTGTCGCTTTGGGCTCATATGTAGGCTACTGTTGACGTTAGCATTTAGCCCCAAGCAACGCTGTGCATAAATATAGCCTCACAGAGCTGCTAGTGTGACTGTTGACTTGTGTCTTGTTCCACCAGCGGTTCACATATCCTCTTATATACTGTCTGAGCTCTATGAATTAGTCTAAAGACTTTATGGTCTAAACATGTCACAAGACAATAATAGAAGCATTTGGGATATGATTTTTCAAACTGTAAATCCAAAGAAGTCCATTGTTTTCTCCTGAATGAATAATCTTAACTAGAACTGCGAGCAGTTGTGAACGGGGGCCAAGCCTCCCACGCGACTCGGGATCGGGCGTCGTCGTCCGCGGCGCCGGCCCCTCGCTTCACGGAATCCGGGGATGTAAAGTTTCTGAATGTGGGATGTTTGGTTTGGGAGTTATAGACCAAAAGGCAAAAAGATTGCAGAGAAAGATGCTCAAGTGTGTTATTGGCGCCCCCTTTTGGAGCAATTTAAGGAAAAAGTAGAACCAACCTGAGAACCATAGGACAAACACTTGTTTGAAGTTTGGTGTTAATAGGATGAATCGTTATGGATTTAGGAGCAGTTTGGTACAAGGTAGCTAATGTGCAAATCTTTAAAGCGCTACCGTTTGGTCTTCCGATGGTCGTAGAAAAATTCTTTAAACTGCTTTTGCTCGTGGGAGTCGGTAGAGCATAATGCTTTTAGTTTCGTCCAAATCGGGCAAAAACTGTAGGAGGAGTGTGTTTTGGTGACTGACATGGTTTTTGCGATGTAGCGAAAAAAAATCCCATAGGCAAATGGGCGTGGCCTATCTGAAAAGATGCAGCTGACTTGTGGGCATCTGTGGATATGAAGTTTTTGACTGTGGGATGTTCGGTGTGGAAGTTATAGCCCCAAACGCGTTTTCTTTGCTTTTTGTGGTTTTGGCACCCCCTATGGATGACATTCGCAAAACAACGTTAGATAGAAAGATGCAGCTCAATGTACCAAACAAGTGGATGTCAAGTTTTTGAATGTGCGATGTTCGGTTGGGGAGTTATAGCAAAATCAAATTGTCAACCTCTCCATTGTAATACACTTTTTTGAATTTTCCCGCCGAAAGATTTAGGAAATGGCGAAAACAGGCAAAAAAATTGAAAAACTCTTTTTTTTTAATAAGTCCGGCCCACATAGGAATTTCTTGCCCATATTTTTGCCATAGACTCAGGTATGCCCCATGATAGTCTCCCTTGAGTTTCAAGAAAATCCCTCTTTTTTTTTTTTTTTTTACGGATTTTCGCGAATCTTTAAAGCGCTAGCGTTTGGTCTTCCGATGGTCGTAGAAAAATTATTTGACCAACTTTTGCTCGTGGGAGTCGGTAGAGCATAATGCTTTTGGTTTCGTCCAAATCGGGTGAAAGCTGTAGGAGGACTGTGTTTTGGTGACTGACACAGTTTTTGCGAAGTAGCAAAAAATCTATCCTATCGCAAATGGGCGTGGCCTATCTCAAACGATGCAACTGACTTGTGGGCATCTGTGGATATATAGTTTTTGACTGTCGGACTTTCGGTGCGGAAGTTATAGCCCAAAAGGCCTTTTCCTTTGTTGTAGCGCCACCTAGTGGCAGGCATGTCTGAATTTTTGTGTCTGCGTACGGGGTACGGACCTGGATATGCCCTGGAAGTGGCATGTCCCAACCCTTTACGGTTTGGGCTGCAGCACCACTTTTACGCGGAGAAAAATAATAATAATAATAATAAAAGGCCCAACAAAAACAATAGGGTTCCCTGCCCCGCAGGGCTTGGGAACCGCGTTGCTCTGCATTACGCGGTCCCAGCCCTACTCGGGCTTGGCCCCCTAAATATCTAAATCTAAGCACTAAAATGTAGCGTTGTTTATATTCATAGCTGAAAACAGTACAGTTTGTGTACTTTCGAATGATGTATCCACCCTCCAAACGGTTTCAGGGGATGGTTGCACTAACTTTTCAACACACTTGCAAAGTAATTCATCTAACTTACTACACACCTTACTACTTAATTAATACTACCCACTCAGTTGTGCATTCTCTGTGAGAGTCGTGACGGAGTGGGACGCCCATGCTGTCCGTCTAACAGCTAGCAGCAGGCTGATGGGGCTCTGTCTGATACAGACACCAGATCTGTTCTAGTAAACTCACTGAAGTTGGCTCTCACATCCCAACCACGAGCCAATTCCGGGAAACAAATGTGAAGTGCAAATAAAACTCTGAGATTCACATCCTCATAAGTTAGTGTCCCCTCCTCCGTCTGTGTCGCTTTCTTTCTCTGACCTTCCCGTGCCCTTGTTTATTTATCCCTCCTTTCTCAAGCCCGTTTCCCCCTTCTTCCGGCCTCCACTTGCTCTCGTCTCAAATTAGTGTCAAATTCCCCAGTGTGCTTGTTATGTTTGTTTCCAATGCAGAACCTACCAGATTACAAGTGTCCTATTATTGCCCTCTCTCAATTCTCATTCATGTGTGAGGGCAGCTCTCGGACAGTAGAGTAGCTCCATCGGTGTGTGTTTGTGAGCGACCGGGCAGGTCAGTCATGAGAGCGGGGAGCCTGCATTCCTCTGTGCAGTACTAAATCCTCATGGGATAGGCCTCATTAGTGGCCTAGCTGTTCCCAGGCTGTCTCTTAGCCATTGCTATATAGTGTGTGTGTGTGTAGGTGAAAGCATTTGTTTACACGCTCAGAAATGTTTTGGTCCTTATGAGATTGTGTGTGTACTCCTGTCTGTTTGCCATTATGCAATGCTCCCATTGCATCTCTATGTGTGTTGTTCAAATGACAGGTTAGACGGCTGTATAGCTGGCGTCCTGCCTGTGTTTAGAACTGTTGTGTGATATTCTGCGAGGGAGCACGGGGAGGTCAGTAAAAGTCTACAAGGGGATGAGATGTACTCAAGGGACCAGCATCTCGACCTTGCACAAACCGGTTAAATGCGCTGACACACACACACACACACACACACACACACACACACACACACACACACACACACACACACACACACACACACAAAAACACACTCAATCCGTCTTCTAGTTTAACCATGCTGTGACGTACACTGAAGTGTCCCTGAGAGACACTTAACACGTCGCTTGGTGACTCCATGGTTCCAGACATAGCTTTGACCCGAGCTGGGCCTGACAGCTTCTCATGTCACAATCTGTCTTGGGTTTCACTTTATTTTTCCGCCTGGGCAAAGTGAGAGGAGAGAAGAAGGGAGGGGGGAGGAAGAAGGGGTTGTATGGCGTTCAAGGGAAACACTCAACATTTTTCAAAATGTGGAAGGAGAACAATGTTTCTTGTTGTGCAAGAGGGAGACAAAAATGAATTTTCCCTTTCCCATGACCCTTTGTTGCACATTACTTCACACTTTCTTGGGAATTCCAGGCATGAAGACCATAGCAGCCCCTGCCTTCTGTTTGTTCAGAAATATAAAGACAATATCACTTATATTTGCCCTCTAGAATGAGGCTCTTATTTGAATAATACCTACTTTATATATGCTTTCATTTTGAATAATAGATGTCTCTAGTACTACCAATATTCATTATATTTCTTCCCTGTGTCGGTCTTGGCTCTACATGTAAAATGTACAACAAAGAAGAGTCAGCCTGTGTTCTGCCTGTCCTTTTGTCTTTCCGCCTCACATTTTCTGCTCCTGGCTCACATGAGAATCTATTCCTGAGTGGGCAACAAGCAACAGGTGCCTGCTAAACTACTTTTAATAAGAGCACATTTTGAAACAATTGCAAAAGACAGAGTAGGTGGCAAAGCAACTTACTTTACTGAGCTACACTGAAAAGCTGTAACATAGAGAAAACCCTTATCGTGTCCTTCTTTGTTTTGTTGTTTTTCATTAGTTTCATCAGCTGTATAATTGCAAACATAATATGTAGGTCAATGGTTCTGTAATTATCCCGTGGCCAAGGTTCAGAATATGTTTATGGAGCTAAAGTTCATTAAAAGTTGTTTGATTTCATAATGGACTGTAGCAGAGATACAGCAGGGCTAATGGCTTGCAGGTTATGACTGATAGGAGTGTGTTATACTAGGAAGTAGTTGAGCAACTGTAAACACACTAGCTGCTCACCTCGCAGGAGCCTGAGGTTGGCCAACACACAAAGAGGCTTATAATGACCCACTGATACTAGACTGGTGGCTGATGAGAGGCAAAGAACAAGAAAACAAGTCAGACGCAGAGGCGTGCACGTGCACACACACACACACACACACAGACAGACAGACACTTGCCCAAGGCTGAAGCGACAGTGAGCTCCTGAAAAGGCCCAATCCAAGGCCTCCCTCACAGCACAGTTCTGTCTGATAAGCCTCTTGTGAAATACATAGATGCATACACACACACACTCCTTCCCTCCTTCCCATTCCTTTGAAGCTGATGATTACAAAACCATTAACATCATCAATGTTTGGGAGGGTAGAATGACAAGAAGAGTATTAGGCCAAAGCTGGATATCGAGTCCAACACATCATGCACCCACACAAAGACAGAAACACACTTGTATTCACTTGTATACACTTGAGTCGCATCTGCTCTTAGACATACATGCTCTTGTTATGGTATGAAAATCCCATTGAACTAAATATCTAACTATAGGACAACCTCTTAACCCCTTTTACAATCATGGTTGGCCTTTTATTTTTTTTGTGAAGATATACCTATGGCTTTATATATAATCATACATCAAAATCAGTCTGTAGCGAACACCCACACACCCACGCAGGTTTTTCTCACTTCCCTCTCATACTTTGCAAATAATTATTTATGCTGAGCGGGGATATCCAAGTGACGCCACTATCAGACATTGGAAAGTAAGTAACAAGTCACTTTCTGCTTTATCATCATCAGATGATATACTGTAGCAGAGCTCATGGACGCTATGTCGACACATACCAGTATTCGTACGGATTTATAATACTGTAGGCCTGTGTAAAGCCCAGGTACCCCACCTTGATTTACTTTTTGTACCGGTGATCCTGGAATGCGGGACATATACTGTACAATAACTGTTATGACTTACTGCCCTTGACAACTGCCTTTCATGTTTGCTGCATAAATCAGGGAAACAGGAGGATGAGTTGTAGTCGTACACATGTTCAAGACATTCCCGAGCAGCTCGAGGTCTCCTCTTTTTGACATAACACGTGACTGGTGGCACACGCACAGCATTCTTTAGTTGCACACTAAAACATAAGAAAAAAAAGAAACCCACCAGAACGAGAGGAGACATCAACAACTTCCTTCTGGGGAGAGGCGAACTCTGTTTTACCCTATCATGTAAGGGTCTTGATTTCCGAATTCCCTTTTTTGTATGAATCGTAGTAATTGTAGAAGTATTATGAACAGATTTTACTCCTGTTTTTACTGTTGATGAGAATATATTTTGACAGTCTTTCCCAGAGTAAATATTTGTCGATATCCCCTAATTTAAGAAAGAAAATATTTTTCTAGTTTAGAAACCATTTTAACCCTTTTGAGTTAGAAATACATAATCGTACATAATCGTTATTTCCTACTGTACTAATTTTCTATTATGAATGGAACCTTTAAAAAAAGTAGGCTATATCTGATTCATGTACCATATTCTACTGAATTTATTTTTCTTAGTGTTTTTTTCCCAGGCTTTTTCCATAGAGGCATGCCCTGAATGACAGTGTTAGAAGTTAGGATAAGAGACGACCGGCACTTGATTGATGATGATGATGATGTGTGTGTCTCTCTCTATACTGCCTCTTCTGCTTTGCGGTGTTTATTTGACAATGTCTGATTGAGCTCCCACAAAGATTATAACATTGCTTTTTTTTATTACTTTTTTTCCTGGGAGTTTTCAGTGCAGTGCGTAGATATTTTGTCCGACTGCTGCACATGCACATCGCATATGGTGTTATGGGAAGGGAGATGCAAACTTTCTCACACACACATACACACACTAGTTTGCTTGTGTGAAATCCAGGGATTGTTGCAGGGTTTAGAGTTCTTAGAACACCACCAACACACAGCAGCTCTGCCAAAGGGACCACAGAGTTTGAGGCAAAGACACAGACACACACACGCAAATGCACAGGAACATGGCCATGGCAGCGCTGTCAGTGAGTCAGTGTGTGAGTCACACTCCGGCTATGCTTCCTCTCAATTTTATAACAGCCGCCAGCACGACACTGTAGTTAATATACCAGACTGTATTGTGGGACTCCGTGGCACACATGCACATATATACACATACTGTATTACCTATACACAAACACAGACACAGACACACACACACATGCAACCTATTCATTGGGGACGACTGCAGATGAGTCAGAAGGGATTCCTTACTACTTTGTGAGCCAATCATAAGGCTTTGCATCACAGATACTGACTCCATCAAATTTGACCTATGAATCACACCCCCATATTTTCTTAGGAGGAGGGGACTATTGAGAGGTGTCTATTTAAAATCCCACATCAAGGCTTGTTTTTATATCTGTCACACTATGAGATGAAATGTTACCAGGTATGCATTAAAAGGGCTGACCCACACACATGCACTGGTAGAATCAACCCAGGCGCAGACAATCTCATGTGTTATGGTTTGCAAGAACTGCACTATCATGAAGGTGAATGCTAAAATTATTCAAGAGTATGGTCAAGTTTTGTGACTTTCTAAATGCAATCATTCTGCTTCTCTAGAGGGGTAGCTGATTGCAGGTGACGCACACACACACACACACACACTCTTTGCAGCTATCTGCAGGTCAAAAAGAACACAATGTCTCCATATCAGTCTCCCCATCTTGCTTAACACTCAAGGGGAGAAAACCTTTAAACATCACCCTCTGGTGGTGGCTTAGAAGTAGTGAAACTGTGCCCCAGCATTTCAAAAAGGAAAGGTGTTCTAAAGCTCTGCAGAAAGACTTTATTCATTCCTTTGCACTTTTATTGTAGCAATTCTAGATGGAAAACAGTTCCATGTATTGCCGGTAATGGAAGACACCTGCAGAAAAAAAATGCCAGATAGTTTGCTGTTGAAAGAAGAAAAACCTGTGGCACACGAGAAGGCCTCTGGCAAAGTCAGATGGGTTGCACAACGCTCAAAGGGAAAGGTAGCTATTATGAAAGCAGCTGCATGAGGCCGTGCAGTTGACGCGTGCCGTGGGTGATGGATCTTGATAGGAGTGGCATGACGCTGACGGGCAGTGAGTCAGAGTGGAAGATAAGGAGCTGGTGGTAAGGGCTCATGAACTCTCTCAACTGTCCCTCCTTTCCCCTTCACATCTGCTTCTTCCCATCATGGGTATCCTTATTTGTTTGGTCAGCCTGTGTCTTTTACAGTCAATGACTCATAACTTAACTCGTATACGTCCTTTACTACCTTTCACTCTTCTTGGCTGACATGAAGATCTGCCTTTTCTCTAACGACTTCCCTCGTATTAATCTTTCCTTTTGTTTCTTTCAGACCCCCCTTTTCTCACGCTGTTCACCGTCAATTCTTCTACACTGTGAGCAGGGAGTGGTGGAGCCTTTAGGTTGGTCTGCCATTGGTTTTGAACCTCTCTGACTCACTCACTCACTCATTCTCTCTCTCTCTCACACACACACACACACACACACACACACACAAACACTTTATAGGCTATGACTCACTGCATCTACAGGCCATTCAGATACACAGTGCACCAAAAGTCAAACTGGCAAGTGAGTGTGTGTGTTAGTGCATACACATTAACCTTTATATGCATTATATGTGCTGTTGCGTGGCGAAGGCTATTGACACACCGCCTACACAGCTTTTATCTCACAGTCACAGAGACAATCAGTGTTTACTGTAAGGGCGGTTTTGGTAGCCCTCATACTCGTTCTATCAAAGAATGAACATCTTGGTGCTCAGTGAGTTACATTCGTGCATGTGTTCATAAGAAATATATGCGTTTGTTGCTTTGTACAGTCTTAAAAGCCGCAATATGTTTGTTTGCACAAATCCTAGGGGCAGAAAAGTATTCATCATGACATGGGCAGCTGAGTGATGATAAATGTGTTGAGTGACTCATGCGGGAGAGACATGGGAGCCATCGGGCGACATAGTGGCAGCAGGCTCCACTGTGACAGACTAAACATACCGTAACACACAGACACACATCCTGATAAAAAACACAGACAGTGCAGAGAGAATGTCACCGGCTTCATACTTAGCACTTTAGCATGGCTGTGGAAGAGATAAGTCACTCTCAACTGCGGTCGTCACATAACTAGTGTCACTTGGCCTGATTCACACTCTAAACGATTTTCTCAAATAACAATCAAACTCTCTGCTGGCATTGTTATGCAAAGTGCCAGGGGAGTACACCATGTACTTATTATAGAAGCACAATTCACTGGAACAAATGTGAAATCTGATATATTTTATTAATTAATAATAAGGATGAATTAGGCTACATGATGAAGTAAGATGCACTGATAAAATTATACAAATTATTATATGCATTTTGGCATTGTGTATTATAGTATAAAAATATAGCTACGACGATAATTTCAAAGACAAATGTTAGTAATGAATGAGTAACATGTTCTCTCACAAAGCGTCATATAACTAAAACACACTTTTTAAACACTACAATACTGAGGGGATTTTGGCAATGACACCCAGCTTTTCTGGAACACGGTTTAATACAGTTACACACCTTTTGATATCCTTTTTCTTCCCATGCAGACAAACAAAATGACAAAAGAAAAAGATTTTAATCATCTGAGTCCTCATCTCCCTCCTCCTCTGTCTCTTCAGATTCCTCTTCATCCTCTTCGTCGTCCTCCTCCTCTCTCCTTGTCTGTCGAGCTCTCTGTTGCTGTGACAACAAATAAACAGTCAACATGCGACTAAAAACACTTAGCAGGTAGGTAGTCATTAAGCACAGCTAGTGGTTTTTACGGGAACATTTCTCTTTCACTAAGGTTGAAAGAGCCGAGACAATACAGGTAGAGAGATGTGAACACACCCATCGACACCGACACCAAATTCCTCTGTGCATACTTGTAGTTCCATTCTATGAGAACACAGATATATCTCACGTTGAACGGACTACCAAGTTCATATGATGGTATGTGTATAGTATAAGAACAATACTTTATCTTCCTCACTTTTATTATCAGTTTTAATCTGGAGATTTACCTAGAATGCAAAGAGTGTCTGCAGTCCACCTAGCTGTATATGTGGCTGTTTTGTGGCATATTCTGCAATCTGCAGACTGCAATTGACTGGACACATCTACCAGACACATTATCTGAACACATCCGACTGCAACCCTAAAAATGACAGCTCAATGATATCAAATGATAACCTTCGTTAAGTGCCAAAGTGTAGAAAAGCTGTATGGACATTCTACAAAAAGATACAAAAAAATTAGTGTAGTACCACTGTTATGATGCTGAAGTAAACTGAACTGCAGGAGGAAATGTATGATGTTACTGATATGCAGTGGCATGTGTGGAATTCAAAGTGGATGATGATGAGTGGGTTGATGCTGCACAAAACAATTGGCCCAACTGAAAAGACTAAAAGGTTATAAGGCACCAGCCTTTAGTGGGAAGACGGAAGAATTCCCTTTTTCTAAAGGAGGAAGGGATTTTTTTTTTAAATTCTTCACCACAATAAGAACTTATGCAACTGTCAAAGTCTAACAGTCCTTGCCATAACAGAAACTACATCAAACAGGGATAATCTGGGGGAATCTCTCGTTTGAATAAGAACATCTATGTACTGTCTGCATCTTACCTGTAAGGTCCCTGTTGTACTCAGGAGGGACTCGGTCCGATCGAGGGAGGTTTTGGAATTAGCTCGCACTATGTCTAAGCGTGACGAGTAGTCAGGGGGGTGCATCAAAGTCCTGAAAACCTGCCAAACACAGTAGCTGCTAGGTTTTTCCAAAGAGAAACAGGAGAATGGAAAGCAATGCCCTAAACACATTGGTAGATCACCGGTAATCTCAATGTGTGCACTAAATATAATGCAAGATAACCATGAATTTAAAAAAGGAATGTGTCAACATAATATATAGTCATATATAATTATATACATTTATATTTTATAAAATGTAGAGTCTTTGGTAAGCAAAGACACACACTTAAATACTCTACACTGGGCTTTTCACTGCGTAGACCATTTCTGCAAGAGCTCTCGATCAGGATTATCTTCATGCCTGTCGTTGTGCCCTATTCAGATGATTCAATCTCCCATGCTTTGTTCTATGAGTCATTGAAAAACAGTCTTGTCCGGGTGAGGAGTTTCGCTTCAATGTGAATGGAAGGGAGATGATTCAGTGCAAAAACACACAGATGAGATGGCACAGAGGGGTGGAGGAAAATAGCACAAGGGCATCTGCAGGGAGAACCCCGCTCTCTTGGATATCAGTGATCCTTTTGAGTTCTCACTACAGGCTTTGTCTTGTGAAATAATTGGGCAAACTTCTCAAACCAAATTGTAAAACAGAAAAAAAAGATGCTAACATGAGCTTTAAATTGTGCAGGATTCCCTACAGGTCACTTTAAAGTTTCCGAATCAGTGAAGGGTGCAGTATGTATGAGCAATGAGTCGATGAGTAAAGTGTGCAGAGGGCCATGGTGGTTTGCACTTGTTACACAGTACCATCAGGTTAATCAAGTGCACAGCATAGGGTGTACACAGAAACTGTTCATCTTTTAGCCCTGTCACATTCATATATCAAGTACATCCTTTCTCTGAGTATTTGTCAGGAACACTCCAATGATTACGTCATGTTCTTACACGTCAGCTCCCACACACTCCTACACACTAACACATTAATGCTTAGGCTATTTATAGCGCCTGGGCCACGGTCGACCTTGAGCAGGTCCTCAGCCTACCTCCAGGTCCTCCTCTTCATCCACACTTTGAATGCTCTGGTAGGCCAACGTGTACGCTTCTAAGGCCTTGGCATGGAACGACATCTCCACTGTCACAAACTCGCCAAAGATCTTCTAAAAAAAAAAAAAAAAAAAAAAAAGGTTGAAGGACAAGGATACTACTTCAGTGCTCAATTAACTGTGGAACTGTATGAATCACAACCACATGGTGAGCTCTAGTCACTAAAAAGACTTCTGAATTGACAAAACGGGAATATTTTCAAAGCAACTGAAGGAGGATTTAAATATTGTGGGCAGGTGTCAAAATTAACCCAACACATCATCAATATTGTCTAGTTTCACTTCATTGTCAACCACTGCTTCAACAGATACACTCAAATTAGACCTAGATTTCATATAAGGTAGACAGAAAGCTCGGCACAGCAGACCTTGATGTCGAGGATCTTATGCCTTTCAAACTCGTTTATGGTCTCCTCCAGCTGCCTGGTGGTCCGCGCGGCATCAATGGTGGCTCTCTGGAGCTCACTTTCAGCCTGAAAAAAATACAATGTACTTCGACCAACGCACCAGTGTCACAATGAAGTATAAACATAGAAAATCAACACTTTCTCTATGCGTCTGTTTAATAAATCAATTAGAAATTGAATACTTTTACCCAAATTAGCTCTAAAAAATGTCAAGCAGCTGAAACATCCACCAACTACAGAGCTGCAGTACCAAAAAATGTCACTTCCAGTTCCCATCTGCGCCACATATTGACCAAAGCCATTCAGCTAGTGACATAATTCTGCAGGAAGGGAAACTAATAGCTTCTGCAATTTTGACACTTTTGGCATGCCATTTTACAACTTAACTACACAGATAAACAAGGGCCATATTTAATAAACTGTTGCCATTTAAACTGTCACTTCCCAGAGGTGCTATGGGGTTGCGTGGCATGTCTAGAACTAGTCTGACCATGACTAAACGTTCTTGTGGAGAAACTGCAAGAGGTTTTGTGAGTGATTTACAAGTCTCTCCCATGTCGTGCTTCAAATGAATTAAAGAAGCAATGACAAATATGCTGCTGCCACTGCATGTGTTGTTACACTTTCGTTTGAAAAGGAACTCTGAAATGTGGTTCATCTTTGTTTATCTCATAACAAGTCGCACACGTCATCACCAGCGATGAGATGCTCTGAATACACGGAACACACCTGAGCCTGAAGGCCGGGGTCAAGGAAACAAGGAAAGATTAGCCTGGATTTTGTGTTTGTTCTACACAGCAACACGGTACAAATTGGTTGCTATTGTTACAGACAAGATAAAAATTCAATGTGGATCAAAGTTCATTTTCCTGTTGCAACATTCATTAATATCAGTCACTCAAAAATAATTAAGCTGAAGATATCACCTCTAATTAAAAGGTTGAGTCAGCTATTCTGAAGAACACTTGGTGTGAAAATAACTTTGTCAGAATCAGTGAATATCTCACAATTCCCTTGAATGTCCGTACTTTGTGTGAACTGAAAAAAATCTGGTGTTAATACAAAGCTTAGGCTCTGAAAACTGGCATGTTACTGACACAATACAAAGGGTATGTAAACAAGTGTCTCGCTGACTTCACATTTAATAATGAATTTTATTTCATACAAAAGTGTTTTGTCTGTTTGATAAGACATTATTTCATAATCAATGCGAGGATACAATGATCTGCCTGTCTGAGGGGTTTCTCTGTCTTGTCCTCTCAAGCTGAGCCATCTGTTTGGCCTCTCTGTCTCTGGCACTCTGCGTTGTCTTCAGATCCTCCTGCATGGATGCACAAGCAC
Organism: Hyperoplus immaculatus; assembly: GCA_949357725.1. Classification (NCBI taxonomy): domain Eukaryota; kingdom Metazoa; phylum Chordata; class Actinopteri; order Uranoscopiformes; family Ammodytidae; genus Hyperoplus; species Hyperoplus immaculatus. The sequence continues at coordinate 11,672,611 of OX442367.1, forward strand.
ACAGCAGCAGTCATTAAGAAAGATGCACTTGTGTCAGCTTTTCAAATTCAAAATGACATAATCCAACAAACATTGGCCGTAGCTCAGTATTTCGTGATTCGAGACCTCAAGTGACCCCTGTTGCGCAGGTTCCTTTTTGTTTTAGTCCATTTTCCAAAACGGAAGGCAACGGAAAACCATATTAAATAATGAGAGATAGTTTCAGCATTGACAGGAAATTCAATTTAGCCAAGTTCCTGTTTTTCATGATTAAATAACTTCATTTAGCAAGATTGAATTACACTTTGGCATGCTCACTCCGCCTGTACAACAGATGACTGATTACAATCATTCTCGAAGGGGAGCGTTTTCATTAAAAGAAGCACCTATTTTAAAATCTGGCAAATCTGCAGTTTCAAAAGTATTTTTGTTTTTTAAATGAAAAAGAATAGAAAAGACATGTTACCAAGGACAGTACTTTGAAACTGTGGGGGCGTCATGACAACACAAGGCAATATTACCAATTTGAACATTTGTTGGAAAAGTCACAAATAAATAATAGACTTCATTATTTTTTTTTATCTGAAAATGTTATTTTAATCTTGGTCAAAACAAGATGCTGAGAGGGGAATAGACTGACTAAGGCACAAAACAGAGCTGATGTGCCAATGGGATATTAACATTGATTCTACACTGCCCTCATGTGGCTGTGCAGCAGTAATAACACTAACAGGGAATTGCTCTGCTTCCCAAACTGCCTATATTATCATTCTGATGACACAGTTGCTGCATCCTTGAAGGCCTAAGCCGCTCTAAAATGCTGGAGTAATTTAGATGGAACCAAAACAAAACTACATGTTGAGGGGCCAATGCAGGTGCGTACTACTATTCCACCATCTTCTCGGCACTTTTCCTTTCTATGTCACTGGCAGCTAGTGCAGAATCTGCTGTGTTTCTGTATGTGTTTAACCTGTAATATCTTCAGAAGCAGGAATAAGACAGAAAACACGGGAGTCAGTGTAGATATCAAGATAGCAGCAGCTCACAGCAACACTTACCCTTTTACGCTTCACTACAGCTCCATAGCTTTTTAATGGCTCTATGACTTTAGCTTCAAGTCTTTCCACCTGTTAGGAAAAAAACTTGTCGTCAACTTTGCTTTTATCCAACACATTTTACAACATGGCTGTGAATATTTTATTGTGATTGAAGTCAAAGCATCAGGAAATACAATACTACAGTTTTACCTCAGCTTGGCGGTAGTCTCCGACCTTGGCCAGATGTTCAGCAAACTGCTTCATTCCCTTCTTCAAGTTCGGTGTTTCCGTGTCTGCATATGTGCCGATTTCCCGAACCAGAACATCTGATTTGTCTCGTAGCCTGGCTGTTTTACGGACATAGGCAGCAAACAGCTGGCACATGTCTCCGAAATGTTTCTCCACATTGGTGATGTTGTCCTGGATCTTTCTTGTCTGGTTGTCCCTGGAGAAGGTGGAGGACAGCATTCAAGTCAGAAATCAAACTGGGACCGGAACTTGACAAGAAAGTACATATTGTTGGCAACAATAATACAATTGTTCTTGTCCAATAAGTTATGATTTTGAATTGTCTATCTACATCAATGTGTGGCGGGCCGATGACAAACACACCTTGTTGATATGATGTATAGTGTCTTGTTTTTCAGATTTACAATCAGCTTTATTGGTAAATAATGTGTGAGGGAAATGGAAATAGATGTAATTGCTTTGATATTGATTCAATAATAGGTGTAGATCACAAAAATACCTAAATACTTGAAGCAACCTATGCTCTGCTTTTTTTTCTTTTGCCATGTTCAGCACATAATTTTTTCATTTTCATTTAACCTTTATTTTTTCGTGAGTATGGTATTGTACTTACTTATGTAAAATATCTAAGTAGGCTACTTCTTCTACCTCTAGTCATCTGTTTGACTAAAATAATTTCAAGCACTGGTCAATTGTATGATTTCTGGCAATCTAGATTTTTAACATGCCTTCTTTCAGTGACAAAGGTGCAAATATCATCAATCACAAACATATGACTTGTACTTGTCCATCTTGGCAATTTGATGATTTTGAATGCATCATTAAATGCCGCCTGAAGCAATGCCTTCGATGTAATGATCGTTGATGACGCAGACACGTAACCAGTTTCAAGTATGTGTGGTAAACCCTTTTTTAAAGAATTACTATAAAAACACGTCTCTTTTCGAGACAGCAACGTTCCTTGCCCTTTGTTTATTTTGAGGAATGCAAATTAAACCGATATATCTACAATAGTGTCCCGGATGAGAAAAGTCCGTTTGTGTATAATGACAATCTCCTCATGGTTCAGTAAAGGCGTTCTCCCAAAAATGCTCGGCTGTATACAGTATTTAAACGTGAAAGCACAATTGAAGCCACAGCTGTTTTATCTTGGCTGGTTTTGGGATGTTGCTTTTTGTATACGCTAATGTTAACTTGCAGAGTTCCCCAGTATCTAACTAACTAGCGTTATAGAAAGGGTTTGCTTGACGCATTTGATTTCTCTTACCTCGCTCTTGCATCGGGCGTACGACTCATTTTGTCACAAAATGAAATGCACTCTTTTTAGACGACTTTATCCACATTAGCAGCACTAGCTCACAGCTTCTCTCCCAGGCTAGCACGCCAGTCCGCCGTTTCCATGGAATCCGAGGGGTTTCCGCTTGCGCAACGCATTCTGGGAGATCGAGTCACTAGACTGTACCTGTTTCTCTTTGGCCTTTTTTTCTTCCTTGAATCTAGGCTAATTGCTAAATTTGCACGTTTTTGTTGTTGCGTCTACTAGTAAAAACTGGAGTGGAGTTTGGAGCTCCTGCGAGGACACAAGAAAGATTCAGCTCTGCACAAGGTATGGCAACATCTTTTATTTTGATGGTTGCACTGTGAATTAAATTGTGTTTTTCTAAAAGCAGCAGTGGAAATGTAGCCTACTGTGTTCATGTAGGCTATATGTGGCTTACTTGAGTAAATTAATTTACCAGTACTGTACTTTACCCCTGGTACTTGAGTTTTCCCATTTTATGTCACTTTATAGCCTACTTCAACAACATAACACAATATTTAATTTGTAGCCTACTCTGCATTCATTAAATATCATTAGTCAGAATATTACACACACAATACACATGATCAACAGCATTGCTGCAGCCAGCAGATAAACTGCCCACAGTAAAAAGCAGCTATAGGCTACACCAGTGGTTCTCAATTATTTTCTGTCATGCCTCCCCTAGGGGACAGACATTTCTTCGCGCCCCCACCTCCCCCCCTTAAATTGAAATACTATTGAGAACCTGCTAATATTTATTTTATTTATCTGTACAAAACCACTGTATGAGTTTCTGGCACGAGCATTCTACATACAACCTTATTATCAAATTAGATAACAAAATTAGCTGAGATAACTTCTGCAGCAAACAAATTCAAAGTTCAGTTTATTAGCTCAATTTGTAACATTTAAACAAGACTGCTCAGTCTGTGAATCTCAGGACAGAGAAACAAGAGCAAATGATTAACTGAGATTTGCATTTCATTCAAAACATTTTTAAACTGTAAACATAGTTAAGGTGGTGTTTTTTTTATTATTATTATAGGCCAATAGGCCTTCTGTGATGAGATAACCAATAATTCTTTAATGTTATTATTAGTCTACTTGCTTGATTTCTTTTTAAATAGCCTACAGAGACACATGTGGACATTTATTCACAGCAAATCGTGGCCTTTCGCGCGGATATGACCATACACAAGCACACATCGCACTTGCTAGCGCGCCCCACCATTTGAGAAGCACTGGGCTACACCATGACCAATTCCAACTTAAAAATGCTGCATTCCTGGTCCATCAATAGGACACATATTCACTTATTGCAGTTTTTAAAGGGATCATACTGTATCAGTATCCTACTTTATATTATTTAAGTATGTTGCTGATAATACTGGACTGGACTTGCATTCATATAACACTTTAATCTCTAAGTCGTCACAATGTACCTCTCATTCACACACACATGACAGTGGAGCTACCATGAACGACCATAAGAAGCAATTAGGTTTCAATTAGTCCATGAGCCAGGGCCCCAAATTTGGGCCATCGGTAACTGGCCTTATTCCTACATCTAAATATGTAATATATATTTTTAGCCACAGTGTTTGTTTGGCCAGTATCCATCTCTTTACTTCCCTCTACAGAAGCAACATGGGCAGGCACCCAAAAATAAACTGATACATAATCGCATTAGTTAAAATTAGGGCTGTCAAGCGATTAAAAAAATTTATCTAATTAATTACAGGCTCTGTGATTAATTAATCTAAATTAATTAATTAAATCGCATATTTTTATGACACTTTTATACCTGTTTATAAACAGCTGTATAGCCTGCTACAGTTTGTTTCTCTCTCTCTCTCGTAACTTCTGTCTCCACAACAGACAGCGCTGCACTGCCACAGATGCCTATGCCGATTCATTCACCATCGTCGTAGCCTACTCATAGGCAAAAATATTTACACACACACACACACACACACACACACACACACACACACACACACACACACACACACACACACACACACACACATACACACACACACGGGGCGGGTGTCCGTTTATGCGGGAGGCGAGACAGCTAGCAAACAAAATTGAGACACACGGAGGAAAATTGAGAGATACTTTTGAACCTACATTGTTGCACCCACTAAATCAATAATGCACAGACACTGGAGAATAAAGTAAGATGTCTTCCTGCCTTCATGCTTATTTGCCCGAAGCATCCCATAAACCGTCCATAGAGCCCTCGGCCCCGCCCGTTCCCCTGCTTCTCTCTTTACTTTCTCCCTTTCACCCGTGCGGGCTGTGTATGCAAGCTACAGGTGCAGCTGCGCACCACTTTTGCACCTGGTCAAAGGGCATTATAGAAGTGCGATTAATCTGTGTTAATTTTTTTAATCGCGTTAATTTTTCTGTGATTAATTAATCGAAATTAACGCGTTAATTTGACAGCCCTAGTTAAAATACAATTTCCAGCAAAACACATGGCTGCTGTCATCCGTACCATCTCTAGCAATTTGATCTCACTGCTAAAGTATTTGAATGATCTTTTTTTATTTATTTTTTTTGGGGGGGGTTCCCAAATAGATCAAGGTACATTGCCTACATTGCAACAAAGAGGGCCACAAATAGTCTTTTTCAACAACAGCTTGACTGTTTTTGAACTGGTGCCAAGACCAGACTTTGTGATCACTGAAATGAATGGAGGCCTCATTGTAATTCCCTCCTCTGTGTTTGGGAATGCATGAATGTCACCAGCTGTCACGTCTGCTCCTCTGTGGATAATGTCCAAAAACCTTAATTATCACGCTTAATCATCCATGGGATTGAAGCTGGGGACATCCCACTGTAACAGATTGGCGATGTAAAACACGGTCATTGCATTGAGGTGTGTGCCTGGAATCCCAAGAGGATCTGTTTATATTCTCTCGTACAGCTGATGTTGGTGTGGATTCATTTTTGTGGTAAAAATGCTTCTGATATAACCTTCCTCTGCTGCAGCTGGTGGGCCATTACACCATTTGATAATTTGATAAAAATACAGGGATGGTGTTATCCTACAGGCCTTCTTATGAACATTCAAGTACCCATCCTTAATGTTGGGCTGATTATATAGAGTGGATAAAAACGTAAAAAACAACGAAACAAATAGCGTCAGTAGACCACATTTTCAGTCCATTAATGTCAATGTGTGTGTGTGTGTGTGTGTGTGTGTGTGTGTGTGTGTATAGAGGCAGCTAAAAGAAGTTGAACTGCTCAAGGGAAGAGGAATCGGAGGGTACCGCTCTGTAAATGAAATGTAAATGTTACTTATAGATGTTTACCCTAATTGCTAAAAGGCGTCTCATCACGTATCATACTGCTAAGGTTCGGCTCTAAGTATTGGTATAATTTTACAATTATACAATGCAATACAGTAGCACTAAGAAGGGCTGAGAGACAAGGCAAATATATGTTTTATTTCAGTGTGATTGCACTAGTCAACCACATGATGGCAGTCCACTTCCATTCGTCCCTTTGCCTGAGAGGGAACAGGAATTTTGCATGGGTACAGGTGGATTGTGTGCTGTAAGTGCACACTGACTCATGTCTCTCGCTATCTTCATCATCACATTCTTTTCCATTATTCAGGACTGGTTGGCAGTAGCCCAGGACTACAGTCAAAAATGCCTAAACGTTATAACAAATATAACATATATATATATAAATATAACAGATGCCTGTCTAGCCGGTGTCCTGCAGGATCTGCGTGTTGAAAGAAGCCCGGGGCTGTTGAGTTATTTGCCTTGGCTGCTGCTAAATGTATTCAGGAGGAGTGGTGGCATCTTTTTTCAAAACTGTTCGTCTGACTTTCTTGAAGAACAGATGGTGTTGTTTCCAAAGTACCAATTAGCAAGTAGAGGGTAAAGCAAGCAGCCACTAGCGGCAACTCTCCCTCCCTCCCTCTCTTGCCCTCTTCTCTCCCTCTGTCTGTCTCTGTCCCTCTGTGCCCTCTTGTTCAGTCTTCAGCTCTCTCGCTGTTTCAATCTCCGCCTGACTCTCCCGCTCTACAGCCCTCTGCGCCACAGTGGCAGGTTTCGACGTTGGAGAGATGTGTGGCCCGCTGAACAGATTGGGAGTGGCATATGTCAGACACGGGGGGACTTAGTGTGGCAACCAAGAATGTGTCCCATAGCATGCTTGTATGTGTGTGTGGTGACTTTTCCCCTTCAGGTGTGTGAGCCCTGGTGTGAAGACTCCGGACTTGAGGCACACAAGCTTCAGATTCCCTGCTAATAACAAGAAGGAGTCTGTGGGTTTGTGTTTGTGTGTGTTTGTGTGTTCAGGGAGGCTGAGGATTTATGAACAGTGTGATATCTTGCTTGCCACTTGGTGCATAAAATGAAATTACAAGCCAAGAGTCAATATCTCATCATGCTGATTTTGGCTAACCTTGCTCTCCATCCTCTAACTGCGACATTCCTCAGATTTGGCAGAGGGACACAGCGATGCTCTCTTGCAGAAATTAACCCCAAAATATTTAGTGGTTATTTTACTTTATATACCCATACTTCAAACTCAGTGTCCAATGTTGTAGCCTTTAACTAAACCTTATATTAAGAATGTATCTGTTCTCATGAAACAGAATGCTTCTCTGGAGTGAAAAAGAGAGCAATTCTATCATACAGGCAATCAAGATGTCCCCCTTGTTAAGTTCAGCTTATGTAGCAATCCCTTTCACTGTCACGGGAACATTTTCCATCCTTTCTGATCAATTCCTCATGTACTGTAGATGTACATCAGATTGACACCACTCATGAAGAAGTTGTCACAGATCGTTTCTCGTAGTGCACAGACAGTCACGATAAATGGTTTTGAAACCACACTAGTTGGGATGTGAAATTCAGTCAGTATATTCCCCTTCAATTCCAGCAACCTTGAAGAAAAAGTCCTCACTCTGCAGTTAAGCGGTTGCTTGAAGGGCAAGCAGGCGCAGACACGGTCCAACGCTTTTATTGACCCGGCGAGAAACCGCCCCGTGTCTCCACGGGCTTGGAGCTCAGGTTAGGGTCTGTGTTGTCTGCGTTCATTAGTGTCTCCTTTGCCATCTTTTTCTCTCTCTCTCTCTCTCTTTCCCCCCATACATATCTCTCTTGCTCTCTCTCTCACACCTCCTCTTCTGACTCTCTCACTCCGTCTCTGCTTCTCTTATCCCTGGAGGAGCTGGAGAGGGAAATGTCACCAGATCAAATTAGTGGGAGCCTCCAACACTGCCTGTCTGCCTCGCTCTGTCTATTCCACCGAGTGATAGCGTCTGTCATGGAAGTTTCTAAAAGTGTGTTTGTGTCCAAAACTTTATTTTCCCTAGGTATGACACTCCAAGACTGTGGTAATAACGTCTTGTTTCTTAAAGTAGTTTTGCACTAAACTTTCACCACATAATTTTTTCCTCCCAGGATATTACGTTTCTTTTGTTTAGTAGAATCCCTTAAACACATAAAGATGTATGTGTTCTAACGTTATTGGTAACAATGCAGGTTTACATAAACATATTATATAGCCTAACATACTGTACATATAGATTATATTGTATATTAAGCCAGGACATGTCTGGTATTTGTGTTGCCTGTAGGCCTACAACAACCAAGGAGTAAAAATGTAAAATTGTGGTTTCATGCTCAAGGCTACTTATTATTGTCTGTATGTCAGCATATGGTTGCTAGGCAACCAACGTTGACCTGGAGAAGTAGCTGTGTCCAGCCAAGGTATAGTCCGTCACATAACCCCTTGTAAAACTTGTCAGCTTTACTCTTTAGTTTGCATACTGATTAAAGACCAAATTACAAAAAAAAGCGATACATTTGTGAGCTTTTGAGGATCTGGTATGCAGATTTATTTTTTTTCTTTTTAAAATACTTTTGGACAGAGCTAGGCTTGCCCTGCAAGTGAAGGCTGACTGGTTTCTCATTAAACGTGCAGATATGATAGTTGTATCATTCTAACTAATATTAAGAAAAGGAATAAGCTTATTTCCATTTTTTGTTTGACAGGGACAATGCACAGCTCCATAGCAGGACCGGAGTTAGCTATAAGCTAATGTTTAGCGAATTGTAATAAGCTAATATTGCTTTAAACATGTCAAATAATTCATATATTACCTTCTCACCCACTCTTTTCTTTTTGCAGTTTCACCACATCACTTATTCATAGCACATTTCATATTCATAGCCTTTTTTACTTCTCCTAAGACGCATCGGACATATGGATTTCTCTCTCGGCCCGGCCTTATTTACCTTAATGCATTTTAGAAGAGAGAATGGAGCGAGTGTTGCCAGGCGTTCATCTTTGCAAACAGATGCCTTTAATGTATGTTAACCTTGGTAGCAGTAAAAGGCCTCACCGTTATTCCTCTGATATCATACCGTGTCTATCAGAGTCCATTGGGGAGGAACTGGAGCACTTCCAGGACTCCGCAACGACTGGCCGCAAAAGAGCCCTAATTGAAATGACTTCAGACTATTGCAAAAGAGGAAGACTATTGGTTGAAGGCACAATGCTGTGTGTGTATTGTGGTGTGAAGAGGCAGGGGGAAGATCGTTTGTGTGGGCCTTGTTTCCTACTCTGCTAAAAAAAGAGACAAAAAGAGAAAAAAAAATTGACAAAGCAATCTACAGTAAGAGTGAAAGGAACACACGGAAGATCATTGCCTTGGTGCTCCATCACTGGTGGTTGAAAGTATAGCCACTGTCCTTCTGCCATCAATATGCAAATGGAAAAAAATGGCCCTTGAGTGCGGGGAGTAGTTCCCTCAAGTGCATTCATTAACCACCGTTAGCATAATTGATTCCCAGTCCCGCCATAAAACTGGTCACTCCCCGCGCCTCTCGCTCCAGGGGATCCTCCGGGGACCTCACGGGCTAACTTCAATCATAAATCATTAAAGGACAACACTAGCCAATGGACTGTGCCAAGGCCCACGGAGAACGCGAGCAACAGTAATACTGTCACCGACGTCTAAATCATCGATGTGACATATAAAGGTGCCTACAGGCGAACATATCCTACACTCCACCTCTCTATCCTCATCTCTTAAGTCGGTGTAGTAAAAATGTCTCTGTCCTGTAATTAGGCAACATGTGCCTCAACACAGCATATACCATGGCAGTTGTTGGCTTTGTGCCAGAAAATATTTAGTTAAACTCAAAATATTTTAGTAGAGTGAAACTAAACATAGTGTTGTTATATATAACAAAAGTAAGTTTACGACTGCATATGTTAAGTCAGGTGTATTGCTCACTTCTCAGAATATGCTTGAATCTTCTTGTTATGAGTCTGAAATCGAAAAAAAACTGAAATGCTCTTGTATGAGAATACATAGTAAAAAAAACAATGAGTATTCTATGAGGTGTACCTCAGCCATAATTTACTTTGATAATTAAATGAACATCAGGACTGTAGACTATACTGCCGAAGTCATGATAGCTATTAGCTTCAGCCGTATTTCTCTCTCCAGCATCACCATTCAGAGCAGGTGTGTGGCTTATTAAGGCTGCCATTAGAGCAAGAGAGAGAGAGAGAGAGAGACAGTCTGTGTTGCAAAATATATTTTTTTTATTCTTTCAATCCAACCATCCCTCCATCTGTCCATCCATCTATCCATCCCTCCCTCCATATAGTCTAATTAAAGTCATCAAGTCGTGCAGCGAGGGCTCCCAACGCCTCAGAGAGACAGTAAGAGAGAGGAGAGAATGATAGCGGCGTGCTCGTGATGAATCGCCACCTCGCAAAATAAAACATATTCATAAAGAATATTCATTACCTCCACCAGCCATCCCCCAGATGGCCAGAAAATTGGCTTTGTGTTGAGATGTGGATTCAGGCATGCATATTAATGGAAGACAGATGTAAACGCATATTCATATTCTTTGGCTCCCCTTTTTTTTGTGACAGACAAAATGATAATGCAACCACTTAGGAGAGGGGGGAAAAAGGGGGCCGCATCCGGGAAGCAATTCACCTCTAATGTGCTGGTGGGTTATTGGCTTTTTTGTTTGGCTTGCAGTCTGTGTCACTTATTTGTCTATACCTAGTGTGTATTTGTGTGGCGTTGTCCTATCTACATTTTAAGTGCTCTCGCTTTGTCTTACTCTCTCTCACACATGCACGCACACATTGCTCAGTCAATGTGCGGCTTTGACGCTTTGACAGACAGGTCACTTCAGCCATCAAAAACAAGGATAAATCCTCTGTCTTCTTTATTAAGGGATGGCAACAGCGTGTGTGCACTTGAATGTGTACACATTCGTCTTCCTATGTGGCAACAGCAATTTTATATTATTATCACTAATTGACCAGATATGACCAAAGGTCGCTGGGGAACCCAAACAAAGCTGTGCACCATTTGAATCAGAAAGTGGATACCATCCATCACCATTCAACAAACCTGAGCAAGCTTGGAAACATACATTTAATGGAATTCAACACCTCAAAATAAAGATTTCAAATTCTCGTGAGACTAAATGCTAATGCAGGAGGAGGCTGGGTTTCCTTTTAGGAAATCAAGATACAATCTCTCTCTACAGCCTCCAAATTCTAGCTCCACTGCTTCCACAAGAGGACAGTAGCGCTCTCTCAGCCTCCTCCATAAAGGCCAGACCACAAAACTCTTCCATTTCACCTCGGATGGCTGCAAAAATAAACGTTGGTGGTATGTAAATCTTCATAGTGTGATATAAATGCACATAGCCCAAAAGAAAAAATAAAGAAGTGGATTTATTTCTGCATACATCAGTGAGCATCTGTATTGGCCAGGTTTGTTTGAGAGTTATAGGGGAAATAGCCTGAGGGATATCTGAGCATACTGAGAATCCAAGAAAGACACCCAACAATGGAAAACACAAGTTCATATATAACACACATAGTGATATTTGTGAATTAATGCAACTGATAAATGTTCTTATGATCTTAATAATTTTTTTTATGCAAAAATGTTCTGCCCCTTGCACAACACTTTGTCATGATAATTAAATTGTTCCACTAAAACGCCCTTGACACGAGTACTATACAGTACACTGCTCCAATAAGCCCCAGGGCTCCCCCTATACATAATAGATCTCATCTCCCCGTTACACCCTATATACGTCACAGTAAGACTATGGGAGGTTTTTAATAGAAATGGCCTCATAAACCCTCAGTCCTGTAACAGTACGCTGCTCAATTGGAATAAACCTTCTTTGTGTAAGTGTGTGTGGCAATATGGAAAATTAAAGCCAGTTAATAAAAAAGGAGCACTAAATCAATGGGAGCAATAAAAGTTACAGGGTGATATTAAAATGTGTGCGGAAAAAGGGGAGGAGAGGATGGGGGGGGGGGGGGGCAATGGTGGCATTAACACGCTGGGCCTGAATTATCATGTTAATTTAATAACCAGTCTTCAAATGAAGCAGAAAGCCCAATAAAGGTCAATTAAGCAACTAGCCTCCCATCTCCATTTAGAGTTTTATGGCCTCATCTAAATCATGGCGCTGGTGAGGGGTCCAAGGGGCCCTACACTGCTCTGCTGGAGACCTTTGGGACCCATGGAGGACACAGGCTTTTAAGATCTAAGTTCACAATGGTGCTTAGTTTGGATTGGGACAGCTCTGTGATTGTAGTTCCACCTTGGCCTTAATAACTATTTTGAATTATCGATGTTATCCTTGCCACAGCGCACTAGAACAAGGTTCACATACACCCAGGGCCCATTTTAAGTGACCTCTACCATCCATTATGAACTTACTTCCCCTGTGGATTTTAAATGTGGGGGTTTGAGCAGGGTTTTGGTTCCATCAGAAAGTAAAATTGTTACATCTGTCGAAACTTTGGTACTTCCTGATTTCCCCAAAAGAAATAGGAATTTTGCTTTTCAAAAATAAATATGTCATAATTGGCAACACAGGGTATAACCACATCATCTTCCATATCCATCCAACCTTTGACTTACTATTCATTATTTCCTTTGGATGAATCAGTAATAACTATATATATAGCCTACAGCTCAACCTTTTAGTATGCCACGTCTTCGTTCTTATTTCTGAATGTAGCAAGATAAACTCCTATTTAACATTTCTTTATTTTTCTGTTTGGTCCAGTCTCTGTTCCTTTAAAGGGGACATATTATGAAAAACCAAACATTTCCAGTGTCTGGGCACACTTTTTAGGTTATTGGGGTCCCTACCAGCACACACAAGCTTCAAAAATACAAATATGTCAGTTTCTTCTGGGACGCTTATTTCGAAAAAGGGGGGATTTGAAGGTCTGTTCCAAAATACACCGACTGATGACTTCAAGACGCCCCGTTGGTAACCACACACACCTGGAACTGCACCTGCTAATGCAACAACAGAGTAGAAGCAAGCTGCAGTGTTAGCTCATCCTCAAGCTACCATCACACCCCAGCCTCGAAGCAGACTGGGGCTGAATGGATTTACTTAATTTTTTGTTAGGCTATGCCCAGCAAAGGTTGGCAATCCGTTAGTGTGATCTGCCGTTATACTGTGGAGGAGATTGTGCCTGGAAGACTGAGAGACACCATCTCTCCTGTGGAAATGTAAGTAGTCCTATTTAAAAACAAATTCCGTTTATGAGTTCAATGTGTGTAATGTGCTTTAATTTATCCCTCCTATAATAACCAACGCCGACTGAAACGAGATAATGCCGCCGCTGGGTTAAGTAGTTAGCGTTAGCGTCCGCTAGCTTAGCCGTTAGCTTAATGCTAACGTTTAGATCTGTGAGTCTGTCCGTGACAGCCCCTGTGTGAAAAACAGACGGGGAAACTGTATGGTGTGTTGGAAACTGAAGAGTATTTGTTTGTTGTTGACAGTGTGTAGTTATGCAAGCAGTCGTGATACATGCAGCAGTAGGCGTATTACATCTCCAGTGTAATGTAGGGGAGACCGGGGATGTAAGTAACACGGGTAGAGTTGTAACACCACCAGTTCGACCAATCAGGGATCAGAAATGAGCCATGTGACAGTTTCAGTCTCCTCAGAACTCCTCTATGATCACACATGAACATTTTCCAGTCGTTTGAGCCATTTTTCCCGGAGTTACGGGAGAAAAAACAATTTTTAGGTAAGAAAGTAACTTTTTTTTTTACTTTTTCTTCTAGTACTTTTACCGTTGTAGATGAAGTTGTATGAGTTATATCAGGTCAAACTATAGTTTCTCTAGTAAAGAATGGTGTATCTCCCTCTTGCTAAAGTCAAAGCACCATGCTTATACAGCTAGCTAAACATAGATAACAGTGGCAGGGGAGGTTGTAACACATGTGTTACAACTCACCCCGGCACTGTTATCCTTTGGAATCAATGCACATAGAGACAATTCATTTACTAGCGTGAGGACACACACACACACACACACACACACACACACACAGACACACACACGATGCATGTCACTATCTTCATTAATATCTAATTCTCTAATATTAATAATAATTTAAGAATATTTTTGGTGAATCTATTTTCAAACCTACCCTGTTGTTTATGCTTATCAATAAATGGGCCTATCAAATGAAGTCCCATTGTTTTTTTTGCATTTTGTATACCTGTTACATCCTACCCCAGTAGGTGTTACAATCTACCCCGGTAGTGGGGTAAATTTTAACAATGGTAACATTTTATTTGTCTTAATCTCACAAATTCTGTGATATAGTTGAGGAAATTTAAATGGTTGCCACTTGTAGTAGACAAATATGGGTACTTTGCCTAAAAGATCCAGAACTGTAGCTTTAAAAGAAATGGTAATTTAAGTGCTCTGGAAAAAAGTGTTACTTTCATACCCGGTCTCCCTTACACTATAATAGACAGGAATACTGTAAGTTGCCTCTGCTGCTGTTTGTTTCCTGTCCATTATATTTCAAAAAGCACATAGTATCACTCAGAACTTGTTGCTTCTTGAGCAAGGGCTATACTGAACTTATTAGTAGCCTATCTTATTTAATAATGGAAGAAAAAAATATATTTTCATTAGTTTGTAGCTTTGCCATAACTACAGATGTATGATGTATATTTCAGCTAGGCTACATGATATAACATTGAATGTGTCATGTTTTACAGATATGAGTGACCTGACGGACAACACTATCTGTTCCATCAGAGGAGACTGTCCACTGGGTGGGACAGGTGGTCTTCTTCAGGGCCCACCAGCAACAACTGGACAGTTACATACAAGTTATGGCTTTGCTTCTGTTTGATATGTACACTTTATATTCCATTTCAAACTGCTTTATTTTTAAGTATGGTTTTGGTCTTTTTAAAATGTAATTATACTGTTTTATAAGAAATCTTCAGAGAGATAAAGGGTTGAATTAAAAAACTTTTAAGTCAATGCATGTAGATCGGTCAGAAAACTAGTCCAACATCCTGACTATGAAAATGTGAGTTTCAAGTAATCCTTTACTACACAAAGCAAACAGTGACAGTTAGCAACACAATACATTTTTTAACAGTAAAACTTTATTATAAATGAGTGATCACAATACAAATGATACATTATCTATTAGATATTGAAAGGGTGTTAGATAATTTGCAGCTCTGACTAATTATTTCTATACTTTTTTTTTACAAAAGATAATGCCTTTCCAGTGAATCTTGACATGATACATTCCTTTCCTGCCTCGTTACTGTACATGTTTACATGTTACCTCAGCATGGCTTCACAACCAAAGCTTTTTCACTCCATTGGGTTGTAGATCATTCCCCAGTTTAACTTGTAGAGACGTACATAAAACGTTGTATGTTACAAGTTAGGAGGTTTTTGCATAAATACTTAGCTCATATTCTGTTATTGACTGTGACATATTTAAACTGTATTTTCCTGAGGATAATGTCAGGGAAACCAGAAATCTTGATGCAATTTTCACAGTTTTCAGCTCAGACTCCTGCCTGACCAGGTTCAGTTGTAAAGCTTTTGGTTTAGAAGTGGTAAGTGTGCTGACATTTGCTGTAGAAATGAAGCTAAACATGTTTACATGGTCTCCATGCTGCATTGGCCAAAAGTAAACAATGCACTGGGCGTGTGCCATGCCCATATAGGTAGGTATAGAGTAAATGAGCAGGGCGGTGCACGCTCGCCCATGTAGATCTGACCAGTCAGAGCAGACTAGGATTTTTGCAAAGGGGGCTAGATGTCAAAACCAACCTTTTGAGATAGAGAGTAGAAAAGGCTGGAAAAGGCGATGAAGAAATGGGAAATGGTAGAAAATTAATGGGTTTTTTGAACAATACACCATTAAAACCTTTTCTAGTAGACCTCGGAAAAACACATTTAAACCCACGTTTTTGCATAATATGTCCCCTTTAACACTTGCCAAAAAGGGACACCATGTAATCACCATCGATAAGGCTCCCATTTTATTTAAATGATGAGCACTTACTTTTGCATTACTTATTATTATTCTTTACAAATGTCCGTTTAAGTCCTTCTACATGGTCCCATGGGCCAGAATGATTGATTAAGCCAAACTCTGGACCAGTAAAACCTGCTAATGCATCAAATAACTGACCAAAAATAATGACAACTCTCACCTCACTGTTTTAAGGTTAGTAACTGAAGTTTAATATTGACGTCTTCTGACACGACGGCAAATGAACAGTCCAAAAGAATGAGGAATAATTACCACGTAAGCACAATATGTATCGACCACTTATTGACCTCCTCGAACCAGCCCGCTGCATTGACATGGCTTTACGCGGATCCATAATCTTATGAATAAATCATACTGAGCTAGTTAAAGCCAGTCTTTCAAGGCTTGCAGTTAATAAACAAAAGGAGCTCTGTGAGTGCTGTGTGACCTGAAATATAATACTGTTTTAAATGCCTCTGAAGCCTTCGACAACTTGCGGATGAAGGCTCCTCAAATATACTACGCATGAACCCTTCTGACCTCATCATCATCTCAACATCCACAGTGATACCTAATTAATATGTATTGCATTGTTTATATTCAGCTTTTGAGTTTATGCACGATGCTCTGTTACAGTTATTCATGCAAGATTTGAAAGTAAATAGATGACTTCGGTAGTCACAATAGACCAATTATAAAGCAGGACTAATAGATGCTTAACCTTGCTCATTGTTATCCATGCAAGATAGTTTCCATTATATTAGTGATGAAACAAAAAACAATGATTGACAGAATATTAATCTGCAACTATCTTGATAAACTTGAATATCTTCGGTCTGTCTGCGTTTGAAACAGTTCTTTAGACATCTAAAGAAAACACTTTTTTTGCAGGTTTTGACGGATGCTCATGTGCTATGAAGTTTCACACAAACAAGTTCTCCCAATAATAATGTTAAAAAGGATTAGTTA
>OX442367.1:11694516-11854516 GCA_949357725.1 Hyperoplus immaculatus
CCATATGTGACCCATTACCATCACAATCAGAAGCAGTCGGGGCGGGGAGACTTCACAGCACACTGGCTGATGCCTTCGAGGACCTCTCTGTCAGAACTGGCCAAGTTGCAGACGTCAACATCACTATGGTGTGTGTGCGTGAAAGGCAGTGGGGGAATAATATAGGCAAACGTGATTTGACAGAGGATAGGGCGCTACTTGTGTTGGACTTGTGTGTTTGTGTGTGTGTGTACTCTATTTGCTCTACGCTGGTAATGGGCAGCTGCCATTGTTAATAACCATTCATCTTACAGTCCATGTATTGAGATTCCCATTTCCCTCCCTCATGGGCGTGTGTGTTTATGTGTGTGTGTGTGCGTGTGCGTTTACATATGTGTACATCGACATGATTGATGCCCCCTGCTTCACTCCCCCTCAGCACCCTCTCAGATTTAGTGCCCTCAAACCCGCTTTGGCCCCCCCTTCCTCCCGAGCACTGTAAACATAAAGCAGCCGATTTACTTTATGACTCCTGCGCTCCAGACCTTTAGTAGATTTACTGTCATTTTTATGTATAGGCTGGTACTGGTAGGTGGAGGGTGATAACGACTGACAGGCAGCTGGTCACAGAGGGAGAGAAAGCGCCTCACTGGCAGCCTTCTCAGTAAACGGGATTCAATTAAAGAACGTATTCTTTTGTAGGGTTACGCCACCGTGGATGGAGCTATATGGCTGCTGCATTGAAGACTATTTCAAGGATGATGGGTTCATTTAAATTAAAGAGTGTAATAGGCTTCACTCGTGCAATTTTGAAATCCTTGATGAAAATGAATAAATTCATGTAATAAAGTCTTTTATCACTCTAAATTCTTCACCTGAAGTTGCTTCAAGGTGATTTTTTTTATGTATTTTACAATATCTGACAATATTACAGAAAACCTATATTATTTATCAGTTTATTGCAATCAGTTAAATGCTTGACATAATGGCTGGAAACAAGCTAGCCTGGATTTGTTCAAAAGTAAAATTAAATCTTCCTACCAAGACCTCTAAAGTCTGCTAATTAACACGTTAGATCTAATTTGTTTAATTGTTCAAAACCATAGTGGAAATGACTGGTCCTGGCCAATAAACAGGCTGGCACATAACCTGTCACATAATATTATATGTTTTTTGTATGAATTAATCAAGTTAGAAATGTTTTAATTAGAAAGCCATGCTAACTGTTTCCTTCTGTTTACAGTCATGCTACACTAACATGCTACTAGCGCAAGCTACAGACAGCAAACAAACATATTAAAAAATATTTCCTAAAATGTCAAACTATTACTTACTTAAAAAACAAAACAATTTTTGATGGTGTATTTTCTATCTTGCATTTAGGATCCACTTTGTTGCCTTCTGGGAATTACAGGAAATTGCTATCTGAGATAAAAGTGGATGAGACAGGTCGAGGGAAAAAATTGTTCGTAAACACTGCATGTCACAAATCAGCTGCTCGAGTGCACTGAACATCAAAAATTCCTACACAACAAAGTAATGCCAATCCAAGACGGAGACTCATGCTGTTATTGGCCATGCTATCCGTTGGTGTTAATGGAGCAGAATAATGAAAGTAATTATTAGGGATGACTTTTACACCGATTAAAGGAAATTGAACAGTTAAAATAAAATATACTTGCATGCACATAAGCAGCTAAGCCAACCCATCAATCAATCTAGGATAGTGCACATACTGCATAACTTCCACTGTAAGTCCTCCAACATTTAGTGTTTGGAGGACTTTGTCTGCTTTGATGCATCAGGTGAATTATTTCCTATCATGATTAGTCCTTTGCTTTAGGAGCATTACAACTCACTGTTCTTGGACTAGTCCTGAGGCCTTTGGGACTTAAAGAGCTTGTTACCAGCAGTCAGTCAGTCTTGGTCTGACCTGCTGTGACAGTTATTAAGAGCGCCTTGCCTTCAGCCACGCGCGTTGATCAGTGCGGTTCAAAGTTTATCCGCTGCAGTCTTCAGCCTGTCACCATTAAAAGAGTATTTTTCCTTCTTCTCCTCGTTTTGATTATTTTGATTTTGACTTGTGTCTTCTTGTCAACAAAGCCTTTTTTCTTTTGTATGCTGCTCCCTGTCGTCGCTCTCTCTTCTAAGTTTTTCTCACTATTGCTCTTCCTTCCTTCCCCCCCATGTCCTTCTCGGGAGTCAGGACGGTAGCAATAATCCTCTCTAATAGCAGATGACAGCTCCACATAACTTCTGACATTAGCTTTTAGCCATCACATTTTTACAACCCCTGGTCTTGATGGCAGATTTGTCAGCCAGCAATGGTTGCATTGGCAGTTTCCTTTGCTCTCTCTCTCTCTCTCTCTCTCTCTCTCTCTCTCTCTCTCTCTCTCTCTCTCTCCCTCTTCCTCTTGTAATGTCTTTTGGACTAGAGAGATCTGGAGGCCCACCATCACACACTCTTTTATTACTGTACGGGCCATGGTGATCCATCACTTACTGCCTCCCATCACACAAAAGTACATGCGCGCGCCCACACACACCCACATTCACACTCGTCCCCACAGGCCTCAGATTGATGGTAGTTTCAGAGTACAGTCATAAAGAGAGAGAGACAGAGAGAGGAAGGCAAAAAGCAAATGGATACGCCTGTTCAACAGAAAATAATTTTTTTTTTATCCTTTCTGCAGCTTATGGCCTACTACGTACAGTATACTTGGTGGATTATATTATAAATTCCAAGTTGTGCGTAAAAGTTCCAACTTTGCCTTCTAAATAGTATTTTTATGAAAAGACTCACTTATTAGATCTCTTCCAAATCTTTCAGTTGGTTTCAAGAACTTGTCAAAATGAGTTAGACACCATTTTCTACTCAAAGCCCTTAATTTCAATATTAATTAAATTTTTTTCTTGAAACATGTTTCTGTGTTGTTGAAGATGTTACGAATTCAACAAATACATAAGTATTCAAGATTAAGACTTTGATTAGCCATAGCCATGTCAAATAAAAAGTATCTCAATCATCAGTCAAAGTTAATAATGTGAATGTAGTAAGTCCAGTGATCCTGAAGTCAGTGGTGTGCATTTAGAGCTATCAGTGAAGCTCCAACAGAGGGATGCGGCATGGGGGAAGGAGTCTAGAGGATGACATGGGGGGGGGGGGGGGCTGGCCGGGCTTGCCATATGGCTGCTGACAAGAAGAGGGGGCAAAGCCGACAGGGCCGAGGGAGCGGAGATGGCAGGCGGGAGGGAAAAGGAAATCACACTGGAAGGACAGCATGCTCCCCTTCTGCCAAGGCGGAAAGCAGTGGCGACCTGTGTGTGTGTGTTTTAGTGTGTGTGTGTGTTAGTGTGCCATTGACTGACAATGCTGCTGATTGAATCCAACGTGGAGGCATGTGTGCTGACAGCACTGATGCCACAAGTCTGGACAGGGCCCGGAGTGTATGAGTGACTGAGAGCCAAAGAGAGAGAGACGGAGGAAAATAGTATGTGCATTTCTGTCTGCGCTGTGTGTATTATCTGTGCGTGTGTGTGTGTGTGTATGTATGTGTGTGTGGCCCGAGCGTGGGTGTCAGCCAGCCAGCCAGCCAGCCAGCCATGGGTCCTCTGTGTGCCCGAGGAGCGGCTCTACCAGCTGGGGTAGCCAGGTGCTCGGTTGCCCCCTCACGCCCCCTGGCCCTCCCATTACTGCTGCCCTCCAGGCCCACTCAGTCAACTGCCACTTGCTACCAGATCAATATTAGCTCACATGGAGGACAACATGTCATTCCACCACTGAGGGGTCAGACAGCCCATTGTTAGGCAGCATCAGGTACAAACTGAGTTGAGGAGTCTTCATCATTGCTTTGCCTCACATGAGAATTCTGCATCAATACTGGTAAAACATTTTTTGTGTGTGGGGAGGTGAGGGGGGATGACTAGTTTAATGCATGAAAGTAAAATTGATTTCAGACTTAAATTGAGTATTGAGTTTTTGCATTGCTTCAGTGGCTTTCGACCTTTGACAGAGAGAGACATTTTTTTTCAGTTTAGTGCGTAATGGTTCTTTATTAACTGGGCTAATATGGGCAATCAGTCAATGTTTCAGGTGCCAATAATGATAAAGATGCACACTATCAACGGCAGCATTTTTACAATTATTGATTAGCGATGCACACGGCCAGGTATGCATTTCCCATAGCAATAACGGTACCATCTTATTGAGAACATCTTGGCTGCAGGAATACTTTTGCTGCCAAAGCTCCAAGGACACAGATGAGCTAAAGGCTGAATGTGCACATCGTCATCGCTTCCCCCCCCCCCCTTTATTTTGCACGTGAACGGCGAGTCAAGCACCGACATTGTTTTCATTCCTGCTTGAGTAGTGGCACAAAAGTGATAAGTATATAATGACTTCTAATTAGCAATGTCCCAAAAACATATCAACAATAATCAAGCACATTCCATAATGTTTCTGAACATCTGCGTGATGCTGAGCGTTCCATCAGTGCACGTTGAGTGATGGCCCGCTTTAATGCGGCATCAAACTCTTAATAGCTGCTTTGTACCTTTTCACGTGCGAGTTCACTTTAGAGCCATCTAATTCAAAACAGGGATTCTCAATTATGCAACGTCCCATTTACATATGCTAATTAGGATCATATTAATTATGTTGAAATTGGGTAATTAGCCAATCTCAATTAAGGCATTGTTCATTACACTAAATGCACAGGAAAGGTGTTTGAAGTTTTTCCCCACGCCTTTATTCATTTCCGCGCGTATGTGTGTGTGTGTGAGAACTGGGCTGCCTGCCACATCTGAATCAAGCCTCGGCGGTGTATTTAATAATTTAAGCATCCCAGCTCATACAAGGGATGCACCCACAGCTTTCATCGTTACCAAGCATATGGTTCTGTAATGAGCCTGCTTGCTGGTAAAATAGTAATGCCAGTACAGAGCAGAATAGAAGAGACAACTGCCAGCCCCTTTTTGTCTTTTTTAGCTGCTCAAGCTACCTACGGTGCCAGCGGTGGCCAATGGATTATACAGGCTTGTTTGTTTTTCCCATGTTGCTTACTTGACGCTGGGAAGGCCAATTTGCACTAGCCATGAAAGGAAATTAACAAAAAAAAACAACAACTGGAAGAAGTAATGGCAGCAACAGAAGATGTCAAAAGCATCTTTCTCCACCCAAAACAAACAGATTACTTGGGGGAGCAGGGGGGGATTTAAATACCGCCATAAACTGACTCACAGCTGTGAGTTGCATGCGCAGGCCAAAGTAAACACATTATCATACTTGTTTGCTTGACATCTTTTTGTAAGCTGCATTAAAAAAATGCTTATTGAAACTGCATATGATGCTCATTGAATCCAGTCAGATAGAATTGTGTAGAGGGAGACAATGGGAGATTGGCGTGTAATTAAGTTGCCACAGTTAATTTGTTTGTGACTTTTGTGATTTTTTTAAGAGCATTGTTGTTGGTGCCATGTGCGCAGCAGGATTCTGGATCCAGCAAGAGATCTGGAAGTGCTCACTTCCTGGTACAGAGCCTGAGGCGTTTTGGGACATGATGAGGTATCTCTCTGGCTGTTCCGGCACACATACTTCTCCTCCTCCTCCTCCCTTCCTCCCTTCCTTAATCTCCTAAGGAGCTGTGATGGTGTCTGTGTGGTTGTGTGTGTGTGTGTGTGTGTGCGTGCGTGTGTGTGTGTGCGTGCGTGCGCGCGCGCGAACATGACTGAGTGAATGCTTGCATATGCGTGTGTATAGGTTTGAGTCCCTGAAACTGCAGGGAATATCATCCTTGGGCTGCTGAGAGAAGACGATGAATGATGTTTTGCCCTTCAACTGTTCTTGAATAGTAGATTACCCCTATATCAGCTTGTGATGGAAAGAGAAGTCTCCATTCAGAGATTCATGCAGAATAGACACACAAAGGCCTGAATACAATGACCTTAAATTCCCTTATATATATACTGTATGGCATTGGGTGACATTTTAAAAGGAGATAAAAAAGGCGACAATTGACTTTCAAGGCTGCCGTCATATCATAATCTCATTTTTTCACCATATACATGTGAGAGAATGGACTCAGCCAGGTCACATTTTGCATAAAGCACCTGGGAACATAAAGGAGAAGCGAGAGTGGCCTTTAGCTTTAACACTTAGGCTGTTGTGATATACCGTATGGTAGAAACCACAACATAAATCCAACATTTTACTCTTCTGTTGTCGACTCTGATATACAACCACGCCACAGTGTCGTGCTCCAAAAGTCAATGGCCTTAACAGCTGTGTAGCAGTGCTAGCTCAGAGTTTACTGTTAGTATATATATTTTCTCTAGGTCCAGCTCTACGAACAGGCTTCAAAGACAACAAGCACTGTAAGCAATGACTGATATAATGTGAGAGCATAGTGCAGCCTTGTGTGTATGGGGAGTACAGCAGCAAGAGAGGTAGATAATTTTTTTTTTGGCTGTGACGGCTGAAATACGCTATTTTTGAAAACCGTAGTTTGAACTGGATGTGTTTATGCCCTATTGTTCCTTTTCCATTAGGTCATTTTTGCACCAAGGCCCCTCTTGCCGGTCCAAGTGCCCTGCCCAATCAGCCAAAGTGTTATCTCCTTTGGGCAGAAAGAAAAAGAAACCCTGTGCATCAATAACGTAGGTCTTTTTGCATGTACTGCTTTATTCTGGTAATCTTTTAGGCAGATTTTGTTACCGCACAGTCACAGCTGATTCTATCTGTTGATAGAGTCCTTCTGTTCCTGCTGTTACCGTCATAAAAAAACGATATTGGTAAAAGGATAGAATGGCAACCACATAAAAAGGACAATTTATTGCTTTACGTTTTCAACACTTAAATGATCACACTCATACAATTTACTGTTTTGTAACCAAAGGCTGTCATGATCCATATTAAGTTTTACTGATACACAATACAATCACTGCCACAGCCTTTGCAGACACTACATTTTAGAATAAAAACTTCACATTGACAAGTGACTGTACTGCTAATTCCTTAAACACATACGTATCAATAAATTCAATAACTCAATAACCAATTGTTGTCAGCAACATTACAGAAGATGTTGCATTAACTGAGGCAAAGAGCCTATGTCCTCATGGTTGATTTGATTTCCCCTTTCCACTAGGGGGAGCTGTGGTATACTATAAGGGGGCTTTCATGGTATGTTTGGCAGTGTAATGAATGCCAAAGAAGTGCCAGAGAAATCTTGGAACACAACACAACACAAAAAAAAACAACAGCACAACGTAACATAACTTGCACTAGGAGCATGTGAGATGTATACCTCAAACGATATCACAGAGATCAAATATTCTGCATTTGTCTTTTCCAATTAAGGATGCTGTTCTGAAGGCCAAGATGAAAGTGCAATGCGAGGGCTTGGTGCTGCTGGTGTTTCTGTGTGGAAATGGGCTTTGTTTGGTTTTCTGTAATTGCAATTTCTGAACAGCCATCCAGCGGAGATAGACCAGTGTTTACCCCTTGATCCGTGGGCTTAACAATAGGAGAGGGAAAAAAGATAGAGAAAGAGAACTCGGAGGTAACATTTGTCAGTGGCAGTCTGTCGTTCGCCTGATTGAATTCATGGAGAAAAACGGCGAGACTCCAACGGGGTGATGCTTGAGTGCCTCTGATCTTCATTTTCCACCGCCCCTGTTATTTTTCCTTTTCTCCTTCCCTTTCTCTCTCACTCTCTCTCTCTCTTTCTCTCCCTCTCTCTGTCTGTCTTGTCCCTCTCGTTTCACTGGACTCAGATCTCTCCATCGCTCTAACCTTTCATTATGACAAGACAAAGCTTTAATCTCTCACGAGCCATTTCCCCCTTGTGACAGGCAGAGTGAGCACTGCAAGCACACACACACACACACACACACACACACACACACACACACACACACACACACACACACACACACACACACACACACACACACACACACACAAAGGAGGTGTGTATGGGTACAATGCCCACGACTCAAAGTGACACTTAGTGACAAAGAAAGGTAGAAATGGAGAAGAGCTGGAAGTGATATTGAGAAGGAGGTAAAGCAAATCAAGATAGCTTTTTTTTGTGGATTAAAGATTAAAAATATTTCAATAATGATCTTAAAATTATTATGTTTCAGTTATATGAAGTGCATAATCCAGTGTCAAATGACAGAAAAGGAGGGTTCCAGCTGGCACACTTGGTGTAAACAATGGTTCCTTTTTATCTATCCTGGCCTTATGAGGTGGCATCAGTCGTCATATGGAGATTACACGTACACCTACACCTCTCATCTGAAACATCAGACAATGAGCGGTCATCCAAAACAGTGTGCCGTCTGGTCCCTATAGCTTGCCCTCTCCCTCCTTATTTCGCATAGCAGCCTTAAGAGCCACACTTCATACAGACTTCATAATCACACCCCCTGCTGAGGTGACAGCCTGATTGGATATCTGAGGGAGGCACCCGCATGGATTTGCATACTAATTGACAAATATGCCCCCCCCCACCCTCCCCTCACCACACCACCACCCCATTCTTCGCATCCTTATGTCTCCTTCCCTATACCACTTGATAAATTAAAACGTCGCGTCTGCGTGCCACACACTGATTCGGCTCTTCTTCAGTGTTAAAGCACTGATAAATTTAGCATCCCTCTGTGAGTTTGATCCTGCTTCAAAGTCATTTTTCATGCATGCAAAACATATCCACAGTACATGTAGAAGACAGAACTAATTCACAAGCCTTCAGATGGACCTCTGAGTGGAACATGTAGAAAAGAAAAAAAAAGTAGGCGATTCTGGCCTGATGGAATGGGATTGAGCGAAGAGGAAGAAAGAGTGTACTCTGAATGCTGGTTTGTGCTGAGCTAAGAGATAGAATTATAAAGAAACACACCAGGAACGTGTCAACTCGGCAAAACAAGCTACGCTAACACCCCCCCCCCCTCTCCCTCCCCCTCGAGACTTGACATCAGGTAGAACGGCAGCAACCCGAGCAGATGTCTGCAGCATCAAAGTGTTGCCACACCATGGAGGAATGCACAGGAAAGTGTATAGTGCATCTAAATACACGCACGCACGCACACACACGCACGCACACACGCACACACACACACACACACACACACACACACACACACACACATACAGACACACACACACACACACACACACACACAGTTCTGTCCCCTTATTCAGAACCCTCCAGGCTTGACAACTTGTCTAGATGTCAGCAGATGCTTAACCTCTTGCGCTCACTCACCCCCACACGCATTCACACAATAACCACAAAACATCCACATGCACACACTCGCCAAACATAGACACACACACACACACACACACACACACACACACACACACACAAAGGAGGCGTGTACGGGTACGACGCACCTACAGTAGTTCACTTTTTTTTCAACACCCTCTTTGCCCCGAGCTCGTCTTTGCAACCGCTGTTTTAATGACATGTTGCAAGAGGGGGCCTGCTCACTCTGCTTGAGCTGAGCCAAGACCACACGCCATCAAAACCGCACGGTTGTTTGTGTGAGTGCCAGCATTGCACTTGGATCGCCCCTTCAGTGAGAAGCAAGTGGGGTGCAGGCATGCAGTGGGTTTGGGCTTTTTGCCAGATGCTTTTTTTTTTTGTATTATGAAACAAGGCTGCTGAAAGGTGTCCCCTAACTTTTGCTCTCAAGCAAAAGTTAGGGGAGATAATTAATGATTTTTTCACCGATGGCAATTGGATAAGAAAAAGAAAAAAAAGTCCACATACTTAATGACTTCATTCAGACATTTAATTAGTTGAGCATACTGTATCGCTTTGGCTTCTGCCCTGTGTTATCTGTGATGGAGTTTGGTGTGAATGGTATCAGACCTGTCTCCATCTCTCTCTCTCTCTCTCTCTCTCTCTCTCTCTCTCTCTCTCTCTCTCTCTCTCTCTCTCCTTCCCTTTATCTCCCATTCTTCTTGGACCACATAAATAATTCCCATTGCCTCTCGGAGCATGCACAATGAAATATGTATGGAATCACGCCATGGTGCTTTTTTGAAAATAACTATTTCAAAGGTACTGAGGTCTGCTGAAATCTTCATGAGTGTCTCCTCTCTCCCTCCGTTCTCCCTGCTAGACAGAATGGCCCTACAGCCCCCATGATAAAATAACTGAACAGGAACGTGAGAGACTGCCTCTCGAAGAATCAAACGTGTTTCAAATAATAAACACAAAAGAAAGCCCTCAAAGCCACACCTGCACACGCAATGATAATGTTTCATACTGTTGTTCCATGTGCATGTTGCAGACATGAAAGAACATTCATGAAAAAGAAGCTGAACAAAAGAGAATAATACAGTAAAGTAAAGAAACAATAGAACACATCATTCCGTAAAGATGAGCATACATGCAAGTGCGCCTATGAGTGGTGATATGTTTGGTTTTTAAGTACACCTGTTTTACCAACCTACACCTATCAAAATGTCCATTTACTACGGGCCCTGATATTGACGTGCCACTATACAGTTCATTGTAAATTATACAAAAATATTATATTTGTGCCAGTACTTGTACAGCACTCTGTTACAAACAATTACATTGTTACAGAGGAATTCAGTTTATTTTTTAAAGCATAGCCATCCTGATCACTGGTTGCTGCCATGCCATGCCAAGACAAAGAATAGAATATTACTTCCCGGCAAAGAAACAAGTAGCTTCCTCAATTATATGAAGCATTGGGTTCTCTCTTTATCCATACTTTCTACCTCCCGTTTCCTCCGTTATGTATAGCATGCATATATGTTACTATTGTCCCTTTAGCTTGTTTTGATAATATGTGCCTTACTGTACTGTTACTTAAAATAATTTGAAGGCAGGAAAAATAACCAGATCTGAATACCTCTTCTAGCTTCGGTTTAATGAATGAATAAGTTAGCTTGAATGCTAAAATTGTATTAGAAGAAGAGGACCGGCCGTAATTTCTGTCCGTGTTGCTGTAATTCTCATCAAGTTAATGGCTGAGTTCTGCTGGTACATCAACTAAACAGTGCACTATCCTGTGAAACAGCAACTGTATTGCTTGTTTACTACCTGTCTGAACCCTTTAGTCTTCTGTGTGGTTGGCCAAAAAAGTAAAAAAAAAAGTTTTTGTTTACTGTATTTTTCTGACCTCAACGACCCACAAAAACTATGCACATCTTCCAGTATTGTGCCTCTGTCCTCTCGGTATACCCACTCTCCCTCCTCTCTCTCTTCAATTCTTCCTTCAGTCTCCGGGGAATGACATGAACTGGGGTGAACCTTTGTGTCACTTCCCCTGCTGGCTCTTTCCTGCTTTCTTATTTATTTTTTTCACCTCATTGCAGAAGGTGGAGGAATGTTTTATAGAATAGAACACATAATAATGGGGAGGGGGAAAAAGTGGAGGGGTGGCTGGTAGTGTCTCTTGAACCTGGAAGGAAGAGAGGAGAGGGGGAAAGATACAGACGTAAACAGACACAATTTGAGACACAAATGCCTTTCGGCAAACAAAAAATGTCCCTAAAGTAAAGGTGAATCCACAATTATTATTTTTTACACATACACAGAGCAGGCTGTAGGATGGAGGATGGATAGTGTGTGAGCTGAAGTTGTTGGTGTTTGCCTTGTGTGAGCTGAATGCTAAGTACTTCCTGGGTCATGGGGGGGAGGAGCATGTTGAAATTTAATGGTGCCCTCTGACTTGGCTGCAGGTAATGCTGCAGGGGGTCGACATCCTATCCTCAGCATGCTGTGTGTGTGCTATAGTCTGTGTGTTCTTGTCTCCGAGTTTGTGGTCTGCACTCAGGTCCCAGTAATGAGTCTGCTACAACACACACACACACACACACACACACACACACACACACACACACACACACACACACACACACACACACACACACACACACACACAAATGGCTTCATTTTTTGTGATATTTGAATATAAAAATAAAACTGATTTGATCTGATCTGAGACTATGAGATACCATAATGCTGTTACAGTATGTAATGATCAGTCGCTAATAAGCTGTTACTGTAATTCACAAATTGACGATTGTCTTCATGAAACACAATTACTGGCATCTAATTGATGATTTCTATATTTACTTTCCTATTAGTAATGATTTCTGTGCCTTTATGGAACTTCACACTGATGAGTTAGTGGGATTGTTTTAAAATGCCCCCTAAAGCAAATGTCATTATACCAAACTGAGGCCTCCCTAGTAAGTGCACTAAAGTGCACAATGGTCAAAATGTATGCAACATAATTTGAGCTACTGTATTCTAACTCAAAGTCCCTGTTTTAAAAGGTTAAGGTCCAGACACACTGGATCATTTAATTCCTCAGATAAAATACGCTTCATGATTCGCATATGATTCACATGAACTGATGGACGACGCGCCGAGCCACAGCTGTCATTAGATTTGATTATCACCCTAGAATGTAAGTGTTCAAAATCCAAACACACTTTTGAACACTACCTTACACTGCCTGGATTCCCACATCAAAAACTCCTTTTTGTTTTTGATCAACAATGGCGGCAAAAAAGTATTCTAGAGGTCGCACAACTGCAGTGTTTCTTGGAGATAAGGGTCCTTACCCAAAATTGGACTTTGTTGATGGCTCCCCATGTAGCAAGACTCGCCTGATTTCACCAGAATAATTGTTTTCATTGGACTGGGACGTAGATCAACATTTTTTTGTTGTTGTCCCAGATCGTTCAGATATAAGACACCCCATGCAGTTTTATTAAATCCTATCAGGAAATTTAGTTCATATCCAGGTTCAAATGGCATTTACTGCAGCACAGTTCTACAAGGAACACCGCGGTGAGAGATAATAAAAAGTTTTCCCATTCTGCAAGGCTGAATGGAAGCTATGTGTGTTCAATCGATATGAGTTACCCAACTTTTCAAACTGTATTTCTGACTCTCCCATCATCACCCCCTATAGACAAAAATCTCTCTCCACTCTCTGGCTTTCAATCCACACTTTACCTGCCTCCCTGCACACAAGCCTGAATCTTCCCCTCATCTCTTTGTGTATGTGTGTGCGTGTGCGTGTTCTTTCACATTTGGGAGAATTTGTGTGAAGCTTTATGTGTGTGTGTGTGTGTGTACGTGCACGTCTCCTCCCTTCCACATTAGAGATTCACCAGCTCGACATGATATTGTTCCCCTGCCTGGCGCTCTGGGGCTTTGGGGGAGGGGGGGTGGGGTTTGTGTTTGCATAGTAGAGGCTGTACTCTCACTCATGTAGCCCCCACAGGGACTTTCTTTGACTCTGTCAGCCCTTTGAACTTGCTGTGACATCAAGCGTCAGGTCACTTGTATACAACCTCTGCACAAAGAGAACTGGAGCTAATTGGCCCGTGTGCACCTGAGAGACAGTCGGGACATCAAAGTGCTTCGCCGTCCAGTTGATAACAGCTTTGATGGGCTGACTTTGGGACTTGTGCAACTAAAGGACCACCGAACATTAGCTGATGGCTGCGCCTTTGCTGTTTGTGTGATCTTGGGGAGGAATTAGCAATTTTTTTTCCGTTCCAGTTTGCATGTCATTCTGCATGTCATTTTCTCTGCACAGTCTCGTTATTTAACAAACGCTATTACCAGGCACCCTGTCGTGAGCCTTTAATCTGCCACAATTGAAGTTTCCAGCAAAGACAGACAGGAATCTTAAGTGTTGTGTTATGATACATTTTTGTCTTCATAGTGGCATTAAACAGTTCTTAATGACTTGCCTGTCGAAATTAAGGTGAAATAAATCAAATTATATAAAAAAAAACAGACTTGTATCAAATAGTGTGATCCCAAGCTTGTATAGTAAGGAGGTGTGGAAAAAACTCAGAGCAACCCCTTTGAATCCCAATTTGCCCTCCAGACTTATGGATGTCTGCTGTGTCTTTGTCTGACCCTTCATCCTCTGGAAGGTGGACAGGTGGCGGCTACTGGTGGGCCTGCAGGGCCCTGTCAACCCCATACAGTCCAGCAGCTGACGAGAGAGAGAGAGAGAGAAAGAGCGAGAGAGAGAGAGAGCGGGAGGAGTGGAGGGGAGAGACAAAAGAGAACAGAAAAATAGAAAGAAACTGGGAGAGGTGTCAGAGCTAGAGGGAACTAAACCAGAGCGCCGTTGGAGTTTGAGCGAGCCCTACCCGCTGACATCGTTTCAACAGGAGGCCAGGTCCCCTCTTGACTCCCAACAGGCGTGACAAAGCGATTGGTTTCGGTCTGGTATAATGGGCAGCTATGAATGCTGAGTGTGACTGCGGGGGACCATTAGGGCCACAATGGCCGACAAGACACTAAGCACTCCCCAGAGGTCTGAGGGCCCTTTCATGCCTGTCCTGGGGCAGGGAGAGCTGCTGGGAGCTGGTGGCCAGCTGGTTCTTTGGACCTCGTTGCAGCCCTAATGCCATCAGCGATCTCTGGCCGCTTTGAGCTGCTGGGTGTATGGAGACACAGGGGTACAGGGTCTGTGTGACACATGTGGGCACACACACACACACACACGTGTTGAAGGATCTTGAAACTGCGTCCTCTTTCAAGCGAAGTCAAAGGTAGAAACAACCTAAAATAAAAAGATGTTTGTTTAGTTGAC
Source organism: Hyperoplus immaculatus (assembly GCA_949357725.1). Taxonomy (NCBI): domain Eukaryota; kingdom Metazoa; phylum Chordata; class Actinopteri; order Uranoscopiformes; family Ammodytidae; genus Hyperoplus; species Hyperoplus immaculatus. The sequence continues at coordinate 11,709,115 of OX442367.1, forward strand.
ATTCTGTAAGAGTTTTAAGTAAACTAGCACTGATTTAAATCATTTGATTCAAAACACAATTGTTTGTCCATCGAAGAGAATTGATGTATTCAGCAAACTCATGGGTTCATGTTCAGAGCATACAATAGGAAAAAACAGCTTGTGACGCAAATGCTGTCAGACCCACTGCTGCGTCTTCCTCCCTCTCCGGTCCTAAATACACTCAACAAAAATATAAACGCAACACTTTTGTTTTTGCTCCCATTTTTCATGAGATGGATTTAAAGATCTAAAATTCATTCCAGATACACAATTGTACCTTTTCTCTCAAACATTGTTCACAAATCTGTCTAAATGTGTGATAGTGAGCACTTCTGCTTTGCTGAGATAATCCATCCCACCTCACAGGTGTGCCACATCAAGATGCTGATCTGACATCATGATTAGTGCACAGGTGTGCCTTAGACTGTCCACAAGAAAAGGCCACTCTGAAATGTGCATTTTTTTGCTTTATTGGGGGTCTGGGGACTCAGAACCAGTCAGTATCTGGTGTGACCACCATTTGCCTCATGCAGTGCAACACATCTTCTTCGCATAGAGTTTATCAGATTGTCAATTGTGGCCTGTGGAATGTTGTTCCACTCCTCTTCAATGGCTGTGCGAAGTTGCTGGAGACGGCTTACGGTGGAGAAATGAACATTCAATGCACGAGCAACAGATCTGGTTGACATTCCTGCTGTCAGCATGCCAATTGCACGCTCCCTCAATGCTTGTGGCATCTGTGGCATTTTGCTGTGAGACAAAACTGCACATTTCAGGGTGGCCTTTTATTGTGGACAGTCTAAGGCACACCTGTGCACTAATCATGATGTCAGATCAGCATCTTGATGTGGCACACCTGTGAGGTGGGATGGATTATCTCAGCAAAGCAGAAGTGCTCACTATCACACATTTAGACAGATTTGTGAACAATGTTTGAGAGAAACGGTACAATTGTGTATCTGGAATGAATTTTAGATCTTTAAGTCCATCTCATGAAAAATGGGAGCAAAAACAAAAGCGTTGCGTTTATATTTTTGTTGAGTGTAGCTTGCCGCTTCAGGCAGAAAAGGTGTTTTGTCGACAGCCTGTTTGAAAGGCAAGCTGTAACGGCTGGATCAGGAGGACACAGGCGCGGAGACAGTAACAGTTTTAAGAAGATTTATTTTGGAAGGAACCAGCAGGGGGTTAGGACCGTGATCCGGGTGGGGGGAGCTGGCTGTCATGGGGCTCCAGGGAGAGAGCAACGGGGCAAGTCCAGGGAGCTGAGTGTGAGCAGGCTAGAGCAGGCAGGCAGAGGGGTTTGGGAGGAAGTGCTGGCGGGCGAGGGCTGGAGCTGGTGGCTGGAGTCAGGCCGGGAGAGCTGTGGCAGAAAAGACAGGAGTTAGCCAGGAAAAATGTAAAAAAAGCAGAGCTGCAAACAGGTTAACTTAGAGAGAGGACTGACTGTGTAGAAACAGAATCTACAATCTGGCAGTGTCTGGCAGGTAGGGCCGGGTATATGAAGAGCAGTTGATTGATGATTGATGGCAGCTGTGAATGCTGGTGATTGACTCCAGCACACCTGACTCCAACCCTGCAATAGACCAGCACATAGACAAGGGTAAAAGGGAAAAACAACACAAGGGCGAGAGGCCCAAGTAGGATCATAACACAAGCGTAATAAAAGGCTTTTCTTTTTGTGCCAGGCGGTGGCAATTTCATAGAGTCTTTTCAGAGCTGCAGGAGGGCGAGAGAAAGAAAAGTTTTACTTATTGACGCGGTAGCAGAAATGCAGCCGCCGTTTCAGTCCGCCGCGATGAAAAGACTATAAAGGAACGTTTTGTCAATTACTTCTGCTCCCTTCTATACGCTGTGGCTCTTTTTAGGGGAACTCATTTGTGTCTTATTTATTCCCTCTGCTGGCATGTGTTGTTGGCAACGCACACAATGACAAATTAAAGCTTTCGTTTCATGGCAATGACCTGGAAGGCTTCATTGTTGGCTTTGTAAGAACGCCAAAGAAGGCAACTCTTAATAGCTCGTCCTTGCTTCATTGCCTCAGTGTTGCTCCAGTGCAGGTCTTCCTTTGAATGGGTGCACACTTTATAGTCGGAAACATGTGTTAAACAAAAACAAAAACAAAAAAGATGCAACTCAAGGTGTCAGTGCAGTTAATCTATTTTATAGTTTTGGCTAAACAAAAGTGGTAATCTGTGTCAATAAATCAAAATATTCTTTTCGTAAATAAAGGCATTCATATTATACGTATAAAAAAAAGGAATCCTTTAGGAAAAAAATCTGTAGTTTTACACAATGGTGCTCTATACAAGACCAAAAGTGACAAGTGTGTTAGCTTCAGGTTTGCCAATTCACATGCAAATCTAGTTCAAAAGGAGAGAGTCATTTTGGTAGAAATTGTCAAAAATGCCTTTTTGGTAGTCGGCTCTGAGCACCATGGAGATCGGCAGTTTACTTGAAATAGTATCTTATGCCGTCTGCATGGTTCAGCCTTGTCAGGATCAACTTGATGATATATCTTTAGTTCCTACTCCGGCTGAATAGAAGTATTATTTAACCCCGCCATTCTTTTGGAAGTAAATCTTTGTGGTTTAGTGAAGTTTCTTCCAGCCTGCTTCTTTCGCCAAATTCGTCTGCATTGTGAAAGTGTCATTCACTTTAAAAACACCTCCATACAAATTACCCCTGCAATAAAAACTTGTGCCTTGCTCCCCCTCAAACCATATGATCAATTACCCCCTGAAACACCGTTTGCTATTCAAAGCTTCTGAATACGCAAAATGAACTTTTGAAAGGAACCTAAATCGTTTTTTTATGATTATTTTTTACAGGTTATATATAAAATACCTGAGTTCAGTCCAAGCAGGAAGCTTGCTACATGCGACAGAGTAAGTCTCAGCAGACAGAAGGTCAGCTGATGTCGAGGTACATCAATTTTATGAACCTTCAACCGCCCCCCCCCCCCTACACGAGCTTGCTGCCACTCATGTGTTAAATGGGTCTTGTAGACAGACGAGAATGCCTTTGTGCTGAAATAAATGGAGGGGAACGAATGGGGTTAAGACGACTCCTTTGAGGTGCAACAACCTACATCTGTTCATCCCCTTTTTCTTTTTCTCTCATTTCTCTATATCTTCTCTAAAAAAACAGGGCACACTTCATATGTTTTTTTCCACTGTGTAGATTACTCTATTTATAGTTGCTTTTATGTGACACAGTTGCCATAACCACTTCCATCCCATTGAAACTATATATTTCAGGTATTCATATGACAGTGACTCTCGGTTGATGACAGAAAAAGAAAAAAGACATCCTTGACATTAAACATCCAGACATGTGTCAAATGATGTGTTTCTATGTGTGTGTCTACGGTACATGTAAAATATCATTCCCTTCATATAGAGCTGCCGAAAAGGGAATATTTATATTTTCTTTCCACTAGAGACGGATCAACCTAAGAGCAGGCTGTTGTGACAGATGTTCAGTTCAGCTAAACGGGGGCTGTAATAACACACACATTCACACAAAGACAAGCAAGCACACATGCACACACGCACGCACACACAGTGACACATGTATTGTATGGACACATATAAAATATATACACAAGTGTTTCAAAGCACGTACTCGCACAAACATATGCTGTACGTACATACAAGAACACAACCACGTGCGCACACACACACACACACACACACACACACACACACACACACACACACACACACACACACACACACACACACACACACACACACACACACACACACACACACAGTACACCCTGAAAAACCCCTAATTTACCCTCTCAGCCCAACCCACACACAAAAAACACTTCTCTCTTCTCTCAAGAAATTACTTTGAACTTGGTGTCAGACGGCGTGAATGCAGCTGGGAGCAACCGGGTCATGAAGCTCTCTGAGAGGTGAGATGAGGTCCAGCCTTTCCTCCGCTGTCTGTCTCTGCTGTGATGTGCTGATGGCTGACGGGGGGTCGGAGGGCTTGTGGTACACGTTGGACCATCGGGCCCGAACATAAGGCTCCCTTTGTTACGGGTGGCACTTTGCCACTGCAGAACACTTTGATGCAGAACACATTCACTGTTCAACAATTTTCCACAGAGTGCAGCTATGATGGTCAGACAGTGTTAATTTTGGCCCGGTCATTCTGCAAAATAAGAATTATTTTCATTTACTGAGGATAAAACGAGGAGAGAGTATTATGTTATTTTTATTTGTTCCGATTGAAAAAATGTTTTGTATGTACACTGTTACATTTCAGCATTACATTAATAAACATATTGAAACAGTGACACCATTGACACAGTGATGAGAGCTTTTAGAGCATCTTCTGGGACTTAAATTGACAAAGACTTCTTATTTACTGTAAGAACTATGATAAACTAAAACACAATCAAACTGATGGCTTAATTGATTCAAATCTACGAGAAGTGAAGGCGTTTCATTCCAGGCTTGGTTAGCAGAGCTGGAGCTTTTGCCAAGATGTTTAATCATGTTTAAGACATTGCACCAGAAAGGACTGGATCAAATAGACCCATAGCATTACATTGTGATTTGCATCTGGAAAGGGTACAACTGTGGACACACTCAGACTGAACTGAACTGAGAGAAGCCTTTTCGCAAACAGTAGTGTGATACGTCACCTACCAGGGGTGTGTGTGTGTGTGTGTGTGTGTGTGTGTGTGTGTGGGGGGGGGGGTTTGGGGCCTGATGCTGTCATTTAAGATAAAAATAACAGACTTCTCCTTATGCATTATTATCCATTGCAGGAATAGCGTTACAAAATAAACCCACATTGCACCCTTTTATGCATATGCAAAACATTAAGCATGCAAAGAACTGATTTCATAGAACAATGTTGTCGAATAAAAACACAAGGCTGAAGATTAGCAGAGGCAAAACAAAGGGAACCTCAATAAAAAGAGAGCATATGTGTTCATCGGCAACCCCCTAAACACACACACACACACACTGCACACACTGATTAATTGTATTCTTCATTCATTGTGAGACAGCCTGCCGCTAATTAGCTTATGCATGGTTTTGCATATTGTATTTATTTAATTTCTTCATGGGATGCAACAAAAGAAGGTGTAATTCGGTACGAGAAGGGGGCCATTTCTTGCTATGATTTATACAGAAAGGGCTGGAAGTACTGGGGCTGATTGCTGTTACTACCAGGCCTCTTTCTTTCCATGCCAAATGTGAAACAAAAACCCAACAGCGTCCCTCTGGTGTTTCCCGTTGGATTCTTGGCACCAAAACAAAACTGTAAATCCAATAAACAGATTATGTTTACAGTCCTCCTCTCTGTGTTTTCCATGTTCATTTCAACAATGCCACAGTTCATATGGTTAATCTCAATATTATTTGGGGTAGAGATATAGCAGCCCTCTTTGCTAGCGCGTGGATTCAACACAGCGGTAGGTATGGGGTATCAGCTGAGATGGAACATTTTCTTGTGGATATGGAAAATGGTCTCTTAAAAGTGGCTGAAGTTTGACAGTTTTGCAGAATGAAGAAGAGTTACTTTCAGGTGATTGGGCATCCAGCTGAGTTTTGATGAAAACACATTCCATATGTATAGAGTGTCGTAGTGGAGCAGCACCTCTTTCTGCCAGATTTCAGACTTCATCTCTGTTCAGGCTCTACTTTGAGCCTGTGTGTCCATGGTTGTATGTATGCTGGAAAAGAAAGAAAACACACAGATAGTCCTCAAGCGTGCCTGTGTGCATTGTAAGCTAATAGATGTTTGTTTACATCTAAGTGTATATACATGTATGATATATCAGATGAGGGCATGTCCGTGGAACATCTAATCGGGGAGCCATTTTTCCAGCCATGCTCACATCCTGCAGCAAGCAAAGCAACAGATGGCAGGACTGGGCTCTGTGGCCGATTTAAGTCCGGTGTTTGCTAGGAAGTGATTGTGTTTTAACCTGGATAGAAACGAAATATTACAGCCATGTTATGCTGGCAAACAAATTAGTGCCACCTCGCTGGCCGTCAGATGACTCTATTTGTCTCATGTCCAGATGGGGTTCCTAGAAAGGAAAATTAGCTTGCAACCCTGCATGGGCTTAATTCAGCTGCGTGCGTGCATGTGGCTGTATGCTTGCTTTTCTGTATGTTTGTCTGCCTTTTCTACCTGTCCATCTACATGTTTATCTCAACAGCTGCCCGTCCAATTCCGCATACATCAACCTGTCTGATTTTGTAAGGTGGCAGATGTTTCAATGCTGCAGCCAGGTCTTTGTATGGAAAAATGGACTAAGGAGTCAATGCAGTCACCTTAGCTTTGTGCCTTTAGACTGAATGGTGCCACACTCACTGCACTGGGGGGACATATCTACTTCATAGATATTCTTAGGGTGTTATGATAAGCATTCATTAGCTGCATTTCAACAAAAGGGTCTGCTATGAGGATTTTCCGCCAAATTAAGTCACTTTTTTTTCATGTTCCACGTCTCCCTGATTTTCAACGCTCACTATTTATATGAAACATTCTTGAATGAAGTGTTCATTCACTGTCAATTCCTGCACCATGTTGCCAACAGCGTGCATCGGAAAATCCCCCTGCCATCTTTGTTTTGGTTATGTGCGAGGCAGTAAGTGATTATCCCGAGTGCTTTCGGAAGTTAATGTTCATGGTCTGCACAGCAGGGGTCCTAGGAGTGATGATAGAGGAAGGGCCTCAGGGCGAGTGTCTCTTCGCTGCCATCTCACTTTCACTGTTTCTGACAACGTTTACCCCCCAACAGATGGCTGCAATGCTCACGCCGAGACACTGACGCGGCTATTAGAAAACTGCGTAGGCTGATAACACGCAAAGATGAGCAGTGGCAAGGAAATCAAATAGTGTGAATTCAATGTAAAAAATGTAAAAGATAAAATAAATAATGAATGCACCATCTCTGGTTCATCATGTCATCAGTTCATTTAATCTATAACTTTACTGATTTGCTTTTTATCAGTCAAAATACAGCTGAGAAAAACAGTCCCAAATAAATAATGCAAAACCAAAAATCTACAAAATGAAAAGTTCAAGAAATAGATCCCAGCTAATATATTCACAGTCACTAAGGAATCAAGTCTTGTGAGGTAGTTAAGAGTGTGTTGTGGACCAGAAGGTAAAGGAAGAATGTGTGTGTGACTACATGACACCTTGCTCTCAAAGTGCAGCTCATTCTGTCAAGCAATGCCTTCAATGTTTTCTTTGCATATCAAAGATGGAGAGTTCAACTCTGCCTTCCAGCCATTGATATGACATACAGCACGACATCAAAATATGGTTTACTGATGTGTGTGTGTGTGTCTGTCCGTCTAAGGCCAAATGATCATACTGCATCCAGAATACCTAGAAATGACAACTGCTCATGTTGGACAATGATTTTGGAGGCAAATTAATCCCCTTAAATTGTTATTTGTGATAAAATTTGGCTATGTAAATAAAATGGACCTGACTTGAACAAAAATGTTTTCTTGACAAGACAATACTGAATTAATTCTGTTACAATTTAAAGTAAATTCCTAAGGAAATGCCTAATAATGATAATTTCTGTGTTAGGCGATGCTGGTGGAAGCATCACAAACAAGCACCATGAACTTCCATAATGAACAACTTATAATTAAATTGTTTAATCTAAAAAAAATAACGATTTCCCTAAGAAGCACTTTGAATGTTCTAGAAATGTGTTTCTTTTTGTAGAGTTCTCCATAGCAATGAGGGCTAAAACTGACCATAAAAAATATGCCTTTTAGTAAAACAGTTGAATTATTTATCACAGAAGGTGAAGGTGAAATTTAACATGGAACAAAAGACTATATGAAATATGAGGTGTTTTTTTTATCATGTGGGAGTCATTTTAAATCTGTGGTTGGTGGTATTTTCCTTCTAAACCACTGGGCAAGTGGTGTCCCCGCAGGGGGGTTGTGTTTACATGCATCCCAAAAGTACACCTAAGCAAGTATGTGTGTGTGTGTGTGTGTGTGCGTGGGCAGGTAAGTGGACATCCAGGTTATCGCCTTGTAGTGATGCCAGCTACAGTGCATCATTACATGTGCACTTTAATGGGTGTGACATTCACCTCAAGACACACACACACACACACACACACACACACACACACACACACACACAAACACACACACACACACACACACACACAGATACAGTTCCTCTGGCTGCTGCTTTTCACACTAACCTGGCCCTGGCATCCTTTCACAGGACCCGGTGGAGCGTGCTGGTGTGACTCTACTCTCAGGCTCTACTGACAGAGGAGAGAGCGAGAGGTAGTGGGTGGTGGAGGTGTTAAAGGTTAGGGGTTGCACATGCATAACCAATGGCAGGAAAATAATTGCCATTGGCATTCGGGTTTGGTTGGACATACTTTCATTTAGGAGTTTGATTCTAGCCTGCTTATTTTCTGTATTGAGAAATGCAGAGTTGTATTAGTTAGTTGGACCTAAGTTGGAAGAGTGTTATTGCCCTTAATATAAAGATGTTATAATGTCCAAAGTGATGCAATTAACACAGGAGGATTCCGGTATTTTGATTATTAGATATCAGTCATAACATAATTCGTTCATGAGTTTGTCTATTCTCTTAAGATTGTGGAAAATATATTCCGACATTAGATTGCGCAGGGAAAGTAATTCCCATGATAAGGTTTTTCTCCTGATCATAAGATAATGATATTATAATCACATGATAACAATCTTTGTTATCTTGGGATGACAAAATAGCTTTCCCTTTATCTCGAGTGAATTGTGTTTCTCCATGTCCATGCTCGCTTTTCAATTGCAAAAAACAGTAGAAAAATTAATTCATTCTTTAGATATTTCACTCCAGATTCATGATATCGTAGATTTATAATTTTTTAACTTGTATATATTTAAGTTTAATACATTTTGATTCTTGCGTCTATATATATATATATATATATATATATATATATATATATATATATATATATATATATATATCTTACGCGTTTGCCAAAGCACACGGTGGAGAGAAAGAATAATACGTACCGCACAGAGAGTGGACATTCGCAGTGAAATGCTTTGGATTCAGCTGACTGCAATTATTCTCCTGTGCCCTTTCGCTACGTGTGGCTATCACAGAAGGGTCAGTGGAAGCTGTAATTATGACACCTCAGCCCTTTGTTCTCGTTACCGATACAGATCTTTCTTGTTACTTTCTGTGCAGGAAATTTCACACCTGTATGTTATGTTATGCATTGTGTTATTTCAACTGTGATCAGTTTTTTGTTGAGTTGTTAATACCTCATATATATATTAATATTTTCAAGATGGTATTATAAATAAAAAAATATGCTCAAGGCAATTGATATTCAAGTATTTAAGTATGGAGCCAGTGCTTGTGTTTGCATTTCCAAACAAAACGTTTTCTTGTCTTGTGGTCGAATTTAAGTTATATTAGCCCCATCATTCCTGCTTCTAGCATGACTAAATTAGCCTTTGTATTGGTTAACTGGGCTGAAAACATTCCCCATTAACTTAAACAAGATTGTACTTACTCCTATCTCCCACATGGCTCTGCCCCTAACCAAATTAAGACGCTCATTTGCATAAGCAAGATGGATGAGATAGGAGAAAAATACTTTGCTCTCTGGAAAATAAGTGCACTGTTAGACGAAGTGGGAATCGCAGATGAGATGTCGCAGCCTATTAGAATGGCCATGCTTCATAATTTTTTTTCATACAGAGTATTGCTGTAATAACGTTCAAGTGTTAAGGCAGAGTGTGATTGTAAAATGTTAGGAGAGTGCATTTTGTTCCATAATGGATTGTTCGTGAACAAACTGCAGAAGTCTGCGCCACTTTCTTTCAAAGCAAAATTACATTTGCCATTTATTTGAATATTGTAGTAGTAATTACACATGTATGAATAAAGCATTTTGCAACTTGCTTCTCCCCTACCCTACTTAAGATATGCAAACTGAGCTACAATGCACCAACCATAAAAATAACATAAAGTATGAACAATATCACATTATTTATGCTGTATTTTCAAAAGGCAAAACCCACAAGCTATGATTATTTATATATATATATATATATATATATATATATATATATATATATATATATATATATATATATATATATATATATATATATATATATATATATATATATATATAGGGAAGAACAGGGTAATCTGTGCCACTTTTTACATTTGCTCCCCTGTAAGCGAGCTAAAATGATTTATCACTCAAATTGACACATTTCCCATTAATTGAGGATGTTTCCTAGAAATGGGCACTAGCAGAATTTTTTCAAGACAAAGGGCAGTGAAAATATGATTGTTTTAAAAAAAGTTGTCATGTGGCTCACTTTACCCCAGCTGTGGGGTAAACTGATACATACCAGACAAATCAAGGGGGTAAAGTGAACCAGCTGGGGTTAAACTGATCCACTTACTTTTTCCACTCTGAAACTACCATAGCAACACATATTGTAACAGTTAGAATCCTGAAAGCTAGCCACACATTCCAGAACTAATGTCAGACTAGTAAAAGAATGATGGGGTTTGGTCAATTAGGCAGAGCAAATTTTCTAAACACTTGAAAGTAACTCTGAACAAAATCAAATACAACATATTATAATTCAAAAGGTTTTAATAAGATTCAAATGAAAGATAGAACCAGTTAGATTAGAACACAGTCTGGGGGTCAGAACACAGGACCCTTAGAGCCAGCTTGTGTCTGGGGGTCAAAGCATAGGAAAATCAGAACCAGCGAACCATTCCAGCCCTGAAGGTTACAGGGAAAGATGAGAAGGTGCTCCTTCCGTGTGGTTGCCCCAAGTCGTCTTCGTGGTGTATTTCCTTGGCATGATGGCTTTTCTACAATGTGTATGACATTAAAATAAAACATATGTTATGTAATATTACATTAAAATATGTTTAAGACTAAACTTAACTTGTGCCTCATGGTGGGGGAAAGTGAGACAGTGTCTCACTTTCCCCCACAGCATTTGGCTCACTTTCCCCCACCACCACAATTTGAGAAAAAACTAACTCTCTCAGCATTTCAGGCTAATCTTTAGCTAATATCATCACATGGTTTTTATATGTTGGTAGTTCATCAACACGTATGATATAAGTTTTTCTACGTGAATACATTTGCTTTGGCACAACAGTTGATTAAGTAGACAGCAAGAACATTTACTTTTACATGCAAAATACCTATTTTGGTGAAAAAAAAACATGCTTACCACAGCACCATGAGGTCCTCTCTTTCAGGGCCAAGGGGAAATGAGAGGGACTTGAAAACATATATCTCACATGACCACAAATGTTTTCCGTTGCCTAGATACAGGGGGTGGCTCACATTACCTGATGCCTCAGATTCCCCCGTTCTCCCCTGTATATTAAAACTCACCTATGACTTTTCTTCCTCTCCTCTGTCCTCAACAAACCCGCCCAGTGAACAGAGCAGCCAGACACACAGTAAGGTTTGTTTGTGTACTAAAAACAGCACCACAATTTACTGCAATCAGACACTGTGTATGGGCCGGGGCACCTGGGGCGCTCTGTGTGCACTAACACCCTGCGGTGAAATTGCTGTCAACACTTTTCCCCTCCTTTGAGCAGTAGTATAGGCTCTGGTAAGCAGCCTTGCTCTGTCCACTATTCACCCCTCCCCCACTGACAGCAACACCACACATTCACAGCTACTACCTTTGGCTTTGTGGCGCGCATAGAGAAAATGGTTGTTGTTTTCTGTATGTTGTGTACATTTCTTTTTCTGTGCCTTGCTGTCTTTTATTTCTGTGTTTATCACTCACACTTGGTTAGACCTGGCTGGCTCCTGGAGCAAATTGTTTTTTACAGCTCGCTTTGGTTTGCTAGGCAAATTAGACAACGTGACAAGTGAATATTAAATACGGTGTCTTTGTTAAGAGAAAAGTGCTACTGTCTTGCAGGCAGCTGTAACCAACACTTATATAATACAGGAAAACAAATGTAGAAAAATGTCTAGAATTCAAATGAAGTCAGTGTTTTGACCACAACAATATCCAGCTTGTTTTGATTTTCTGTGCAACATTCTGTGCTGTTTTCTTTAGAGATCATTCATTTGCTGCTAACTTTGTCTCAGCAACCTGTACGATCCCGTGGCTTTGACATGTGTGAGTGCAAGAGTGACTCATTGACTCAGACCATTAGCGAGATAATGGAGACAGTTGCCAAGGAAAGAGAGAGATAGATAGATAGAGAAAGAGAGAGAGAGACAGAAAGAGAGAGCGAGAGAGAGAGATCCCCACTTTGCATAAACCCCTCGGGAGAGTGCAGAAGTGGCGTCATGAATAATGCATTACTGCTTAATTTATGGCCAAACTTTAAATAGCGCGGAAACACAGGAGACGCCACTATATGAAAATCCATCTTGTTACATTATTTGCTTAGCGAATGTGCTTTGAGAACCTGCTATCTCAGGCAGTGTAATTAAACAAAATCCTAACAACGATAAACAGAATACGGTAATTCCACATATTGTGTGTGTCTTATTTTGACAACTCATGATTGAGAGATGTTTTTTTTCATTCCTGCGTTTCACTTTGTTCATAAACGCCATTTCAAGTTCAACAACGTATGCACAACACACAATGCCCTAAATGACCTTCCGAGTTAAATGCAATAAGGACGGTCCAATAGAGACTGCAGAGAAGAGTCACTTTGCACCCAGTGTGTTGGGCTGCAATAACAATCTACCTTTAGGCCAAAGGAAGATCACCATGGCAGTAAACTTAAGTGAATGGACTTTTAAACTCAAGTCATTACTGAAAGAAAAATAATGAATCATAATAGATGACATACAATGGCAAATGACAAGGATCTTGTGTGAATAACGTATGGAATTATGGGGACTCTTTAGCATTTTGAGTCAGGACTCAAGACATTCATATAATATGAAAAGTAAGTCATTCAACTGCTGATTCAAGCTCATGATTCATGCAACCAACTGTTTTATTTTTTTTTAATTTTTTCTTGTCAGCTTGTGGTAACTTTTAGTAGCATAGACTTTGGAGCATGCCCAAACTGAAATGAGATATGCAGTGTGTATAAAAAAACAGCAACAGGAAGCTGATTGCAGTCTGCTCAGCCCTACCTTCACCCATCTCCTGCGCTCCTCTCCTCCATGGTAATGAGGCGATGAATGGCAGCATGTCTACAAGCAGGGGGAAGCAGACGCACCATGCAGCTGTGGACTACTATGCAGGAGACCACACATACACACACACACACACGCACACACACACACACACACACACACACACACACACACACACACACACACACACACACACACACACACACACACACACACACACACACACACGCACAAGCACACGCACACATATCTTCCCCAACCTTCACGCTCCCACCTGAGGGGCCTGGTACTTAAATGGCACAGGGGTGGAGGTGTGTAGGTTGGATTGGTGGAGTCTCTGACATCCCATTGTGCATTGTAATAGGCAAGGAAGGACAAAAGAGGAGGAGGTGTGACCCGGGCAGGAGGTAGATGATGGGTTGTTGTCTCCCATTCTTTTGTCTTCGTTATTGAGTTATAGAGCATTGCATGTTGTTGTATATTTCGTCCGCAGTGTGTCCTTAATGCCTAACTGCTCACTTCCCCTTTAATGTATGTGCATGTTTATGCAAAAGGTGCGTGAGCAAGGTAGATACCCTGCTACCAAAACCAGCGCTCCTTATTCCTTAATAAGGCAGCATGGTCTTATTTACCTTACACTCGATCCAATTAAAATGATGGATGCTGTCAGAACTTCAATTAAATTGAGAGTCTGGGGAAAAGCAGCACGGAGTGGAGGAAAACACAGGCTATATGGTGTGGACAGAAAAAAGGACCAAGAAGGTGCAGGGAGAGGAAGAACAGTGAATTTGAGTTCAAATGTTAATCATTTTAACTGAAGCATTCATTTGCAACTGCTTGGCTGATGCTTCTGACATTAGAACTATACAGACCCGGTGGTGGCTGGTCCAGGAAGGTCCAAGAATGGTGCATTTGTGCAGCCTATGGTACTTGAAATGGCACACGTCTTAAGCAATAATGTGACTGTGGTGTGTTGCAATGGATCAGGGAGAGATGTTTACGTGTGTGAGTAGGCCTTGTGAAGAGCTATTATGTACTACAGAGGTATTTTAGAACAATCCTAACAATTCTAACTGTGGAAAAAAAAACAATCGATAAGAACTTTGAGTATAAAAAGATTGTCATCCATTCAGAAGTCAAGGAGGAATATAATCAATGTGTGTTCAAACTGATTGCAGGAACTCCAGTTCCTTTCCCCTATCTCTTTTGCTTTTGTTATTTCCCACGCACTTTTTATGAAATACATTTATCAAGCCTTGGAATAAACACCAATTTGAAATGTGTTTCTCAATCAGTCAGCCTTCACAATTCACTTCCCTGTTCTCTCTGACCTCACATTTGTGTGCATTGCTTGGTTTTAAAATGGATAGCTTGTAGTAACTTTCAAATGTCTTTCTCCCTAAAGAAAATAGGTTTTCTCCACAATCTTGGGACACGGTTAATAGTTCTGCTCCCATAACATTGTACCGAGGTCAAAAGTTTATCAATCAGCATTCTGGCACTGGCCTTTCTAATCCTAGGAGGATCTTAGTATTCCATATGTTTTTTTGCCAGGTTGATCAATTCAACAGCATCAGCAAGTATGCAAGTCCACATACAATACAATTCTCAAAAAGAAAGGCAGGAAAAAAAGGTTTCTTGGCAAGGAAATCCATGACCCTGAAAATGTTCTTGCAATTTGCTCAAACTCAACTCAAAATCATCTTCACAAACCCGACGTGTTGAACATGAACCAGTGCAGTGTTGAATTTAAAGTCTTCCTTAATATTTATATTGCAGGTGATATTGACATACAAATGTACGGATGAGATGCACATTCCTAACAGCACAAACACTGCATAATCACTACAACAGAGAGTGTAAGGAAGACAAGCAAATCAAATTAACAGATGGAAATTGTACTAGTCCAACAATGAATACATTCATACTAGCACTGCATAACACACCTGCCCATAATAAATATATTGCATCAAGCGATACACCCACCATAGAGGTACATCAAACATCTCAGGAGTCATCATATTTAATACACAGCTCTTCTGTCTCCCAGTGATGCATTAAAAACAAAGGGATTCTCTGAGGGGAAACCTGTGATCTCAAGTATATAACATGTAATTTTTCATTCTCTGAAGCAGTTCATCTGATATGCCTCAAAAAATTGCTCCTATTCCCCTCTTTGGTGGAAAATGTCTAAAAGACTGTGCACAGCTTTGCTGTCTTTGAAAATGTATCCCCTGTGGGCTTTTTGGCCACTCCTAAATCCCTTAGTTACTTTCATTGTTTGTGTTGCCGTTAATATTTTATTAGGAGGTTCCAATATTTATTCATCTTCTTTTTCTCCACGCAGAAAACTGTCTCACTTACTCCCTTGTATCATACATTTTAATGCACTCAGTGATCGCGTCCCGCAAGCGCTCTGTGCAAGCTTTTCTTCCCCTCCCTCTGTAGTACCAGCATCTTCATTAATAAAACATAATGGATGCCTCTGCCAAAAATCCCTCCCTCTCAATAGGTATAGTGTACAAAAGGCCGGCATAAAAGCTCTTATCCATTCAAATGAAAATAACCTACATCTTCTGGTGTTGTGATCAAATAAATGTAAATGGAATACTCAAAATGTTGTGTTCTTAAAAAGATCAGTGTTTTATTATCTTATATTTGCCTACTTTGGTGTTTAACGCTAATGAAATAGCCCTGAATTAGATTAGAATTTAAAGAGGATTGATTCAGATCCTTGGGGCTACTTTTATAAATAAGATACAATCTCATGAAAATATTCAAATACAAATTCAAATAATTTTTTTATAAATGTATGTCTGTGTTATACTGTTATATATTAAATATAATGTGTGGTGTGATGTACAAATGCAAAGTAACATTTCACTGTAAGTTGAGTTGGCGCTTGTTTCAGTTACTGTATTAAAAAAAGTAGTTGTTTTTTAGCTCATATTTTGTTTTTATGTATATTAATTAGTAAATATCAACTTTTGCTCAAATAACCTTAAATATTGTTTGCCTTGGGGGCAGTTGAAACAAGCTGTAAACACAAATTCTGACATTTTAGGTTGATATTGCTACAGGGGTTTATTTGGACACCCAGCAGAACAACACTATTAGCTAAAAGATGCTGGAGCCTGGCTCTGTAGAACTGAGGGGAGCTGCTGAGTTAGGTGATCATTTTCTGTGGCTTCATCATTATTAGCACCTTTTGTTAAATGACACGTAGACCTTTAAACCAGTGTTATTGCAAAAATATTGAATCTCACAGCTTACCTACCTACCTACCTATTCCACCATTGATGTTAGCAGTCAATTGCAGGATAACTTTATCATCAGAAGGCTTACACTTACAAAAGCCGTCCTAGTTTTTGGGAAAATTAGTTCTATTTTTCCCCTGAAGTTGTTTTGAGTTTGGAGTTCTACACACTTTTCGTCAACGATACAAAATCACCTTATTGGCTGGTTCAGAAGTTACCTGAGGTTGAGGCAGCTAGTTGCCCTGGGGCACAGTAGAGGGGCCTCGTACAGGGTAGATTTTTATTTATTAGTGTTTGCCCGCTCTTACTTTCTTCTCCATCGTTCTCTCTCTTTGTCTTCCTTTAAATTGTTCAATCCCACCATCACAGGAATTACTCTTGGTTATTGTTTCCATAACACACACCCGGCAGCTAGGGAAAAAATCCACTCTTTTCTTTTGAGACACAACTCAACCCAGTGCACACCTACAGTACATCTTCAATATTTAACTCTTTCCCTTCATACATGGCTTGTTGGAGCTGAATTTTTCATACACGTTCAAACGCCTAGCGGTGTCTTACACAGGTTTAAATGCAAATGTAGCAGAACTCTATGGCATGTGATCAATTATTGAAGCATTTGAATAAAAGAAGATGCACCTTCAATAGAAGGTCTCAAAACAAGTAGTCTCCAATGTGCATTGACATTTTTCTTAGCGAGACTCAACTGAACAGCGTAAACTCAAATGATGGAATTTGGCCACATCTTTAAAATGGGTCTAAATAAGTAAGAAGAAATACCTGCCCTTTGTAAATGACCGGTTGTCAGCTTCACATAAGAACCCCTTTGATCACTACGCTTATTAATTAAAAAAAAATCCAGATCATAGTGACAGGCATATTGTTAAGAAGTAAGCCTTTTAATACCTAAGCTCTAATCATGCTGGAAACGTTTGACACAAATGGTTACTGGGGAATGAAAAGGAGGCTGATAGTAAATTATCTGCAGCTACCTATGGTTTGAATGAAAAGGGGCTCAATCACCACCAGTCTATTTGTGCAGGAAGCATATGGCCATTAGTCCAAGAAATCCATTCTGACCGACTTGACTCTAAAAACTCCAGGAAACTGAATTGTTAACATTGCAAGTGAACTGGAGTTTTCTGTCAGAGAAGTTTAGACAATCTCAGGGAAGGACAGAGCCTCAGGGGCTGGAGGCAGCAGCGTATCCTTGCAAATGTGAGTGAGGCAAGGGATAATTTTGGTCTAGTGTATATTATTTTCAGTTAAGTGAGTTTGGTATGTATGTATTTATTCATGACTGTCTTTATCTTATTTGGATAGTTTCTTGAGATCAGAATCTCCTATTTTGGAGGAATCTTGACCAAGCGGGAAGAAAAAAAAATGCAACATAAACAATACTAAACAAGGGAGGAGAAACAAAAAATATATGAAAGACAAGATGGAAGCTGCTACATGTAGAACAGTATCATATTTTAGTTGTCTCTGTTTTAATGTTTGTGTTATTTTCAGAGTGTGTGTTATTTTGGGTTAAATGGTACGCAGCAATGTACAATAAAATAAAAACATAATGAAAAATAGCCACCAATCTTTTACTCCATGTGCGTCTATAATTAACCAAAGTTCAAACAAATCAAACTGAGACCGAGTGGGAAAAAAAAGAACATTAATATTTCAATTTTTCTCTTATTAATTTAATCACATTTCATATGCTGATTTGAATTGGCCACGCTCCTCCACTCAGAGTTGACTCTAATCCCAATCTAATTACTAATTATACGGTTGGAGGTTGATTGGACCAATCCTCCTAGCCAAGGCCAATTTGACTCCCTCTGATGTCGAGCACCTTTCATGTGCCATGTCTCCCAGGTTTTGAGGACACAGTGTGCGTGCCTGTGTGTGTGCATGAGTGCGTGTGTGTGTGTGTGTGTGTGTGTGTGTGTGTGTGTGTGTGTGTGTTAGTGACTGTGTTTGTATTTCAGTTTTTTAATCAAATAATTATTCAGCACCCTCAGTCAATAACAAATGAAAATGTTTTACCAACGTTTCTAGCTGACTCAAGAAAATTAAACGACAAACTAAAACATCTGACCCCAGGTCCTTCCTATTAAATTGTCTGAAAACAAGCCTGATTTTATTGAATAATCCTTGCCAATTTTTTGTTTCTAACATTTTTTTTGTTGTTGCCAAGAATAGTTTGGACAGTTATGGATTTAATAACTAATTTCTATGCATGGTCAACTGCATCTGTGCCAGAGTCAGTTTTACCAGACATGAACTGTAACAGCCAGTTTCAGCGCTCTTGTCACAGTGCCAGTGGAGTGTGATGTTGGTGATCAGAGGAAGACTCAACATTATTTGCGGGGATTACCTGGAACTGACAATGGCATCAGACTGCAGCATAGATGGCACATTCTATTTCTAATAGACTCAATAGCTAAATCCAGACAGTGTTTTTCAACCTCTAGAAAATATTGCAGGTATTTGCTATTGCTTTAATTGTTTAGTTATTTTATTATATTTTACTTACATGAACTGCACAAAGCTACACTCCAATACCCACCCTGCATCCACCAAGAACACTCAAAAACACAGCTTTAATATGCAGAACAAGATTTCGACGTTCCCAAAACACAGACTGTTCCATTGTTTCTCTTAGTCAAGCTGTCATGCTTGAATCCTCTAACGGCACTGCAATGATTGAAGTTCATTGAATGGAAACAAGAAAAACACGTTTGGTTGTGATGATGTTTCGCTGTGAGGGGCTTGGGAGAGGGCTGCATTATGCTTGGCAATAAATAAAATACCTGGGAAGTTAAATGTGAAGACAGTTAAATGAGTTTAGACATCTGATAGTAACACTGTTGGTCTGATGTCATACTGGCTTTTCCTTGTAACCCATTCAGTACCATATACATGATGTTTCTGGGAGCCAACAGCTTTGCGGTGTGTGTGATTGGTGTGTGGTGCAGCCGCGTCTCTCCGAGGCACATCTGAGCGGCCACACACATTACGACTCTCCTGAGTTGTGCCCAGTGCTAAGTAGAATAAAGGAAGGCTGTTAATACTTCATTTTGAAAGCATGCATGATAGCTGGAAGGCAAGGGGCATACAAATATCCCCCCCCCCTAGAATCAATCTGTTTTCATAGCAGGTTTCTTGTAAATAAGAAGTATTCCATTTTTGATGCTTGTGTTATGTATTTTGGTATCAATTATGGTAAAAAAAAAATTGTAAATAAATGCCTCTGTCTGTAAGTTACACCAGCAATTATCAACTGCAAGTGTACAGATTTAATATTGTCTCTGTTTTCCCCTGTAATTAATATACAATTTAATTTTTCCGAAAACATCTAAATACAATATTGGGTTGATAAATGATTAGCCTTTTCATACAATCTGGCCACATACCCATTTCTGTTACCTGTTCTACTGATGGCCGCACACCGGGTTTGCTCGCATTAATGAATAGGCATTCACGTCACACATTTGATTCATGTTCATTTAAAGAAGGACAGGGATTTTTTTTACAAAGTGAAAATATAGCAAATCTTGGTGCAGCGGCAGAGTTCTTCTCAGTGTAGAGTTAAGTTACAAAAGCTTTCAAATATTCTTGAAGAACCAAAAGGAAAAGTACTCAGAAGTATTTCAGAAACAATTGTATTATTGGATTATTATTTCGTCATGTACAAACAATACTTAAATATTGCAGTTGGTAAAGGTAAAATACAATATTTAGGAGTAGAGGTATAATGTAAAATGAAATGGAAATACTTATATGTAAATTGAAGTACTTAAGTACAGTACTTGAGGAAATGTGTATACTTGTATTTATATTAACACCACTTGTATTATTTATTGTATGTTTACATTATTTGATATATATGTATTTATTCTTCCTTGTTCACCATCTTTTCCGTGAAGTTGCCACAGGTGATGGTTGAAGCTTTGAAGGTGTGTAGGTTGAGCTGTATGCGGTAATAAATGTAGCACAGCCCTGAACTCAAGAAAACAATGGAAACTGTATCGACAGTGCAATTCTTTGGGAAAGCAAATTGATCTTCTGTCTGTCTTTCACTCCTGTTTCTCTTTTCTCTAGACTGGTCTTTTTTTCAACCCTCATTTCAAAACACTTTGGATTTTCATTTTAAAAAAAGACAGCGAAATCCCTAGAAAATATTCAAAAAATAAGAAGTGTCGCTGCTTTCTGAGTGCAAAGGAAAAATATAGTGGAGAATTATGCCAAAGTCCACTCTGTTGTTTGTGTGTGTGTGTGTGTGTGTGTGTGTGTGTGTGTGTGTGTGTGTGTGTGTGTGTGTGTGTGTGTGTGTGTGTGTATTTGGAAATGCCATCTCAATTAGTTGTTGAGCCCCGAGTCGTGAGAGCTCCTACAGGGCAGTAATGAACGGCATCACACAGGGACTGAAACACACCCAGCTACTGCGGCGAATGACCAGAATATTCTATTTCCCCTTAACAACCTCTCGCCACTGATTGAGTGCAGGACAGAATGATGATTGATGTGTATATGTCACTAGGAAACAAGAAAGGAGTGCAGCTGTAGATGCCTCAAAATGACATTGCATCTTCATCATCATCATTTATCTTTAACTTCAAACATATACAAAGCTACAAATGCAGTTGTCATTATTGGAGGACCCCACAGGCCACATTTACATATCAACTTGTCAGACCAAGATGTCAAAGTATCCTCATTCCCTACTACGTGATGGTATGGATTCAAGGCGGATGTAATGGAGGCTTTTCATGCAAAACAATTAGGGTGGTGTGTAATTAAACTGTCTTTTATGATATCTATCAGTCATTACATGGGCCGTATCTAAAGACATAATGCTCACATTAGGCAAGTCACAATAAAATGCAATGAACTGGTGAATGAAGTAAAGAAAATAAATGATCTCGCAACGCAGCAACAAAGTTCTAGTTAAAAGACGAGTGACAAAAAGGACTGTTGCCATGGACTTGACTGAGGATGCATCAGTATTCCATTTGTGATGCTTGTTACTGGATTAGAATTAAACCTTCCTTTTTTTTCTCCTCTACCTCTTCCAACTTTCGTGGTTCTCTGCTTGTCATTACCCTCCCTACCCCATTTTATCTCTGTCTCTCCAAACTGTCTATTAAAAAAAGAGGAAATATGCAAAAAAAAAGCAGAGGGATTGTCAGAGGAAACTGTCAGTATAGTGACTTTAGACAGCCTGTGTGAGGGAGGTTTCCAACAGGGTCGTACTCTTGATAGTGACTGAACAGCACAATGGGCCTGATTTAAATGTACCAATCAACCCTTATCTAAATATCAACCCTGATTATTAAGTAGCTCCATATCAGTGGCACTGATTAAAAGACTTATTTTATTATTAATTATTCCAATAATCTTAGCTCACTGAGGAAGCGTGTTTAAAAATATCTAGGGTTTACAATGTCGATTGAATTGAAGTTTGGTTATAGTTATCTGGGAATAAGGCTGAAAAAATATGTGACATACATTTTAGTGTGGAAAATGTTAAAATGCAATTTATTTTGTATTATTTGTATCTTATTTCGATTGCAAGTAAAAGAGAAATCAGTAAGAGCAGACTTAGTATAGTAACTATTTAAACAAAACTGGCATAATACAGATAAGAAAAGTTGAATGAGGTCCATTAATTAATAGGATTATATTCACTTAACTCTATTTATTAATCTTTCACCATAATATATCTCTGGTTTGGTAGCTGCTGATGAAAAGGGCTTTGCTCTCTGTACATTATCCATTGGTTCTGTGGTTTGTGTTCTGCTCTTTCACACAATGCCGGCCCCAACAAAACTGATCCGACACCTCCAAATTGCATGGCGATGAAACCATATCACAGTTTTCAGATTTCAATTCTACTCCTTGGAGAAATATTGTTTCAAGCCATTACTCTTCATCAAGGGGACGTCAAAGCCACTCTGTGCAGCTATTGTCCTCCACGGCCCGTGTCTTCAGATGTGCCCCTGAGACAACTGTGTAACGTGATGTACAAGCTGCTGAACCCCTGTTATGTGGCCACAAAGGACCACCGCGCCATGATTGAAATCCTTAAATGGTGCTTGCACAGAAATGTCATCATTATTTTGGGAGTGAAATGCATCAAACACCATTCACTTGATGAGATGCTCACATGCTGAAATGGTCAGCGTTGGGGAAAATACTTTGAAGGCATAGCTTAACAAACTACCAATTACTTCACACTGTAAGACGTTGAACAATATGGCAAAGCAACCCTAAAGGGAGAAATCTAGTTTGGTTACTTAGAAAAATTAGTACAAACTATTTAGTTAAAAAATATCAAATTGACAATGTACAAGTGACATGAAATTAGGAAAATTATTATACAACAAATAGGTAACACTTTACAATAAGGGTACATTAATGAACTGTTACTTAATGCTTAATTAAGGCTTAATAAGCATTTACTAAGCATTACGTAACTGTTAATAAACACTTAGTAAATGCTTAATAAACATAAACTAAGCATTAACTAACTTTTATGCTTAGTTTATGCTTAACTAAGTATTAGTTAACGAAGCATTAACTTAACGCAAATAACTAAGCATTAACACTTACTGAATGCTTAATAGGATTTACTACGCATTAACTAACAATTTATAGCATTAACAAACAGTTTATTAATGTACCCTTATTGTAAAGTATTTAAATGTTTGTAGTTTTCAGTACTATACAAAAAAATACAAAAAAAATTTAGTGTAATAATGTAGTTGTACTACCAGCATGATATTGCAAAACATAGTTAAACTAATAGTCTTCATTACATGTAGTGCACCACTCCTCAACACTGGTAATGGTGTCAAATGGCGTACAAAGCACTTATTAAAAAGGTGTCATGAATCACTTGGATGCTGTGATTGTCCCTACTGTCTGTGTTGAATATAGGCTCAGTTTATATAGGCACAGCACCAATGATCCATGCCCGTTCCCCATTCATCTTCGCCTGCTCGCTCTGTGTACGGAACGTCACAAATGACAGCCCTGGTGGATTCACACTGCTCTAATCCTCGGCAGAACTGTGAGGGGTTATACGAGGAACCCTGCCAGTTACCTTGGGGGAGTGGGGGGGGGCAAATGATCTCTCTCCGACCTACCCCTACTACTAACCCCAGTGGTCGTAACGCAATGGGAAGAGATCTGTCTCTGCTTATTATTACTTCCCACCTCCCACCAGTGAGCAGAGAAGATGAATCATACCTGTCAATCCTTCTCCCCGTTGCAGGGAGGCCATGTTTGTTTATATTGATCTGCAGCATATGTGGCACAGCTGTTGCCGTCGGATGGCTGGTGCTGCTGACGGTGGTTTGTTCACACTTTCCCCTTGGCAACAGTACAGTTGGCAGGCTAGACAACAAGCAGTGCGCACTCGACTAATCAATACAAACAATGAAGCAGCAGATCAAGAATAATGTCGGAGCACACGGAAATGGGGGAGACGCAGAAGCTTTTGATCATTTGCTGCTTAAAAAGGATTTTGTTTTGGTATCTAGTTAAATGTTGTTTTTATATGATGCTTAACTATTCTTCGTGTTATTCTTTCTTTGTGTGTGAAGAAAGAAATACCAACAATGAATACATGGTCAATTATTTTTAAATTATTTTGAAATATGAAGTCAGATTATTCTTATCTGTAGATTGTTAGTACAACCAAAATCGTATTCCCTTTCATGTCTTCACCCCCACCAAACTTATATATTATATTGGTATATTTGATAATCAAATGATAAAATATCCAAAAATTTATACAGGTGTGTATATGATGGTATGTGGAACAGGACGAGTGCCGGAGATCAGTGGTGCATTCTTGGCTAATACTCTGCAAGAAGCTTCAACTAACCATCGAAATACATTCTCATGTGACTGTGTGAAATTGTAAGTGCAAGTGTAGGAAATGGGGCAAATTACTCAAGGTAGCAGCATCTGGCAATGATTAGTGGCCATTAATTGGTGTTAACTGGTGCTACTAGTGTTTACAGAGTTGAAGGATAATTAGCTGGGGGTCAACTCAGGGCTGGAATTAACACGTCAAAACTCTGCAGCTGTCTCATGACAACTAGGCCAAGTAATGGTGGGGTGTACCGAATTTTGTCGGCAGGATATGGTGTGGGTTGGTGTGGAAGGTTTTGTGTGTGTTTGTGTGTCATGTGGATTACTGCGGGTACATTACTGGGTGTGTACGGCAGTAATGGTGTGTGTCTGTGTATACGTAAGAGTGTGTTTGCAATATAGAGAACATTTAAAAAAAAATGTGGCTGTCCCTGGTGTGGATCGCCACCAGCCGACATGAATTAAGCACCTCAAGAATAGCTCTCAGCAGGGACCGGACCTGACTTGCCAGAGTAAACAGTGAAAAAGAAATACTCTACACTAGTCAGCCAGACTGCACTGTGTCCACGGGGTGACCTAGTAGAGATCCAGCTGCAGCACCTGCATAAACACTCAAAGTTAGTGTGGGCAGCCATTGCACACAGCTGGGGACATAGGAAAGCACTGTGTTGGGGAGAATGAGAAGTACACATTGCTCTCGGATTGGAGTTGTTTTCTGGAAAGCGGATGCACCAACAGCCCCCAAATGGTTAGAGATGTTCATTTAACTAAACATGGATGAGGAAGATAGGAATAGTAATGCAGCCTATCGTCCCTGGTGTTGGTAAAAAGTGATCCAAACACAATATCGGACAACTAGCAACCACTTTGTGACTGACCACCAGCTTCTTAGCCATGACCCTATTCTCACTTCAGTTGCTATGCCTATCTATGCCTATTTATTTTTATTTATATATTTTTGTTGTTTTTGAAACTATGAAAAAATTACCCAATCTGAGATATTCGAATTGCTGGCATGAGTGACTCTACTCCAACTAGTGAAACTTTTGCCCTACGATTTGGTTGAACAACTGGTTTTGATGGACTTATTGAAAAAAATGGGAACCCTATTAAAGGAAACATAAAAATATGCAGTTGATATTTTATATAAAATTATACTAAATTATATTCATATCTCCCATATTTACCTAACTTTGTTTACTACCTGGTGCTTCCCTGCATACTATTCTCCTCATGTCTCTTCTAACTGCTGCATATGACAAAGGAATGTCTGCAGTGATAGTCCTGACACATCCAAACTCTCACACACACACACACACTGAACACAAACTGCATGTGTTGTGGATGAGGGAACATCTGATGTGGTGTACGCGTTTAAAACACAGGATCCGGGATGCTGTTCAGGATGATTAAACAAAATATATGGTCAAGGTCATACTGATACATTAAATTACTTTAAACTTAATTGATGCATTATTTAGCTCTTTCATACAACATGGTAAACTCAGGAATCTATTCAATGAAATCAGATCAAAAATGAGATCAGTTACTTAGAGCAGTCATATAAAGTCATCATTTAAGGAGAAAATCCCCCAATAACTCACATCCATATGTTTCCTTTATTTTTGCCGGTGTTTGGTAGGGAGACAACAAGGAAGTCACATGGCTGAAGGGCCAACCTATATAGCCTTGGGGGGTGTGGCCAACTCATTGAGTGACAGGTCATGCAGGTAGATTGGCTTGGCTCACTGGAGGATAACTCCCAGAGTTGCTATTCTCCGATACAGGATAATGACTGGAGCGAAACGGGACCAAATCCATTGTACGATAACTTATCTCTCTAGGTCTGAGACTTTTTTTTCCCCTTATATGATGAGGCCTTGCGTTTCATAAACCCCTAAATTCATTTAACGCTGTATCTGTGCTGATACAGTTTCCCCGTCAATGAGAGGGAACTCTGGGGCTGGGAGATAGAGAGGGGAAGAGAATTCACCGCACACTGCAGGCATAGCGGGAACGACCGAGATAAGAATATTAAACAGGAGAAAGAATTTTGGCTTCTCCTCCAAACCAATAATAAAAATGAGGGTGGAAATGGAACACATCAGTCTCTAAGAATTCATGACACACTTTATAGGTGTGAGTGTTCTGTGTATTTCTGTGAGGTGAGCGTCTGCTTTATGTCGTATGAGAGTGGATTGTTATACAAAGTACAATGGAATACTATTTCAATTTTTAATAAAATAAATAACCTATTTTGATTGTGATTTTGAATCTTAAACCTCAATGCTCGTGTCTGAAGGCCGCAGCTATTAGTTGATTTACAGTATATAAAGACAGTGCAATTTACGAGGAAATCATTTCCTAAGTTGCCATACCTCAGAATTGATACTACAGTCTGACAGAGTGTGAATAAAATAGTGTTAGATATGTCATACATATATGGTATGTTGGCCTTGAACCCAATTTTTAAAACGGGTCTATTATCTGCAGTTAACAACATGATAAAGAGGTGGATTAAGGTGCATATCCACTTGATACATCTTATGGATTGTTGATCTCTACCTTGCTTTTAAACATTCAAATACACAAATGTAGAAAGACAATCCCGAT
This sequence comes from Hyperoplus immaculatus, assembly GCA_949357725.1. Taxonomy (NCBI): domain Eukaryota; kingdom Metazoa; phylum Chordata; class Actinopteri; order Uranoscopiformes; family Ammodytidae; genus Hyperoplus; species Hyperoplus immaculatus. Next base: position 11,736,043 of record OX442367.1, read on the forward strand.
GACGACTGCAAATTGCCAAAGATTATGTAGACACGTCTTCATTGCTGCATGTAGGAGGAGGAGGCGATGGCGGCAGAGCTGCCATTTAGCCTGCCAGTGGCCCCAGGGGATTCTTCTTCTCTTGCATTCTTTTTAATGTCTGGCAATTAAAGGCCGTCTAACTGCCTGAGAGAAGGATAGATGGAGAGCGAGAGGAACAGAAGGAGGGTGACTGAGTGTAAATGAGTGAAGTTCAAAGAGACGGGGAGGGAGAAAAGGAAAATAAATATGACAAACACAAAAATAGATATCGAAAAAAGAAACGTTCATGTCAGGAAAACTGCCAACGCTTAACTCTATTTGATGCCGTCTCTGCAGTGTGGTCACTTAAATCAGCAGCCATTTGTTCAGCTGAAATTTGTTTAATTTAACAAGGGGTACTCAGTCATTGTTTTTCTTCACACCAACAGGCCCTGAGGGAAAACCTCTCCTCTCCTCTAAAGTGTTATCTATACATTACAGTGATGTGCACAGTCCATACACTTCAGCTGCTCATCAGGCAGATCCATCCTGCCTAGTTTTCATTGACAATAGCAGTTGATGCAAATGCTTTTCATATCTATCAATGTGACAGGCACAGCGTGTTGGTTTGTTTCACTCAACGGGAGAAATTAATCACTCACATTCAGCATAACAAGAGAACATTTGAGCTCTGCATTAACTACACTCATGCTGGTTTTGATGGCCAGCAGCCTTTTTATTGATACTATTTGTTAACAGTTCTGGGCTTGGGCTTGCACATGTGTAAGCGTGTGTGTTTTATAGGTATGTAAAAGTTGACTGGCAGGCCTTACGTGTACATTTATTTAATTCAAGTGTCAAACTTATGAAAGCGGAATATGCAGCACAATTTTCTGATTCGTGACCAAAATATCACTGCTGAGAAATATAATTCCAATTCTTGTTCCCCCCATCAAGGGGCTGTGTAAAAGTGCACACTATCATTGGCAGAGTCGTATAAAGTGAGGCATAATGCGGGCACATTATAAGCAGATTACATCTATTAGTTACTGCTGTGCTGCATGCAAATGGCATGCCCATGGGAAAGCAGAAAATCATTTTAGACTTCAATAAGTTACAAGCGGTGGCAAGTCTAGCCATAATCTGCACAGTGCCCCAGGCAGTAATGAGGCTGGGTGCAATTAAGGGAAAATAAAATTATACACAGCAAACAAAGAAAACATGTGAAAAGACTGATGAAAGAGAAAAGAACATCGCACGCAGAGTGAGATTGCCTCGTCTTTGATGAGGTCGGCTGTTGCTTCCTTTAATGGTAGCAGCATAATGCTACTGTTCAACAAGGATAACTATGCCATTTCTTGTAATCTGACAAGGCAAGAATGACTTAATGAGAATGTGTCGTAATAACTAATAACTATATGACTTTTGAATTGCTAGAACTTACGTCTTTGTCACATTTAGGTCAATTTGAATGAATATGTAAGGATGCAGGAATCATTCCATGTAATCATCCTTGTGCACAAGGTCTTTGTGATGATCTTTTGCAATGTTGGACAAGGTCTTCAATATGCCAAAGTTAAAGCAGCAGTAAGACTAATTGAAATGTCCACTTGCAGGTAAAAGTCCTGCATTCAAAATGTACCAAAGTAAAGGTGTGAGTATTGTGAAAAGATTGTGCTTTCGGCATCAAAAATAAAAGCACTCATTTTGTAGAATGCTCCTTGTCGGTGTTATATCATTATATTATAGGTCATTTGATTGATGTCTTTGTATACAAACAGTGCTCTCATGTTATGGTTGCTTTGTGAGTAAAACAAGGATCTTCAAATTAATCAGTAACTTCATCTGTCAGGTAGTGCAGTAACAATTACATACTTTCCTCGGAAATTTAGTGGAGCTGAAGTATAATGGAGAGAGTCCTACAAAGGACTACAAAGATATATATATATATATATTATATATATATATATATATATATATATATATATATATATATATATATATATATATATATATATATATATATATATATATACATTCTATTTATATTAATATATATTTTACAATATTTGATTTTGTGTGATATTATAGTATATGATATGATATTATATTAATTTAAGAACTATCAATTTGTCTCGTTTTTTTAAATAGATAAAAATATATAAATATGAATGTAATATATCCTACAGCTTTTGTTGGGATCCAGGAGGTTTTGCGTCTTTGTAATACGTGGGAGTGTCTCATGGACCTATAATAGGCTCGTTCGACCCCAGTTTCGTCTCGTCTGGAAAGTAGACGAGAGTAGCCGAGTGCAGTCGGGGGAGTGACGAAAATGCCTGACAGCTCCGAGTCGGCTCGACCGTCGGAAGTAGCGTCCTTGTTGCGGATGCAGTTCGTTTTCTAGTATTATTTTGAAGGCCTATTAGAAACATATTCGTAGAAGAGCTACACATGCTACAACCGATTAGAAGCAGAACAAAAAACAAAGAGGAGTAAACACTTCAAAAGCGAGGGACATTTTCAAAACAAGAAACGAGATATATCCCCATTCCCCACACATCTTTATCTTTCTTGTTATTTTACTAGAAAACCTACTTTTAAGGGATGAAAAATAATTTACAAATCCAAATAAAGGAGGTTCAGTATTTCTCCCTTCACATAACGAATATGATCGGCCTAAAAACAGTTAAAGGTCTATTAAAAGATCCCTTATTATTATTGTAGAGATGGATATGATGAACTTTATTATTATGTGTAACATGTAACATACCAGACCATTTAGATTATTGAAAATAAGGCTATGATTTAATCTTAATGGCATAAAGATATCACTTCACCACGAATGTGACTCAAGTTTGTGTTCACTTAATAAATCTATACAGGAGAGTTAAACCTGCATGCTAATTATTGCTTTCCAAATTATTTATCTGTCAAGGGTTCAGATCAGTGGAGGTTTAACTCTGATTAAATATATTTCTGCTTAAATGCATTCACTCAGTGGCGCAAAAAGTGGGTATGCACTATATGCAGCGCATAGGGGCGCCGCACTAGAGGGGCGCCAAAGCGATCGGGGGAAAATTATTTGGAGTCGGCATTTTTCTGTATTCAACAGCGTTTGTGTAAATGATATGATCAGTAACAGAGGCACGTCATTGATTAGGCCCCCCCTCCCCCCGCTCCTTCGCCTCCTCCTCCCCCCACCATAGGCGCTCCAGTGCGCGCACCCTCGAGCATGCGCTGGGGCGCGAGAGCTTTCATTTGAATCGTGTTGTCATCTGATGACAAGGACCTACAGATGGATAGGCAGTAAAGAAAGCTCTCGCGGGGCATAAAACAGAAAACGGGAAGATTGAGAAGGAGAAAGATTACATGGATGAAAAAAAGCTTTTCAAAGTTTGCCAACCTTTGTTTTATATGGCCGATTGTATTGATTAATGCACACTGATTATCGGCCGCGACTCACGGATTGTCACTGCAGATTAACGTGTCACCTAAAATTTTTGACTATTGCTGTTTTCACAGTTTTTGAATGGTAGTGTAGTTATGGGGCTATTATTGTAGCTAAACGTTTGCAAATGCGTATTTGTGTATTTGCGATTTGTATTTGCGTTTGCAAATGCGTATTTGTGTATTTGCGATTTGTATTTGCGATTTGCGATTTGTATTTGCGATTTGCAATTTGTATTTGCGATTTGTGTATCTGCAAATGGTTTTGTGCGTGTGGGCACAGATTTGTGTCTGCAATTGGATTTGCGATTTGTATTTGCGATTTGGGATTTGTATTTGCGATTTGTGTATCTGCAAATGGTTTTGTGCATGCACACAAAGATTTGTGTGTGTGTACACGGTTCTGTGTATAGACACATCTGTAAATTATATTAATTGTGGTTCTAAAAGCTCAAATAGACTAAGTCTTTTTACAAATCTCTTTTTACAAAGCCATGGAAGAACTGTAGCAAAAGTCACGTGGTGTAGCAAAAGTCACGTGTGAAAAGACAGACACGTTGATTGGTCAATGTGTTACAGTGGCAGGACTCTTATTTTGAAAATCCCTAAACCGGATGTAAACAGAGCTTTGGATACCCATGTGGGCTATGCATGGAGGTGTAGTGGAGACAGAAGGCGAAGAGTGCTAACGGACACTGCAGTTGACAAAGCACTTCAACTTCAAGTAGTTTAAAAGTAAGTATTGATTAACAATTTTCCTTTTTTTTCTTTTCAAGAGTCATTCGTTACTATGTAAATCTCAGTGATATCGGAAACGTTTGCAAAGAGGAATCCCCTCGTGAATGCGTGCCGTGGAAGGACCATTGTGTGTCATTGATTATGTGTCCGTAGGCTATGCTGTGTGTGTGTGTGTGTGTGTGTGTGTGTGTGTGTGTGTGTGTGTGTGTGTGTGTGTGTGTGTGTGTGTGTGACGATGTTTCACATCAAGCTAATGGTCCTTCCACGGCACGCATTCACGAGGGGATTCCTTTTTGCAAACGTATCCGATATCACTGAGATTTACATAGGAACGAATGATTCTTGAAAAGAAAAAAAAATTAAAATTGTTAATCAATACTTACTTTTAAACTACGTCGCCTTCTGTCTCCACGACACCTCCATGCATAGCCCACATGGGTATCCAAAGCTCTGTTTACATCCGGTTTAGGGATTTTCAAAATAAAAGTCCTGCCACTGTAACACATTGACCAATCAACGTGTCTGTCTTTTCACACGTGACTTTTGCTACACCACGTGACTTTTGCTACAGTTCTTCCATGGCTTTGTAAAAAGAGATTTGTAAAAAGACTTAGTCTATTTGAGCTTTTAGAACCACAATTAATATAATTTACAGATGTGTCTATACACAGAACCATGTACACACACACAAATCTTTGTGTGCATGCACAAAACCATTTGCATATACACAAATCGCAAATATAAATCGCAAATACAAATCGCAAATCCAATTGCAGACACAAATCTGTGCCCACACGCACAAAACCATTTGCAGATACACAAATCGCAAATACAAATTGCAAATCGCAAATACAAATCGCAAATCGCAAATACACAAATACGCATTTGCAAACGCAAATACAAATCGCAAATACACAAATACGCATTTGCAAACGTTTAGCTACAATAATAGCCCCATATGTAGTGATTATAGCAGGTCAGCGCCAAAACAACACACTCACCTGTTTCCCCACTATTATCATATTTTGCACTGTTCCAGCGCACGACTGAGTTGTGTGTGTGTGTGTGTGTGTGTGTGTGTGTGTGTGTGTGTGTGTGTGTGTGTGTGTGTGTGCGTGTGTGTGAGAGAGAGAGAGACACACAGAGAGAGAGAGAGAGAGAGAGAGAGAGAGAGAGCGAGAGAGAGATACAGAGATAGCCTATATGTGTTTGATTGATGGTTGTGTAGCAATGATAATGAAAATCCTGTTTGCCACAATCTTAATAGTTTATTGTAAGGGAATTTGGTGCGATAGATTTGAGGCTCTAATTATTTTCTGTCTTATTTAATGCCTTTTCTCTCTCATTCACTTGAAAAAAAAGTTTTATCAACAAGCTGGTTTTTCCCATTTAACCGTTTTTCTGAGCTGTTTTTAACGTTAAAACGTTTTCTTTGTAAATACCTTCACATGTTGTATGGGTTAAGTCAAGAAGGTTGGCTGACTAACTTGTTTGGCTCATTTTACTATTCATTTGAACTGAAATAAAAGTTTTCTTTGTCTTTAATTCTCTTCACCAGAATACACCAAATAGCTTATTTTACATGTTCAAATCACAAAAAAAAATTTCAGACACCCTTTTCATGTCTTATGAGTTTGCATGCCTGACACTAGTGAGGCCACAAATACCTTAATGCCCAGTATGGTTTTGATTTCTGCTGAACTATTCTTGACTGTGTCCTTTATTATTGATCAGTGCAGGCAGACATGACATGGCTGAGCCGATCACCTGCTCTAATATGGGATATTGTATCAAGTCTAAAGTCAGCAAGTGCTTGTTATGATGATCTCAAAATGAAATTAGTGAAGCAGTGTTTCCCCACCATTGTAAAACCACTGTGTCATGTTTTTAACTGTTCTCTTCAAACAGGTGTAGTACCAGACCAACTGAAATGGGCTAAGGTTATTCCCATATTTAAAAATGGGGATCCATCAATATTTTCAAATTATAGAACAATTTCTTTATTACCTTGCTTCGCCAAAATTCTCAAAAAAATTGTATATAATAGATTAATTACACATCTTAAAGACAATAACTTATTGTATGATTATCAGTTTGGTTTCCGTGCAAAACATTCTACCTCTATGGCCCTGGTCCAATTAGTTAACAGAATATCTACAGCTTTAGACAACAAGGAACTCACAATTGGAGTGTTCATTGATTTATCTAAGGCTTTTGATACCGTTGATCCGAATATATTATTAACTAAGCTTCAGGCTCATGGGGTTTCTGGGACTGAGCTTGATTGGTTTAAAAGTTATCTGTACAACAGGAAACAGTATGTAGTATGGAATGGAGCTAACTAGACTTACAGTCATCTACAGTGTGGAGTTCCTCAAGGTTCCATACTCAGACCTCTTTTATTCCTTATTTACATAAATGATTTGCATTTAATATCTGAAGAAGCTCTTTTTATTTTGTATGCCGATGACACAAATATTTTCATTACCGATAAAGATGAACACAAGTTGATTGATCGAATGAATAGCGTACTTGATCGGTTGGATAACTGGTTCAAATTTAACAAATTATCCCTTAATGTAGAGAAGTGTGCTTATATGATATTTAAGCCTAAAAATATTATTCTATCTGATCATATCCAGCCAATTTTTGTGGCACTCGAAAATGTTTCCAATGTAAAGTTCTTAGGGGTTTTTATTGACAATAAGCTCAATTGGAAAAAACACATATCACAGGTGTCCAATAAATTAGCGAGAAACATTGGGGTTATACGACGAGTAAGACCCGTGCTGTCAAGAAAAATTTTTATGGATTTATATTACTGCCTTATTTATCCCTTTATATCCTATGGCAATATAGTATGGGCAAGCACATACAAAACCAGTCTAGATTCGATTTTTATGTTACAGAAAAAATTTGTTAGAACTGTAACCAACTCCAGTTGGGACGCTCATAGTGCTCCGTTATTTCTAAGTCTGAAGTTGTTAAGCATATATGATGTGAATACTCTTCAGATCGGCACTTTTGTTTTCCAGTTTTTCAATAATTTACTTCCTTCTTCTTTCAACAGTTTTTTTATAACCAGGTCACAGATCCATTGTCATCAGACCAGATCTGTAGATCTCCTTCACCGTCAGTTTTACAGAACAAATCTTGGACAGTTTTCAATTAGGGATAGAGGTCCAGTCATTTGGAACAGTTCTCCTGTTACTCTACGTAAACACTCATCTTTAGTTACTTTCAAAAAACATCTTAAAATGTACCTAATTTTAAAAGCTTACGATAATGTGTTAAACTGAATGTATGTTATATTGTCTTTTTGCTTGTTAGTTACATCTTTACATTGCTTTTTTACATGTATTTAGATGTATTTTCATTTTTGTAACATGACTTTGTAGTTTTATCTCTTTAATTTTATTTTTGTTTGTCTTTTCTTTTCTTTTTTTATTTTACTTCATTTCTTTATTGTATTTTAATGTCAGGTGGACATCCTTCATAAGCCCTTCAGGGTTTCTTTTGTCCCACCCGTGCATTTATGTATGTCTATGCGCATCTTCTTGCCATTTTTTTAATCTTGTTTATTTGCACAAATAAAACTAAACTAAAACTAAACTAAACTAAACTAAAATATGTAACTTGGGGGGGGGGATGGGGGGTCGCCTGCAAAGTGTCTGCATACCCCCCAGAAAGTGGGTAGTTGCGCCCCTGCATTCACTGCAGTGCAGGCCTAATGATTAAACATAAATTAAAATCAAAAAGAATGGATCGTAATTTAATTTTGAGCGGTGATGTCAGACTTCTGCGTAACCAATTGGAGAAACGCATCAAAGGCATGGGGTTTAAACTCCCAATTAGCGCTCAGCTCCGCCTGTCAGCAAGACGTTTCCCATCAAACATTTCGCTCCTGCAGCCCGTGGGGAGAAACTGCAGCGTCTTGCTCCAGTGTCTGTGTCCGTCTTGATCCCGCGGGACTTCAAAGTCTCTGCAGCCGAGCCGCAGAGCCGCAGCCAGCCACAGATGCAAGTCGGACAAAAAGTCTAACCATAATTCTGTGCGCTCAGCAAGACGAACATAATAATGGCGCAGATCGCAACAAGACGGCGATATCTCAAACAAGACCATTGAGTCTGTCCCCACAAAATAACTCGTCACGTGCTCTACCAATGTTTATGTTTTAACGCCCCGCCCTGTGCTCGTGCTATTGGTCAACTCGACAAATAAGCGTCTCTCATTGGAGGAAGAGGGCTGTCTGTCAACATTGTTAATGCGTAAACCAGGAACTGGGAATTTGAGAAGTGGTGTGTTGGCATTCTGGAGAAATTTGGACCAAAGTACGATAAATTAGTCAATTGCGTCTTTACGCCTGACTGCAGCCGGGCGTTTTGTAGGCGAATAATTCCTCTGCTGAGCGACATATTCTCTCCATAAACAGAAACTGTGAGTATCTATGTTAGTGCAATGAATGAAATGCTGCTTCTGGACAATTGCATGTCCACTTGAGTGTTGACGTTCGAGATGAATGATATATCAATTTTTTTATAAGCTAACAGAAGCTCTGCAAAATTGCAAGCTTGACTTTGTTATCCATGTTTGGGCTTTATAGGGAGAGAGAGCGAGAGAGAGGGAGACAAAGTGCAAATGCATGCATATGCAAATAATGGGATGCAGTAGGTAATATTCCACAATGCTTGTATAGCTGTACTTTTGAATCACCGTGCTATGTTAGTACATACTCATTATAAATAATGAGCATGTACTTACACTCAAAGTTCACATTTGATCAGGTCCACTAAAGCTAATGCTAATTCACCTTATCTAAAATAAAACCTGCCTTTTTTAACAGTTATTGTGTAAATTTCTCTTTTTTTAAACTGTGTTGTATATAATGAGTCAGAGGCAAATATGTGTTACAAAGTGTAACACATATTTTTTAATATCGAAAGGTACAATTTGTCATCACCAACAGGAGCATTTCCTGTTGGTATACCTAGATTTTGAGTCTGCACATGCCTCACTATGTCTTACCATCCCACTGTTTAAATTGCAATACATGCTGCAACACATTTGCTAACATTTCATATTGAAATGACCACAGGTTGTGACAGAGGCTTCCAACGCATTTGTTTAAATATAATATTGTGATGTCCCTGCACAAAAACAACATAGCCGGTAAATCTGAGAGCCTACTGTGTCTCAACTGTAAACATTACATTTGGACAATTACCTCTCTCTCTCTCCCTTTTGTCCTCCTCTCGCTTCCTTGTAATCGGCTGACTCTGGTTTCCAACATACTCCTACATACTCCTTCGCTGCCGGCACACTAACGCCGTTGGAAATGTAGCTGAAAGCAGCGTTTTTAGTATTAGGGTAAAACTCTGGTCTCCCAAGGCAGCAGTCATCCCATGAGAAGGTATCAGTCAGCACAAGCAGTCAGCTACGCTCCTTGAACATGCTAATTCGGTCTCTTTCCTCTATTCCCATGCCTGCACCTCTAGACTCTTCACCACTGTTGTTATTCTACGCTGCACATAGGCACATATCTACTCTATTTCTCTCACTTTCTGTCACACTTAAACATTCTTTGATATTAATTATTATTTGGCAAAGCATTCCGTACTTGAGTATCATCACAGAGCACAGGCCTGCCCCTCCGCGCTTTCCCACTATTTTAAACAAAAAGGCTACAATATTGATTGATTGATTGCATTGTGTAGTTTGTTGTGTGAGAGCCTGTTTTGAATTTAGAGCAGAGTGAGAAACAAATACGGACGGATGCAGGAAACACACACACACACACACACACACACACACACACACACACACACACACACACACACACACACACGCTTAGTGAAGCGTTGTGCAGGCGTAGTCATTTCTCGTGACTGTACATCTATATACAGTATGTGCTTGCATTGACATAAAGGCACAGCCCTGTTCACTGGCAATTTCTCTGTCACACAAGCATAGACCGACATGTTCATAGTTACATGTTAGGCCTTAAGGATACTGTTTGTATTATTTATTCTTCATTATTATTTTTTTATATCTTCCCTGTGAGCTGTCAGGGTAATCAAAGAGAGCTCACGGTGTGAAGGGAAATGATGTTGGGACTAAATGAGATAGGAAGTGCAAATACTGGGGAACGTAACACACATGGAAGGTGGTGAGAACTAATTGAATTATGTCTAGCAGATGTACGGCAAAGATAAACCATCTGCCTAATCAAACGTGACTACTCTTCTCTATATACCATTGTGTATATTAACTTGAATCTTTCATGCAGATTTCACGAGTAATCTCACGATACCCCAGCAGCAGGACTGGAGCTATATCCCTATTTGATTATACTAAATGATCAGGTGTATCACTGAGACTGATTCGCTGTAAAATTCTCTCACTCACAAACTTGTTTTTCTTCACATTTCTTCTTGTTAGGCTGAGGACGCAGAATGGGGAAGAAGGACGCCAGTATGACCAACCTACCAGTGGATCAGTACCGAAAACAGATTGGTGAGTCTTCATTCACGTTTAATCAATTTGTTGCTCAATGGTAAATTCCCTATTGCAATCAAAACGAGTTACAGTATTTTTTTTTTAAATAGTTTTTATCATTTGATAACAAATGATTGATTGTTTAATCAAAAAGAAAATCGTTATATTAACTGACAATTAAAGCAACAATTTCTGTAAATGATTTCATGAGGCTTTTTGACAGTTGAGATCGGTCTTCGTCTTTCAACATTAAACACAATACAGAATGCTTGATGTGGTCCAGCTTTACTGCAGCACAGTAATCAACTTGGTGTTTCTCTCATAAAAACAAACTAATGTCCCACTTAATGACTCACACATGATATTGTGTTGCAGTGAATAATACTGTGGTAGTTTCACAGATATCCCAAAGTGCCTAATGAGGGCCGACTCTTTGGAAGAAGCGTTATCAATGTTGGCTTCGCAAAAATGGCATAATTTCTTTATTTTATGGCACGGAAACTTTTCTTATTTGTAATTGATTGAAAAGAAAACTTTACCATACTCTAATGGCACATTACTGACCAAAAGTGAATTCCACAATGAAAAAAACTGCTCTTTTTGAATTTGTCAGAAGCTTTTTTTGTCAAAAACCGCAATAATCCTGCAGTATTTTGTTCCTGCATATTTCCCCTTTCATCACAAAGGCCTATGACTAAGGCAATATGGTCGGTATCAATCAACATTTTGGTCCCCTTTTAGCTTGTGGTGGCTTGAAAATCACACAGCTCATAGCTTGTCTTTTTGTTTTTGTTTTCCTCTTATGGAGCAAAACCTTAAGGTGGCCAATGGCAAAGCTGGATAATTGTGAGCAGCTATGACTGACGCGAACACAAAGGGGACGTCTGTTCTCCTTTTAGGCTTTAAGCTTTCACTTCAGATTTATAGGAGTGGCATATTGTGTACAGTAAATATGAATATGATTTTTTTGATTTTTTTTTTAAAAAGTAGTCTTCTTCTCAGACTCAATACAAGGCCCCAGTTAAGATGTTTGCACCAATGGAGTGAGACTATTGATTTAAGAGCATCACAAGATGTCCAAGTAGTAGGTTCTTTCCAATAGCAGTCCTCTTACAATTCATATTTCAGCTGAGATCACCTTAACATTTTTTACAATTTCTATGGTGACAGACGCCTACTACAGGTTGAATGCTGATTTTTTTGTTTTTTAAAACATCACAGCCTTTTAATGAAAAAATAAAAATAAGGTTTGTTTATTTATTATCAAATATTTGTAAAGTAATCCACCTTCCTCCTTGTAAAGATTGTGTCTCAGCCATGGCTTTGTTCTTGTTCACTGTGGATTGTCATCTGTTAGGCCCCGGTGATTCACATCCTCTGATTTCTCCTGGTTTTATTTTTCCTGGTGAAACTTTTTGTGTTCACAAGACGGTCTCTCAAGCTTGTTTAACTTACATTGCTATGAGGGCCGGGGTCTTATAAAGCAGAGGAATGGTTGTATACATAATTTACATAGTGGGATATAATTATTGGATTATCACGCCCATCGTGTCTGCTAATGTTTGAAACACAGCAGGTTCAACAAATGAGATAGATGTAAAGCAACAATCTCCCCTCTCCAACTGTCATATCCCCTACCAGGGTTGCAGAAATGTTTATTTTTTACTTTCTTTTTGTCCTTGTTAGTTAGTGCTTTTTTTCTCAGCACATCTCATCAATTTAAAAAGTATGTAACACAGCTGACATTTTGGTCATATTTCGATGTGAGGGGCCTACCAAACCCTCCATGTCTACCCCTTCCCCTTCTTTTCTGAAAAGAACAGGCATCAGGCAAATTCAGTAAACCACTGTTTAACAAAGAAATGTTGAAAACAGAGAAGAGGTAGAAACATGTCACAGAGGAAAATGACATCTTCAAAGATAGCATAGGGCCCTGGTCTTTTGAGAGGTGGAACATGGTAATTTGATATGGTAATACGGCGGCTTTTTCATGGAAGACATCAGCAGTAGTCCAGGGCTGGTTGTTGAGCTGTGCCATCATCATCATCATCATCATCATCGCTGCTGGAGTGCTTTTGTCATGTCAGGTGGCCATCAAGGGGCCACTGTTGACACTATCTTTTTAAATACTATTATTAATGCCCATTATAATTGGCCTGTGCCAAGCCCCTTTCAGGAGAGGTAAAGCTATAGTGTTCCTACATGGAAGTGCAAACTGGTCAAGTAATGATTGCTGCTGCTGCCTGCTGAGCAGACTAAGGAGAATTGACTACACAAATGTTCATGTATAGAACAACAAAATATATGTAATAGCTTCACAAGGCATCATTTTGAGTAAAATCAAACCTACTAGATTGACATAATTTCCATAAATTGATACATCGGTGAAAAATCCCAAATCTATAACTATGTAATAATAATACATGTTTTCTCTTGTCTTGATATAACATATAATAACTTATAATAATGTTGTTTTGTGTGCTTTTACTCTAAATCTTACATGGATTGCTTGATTTTGCCTCCACTCTCCTCGCCTCACAGCCTACAGAGGAAAAAGCCTAAACATGCGTACTGGGAGACGCCGGCGATCCGCACCATAAGTTGACTATTTGGCCGCTGTGCCACATTGACACACAATCAAAGCAAAGTATACAGGAGGAACTGTCAGACACGCTGTCAGTGTGTTGGCTTAATTGTCCCAGGGCTCTCAGAGAGCACCGGACAGTGTTATGTTCTGTCTGTCCAAATCACCCCATCACTCTGCATGGTGTGGATATGCAAGATGGGTAGTCCCCACAGGCGCATACACACACACACACACACACACACACACACACACACACACACACACAGAATAAACAGTGTTAATGTTAGCATCTGTAAATATTATTTCTGCAATTCAAACACGTGACACGCTACATGCTCATTAGTCTGCTGCATGTGTTTTATTGATATTCAATTAGGGATGGAAAGTAGTTTTGGTTAATGATGTTCACATGCACTGAAGTTTAAAATTTGCTGTGTATGTTTAAACAAATGCAGATGAGAAGTGTTTTTTGCACATTATTTATATTCAATGGGTCAGTAATGCAGTTTTGAGGAGCAACATGTTTCTGCAGAGGCTGATATTGGTTTTGAACATTTGAGTGATATATGGAAAAATGTACAGAGATAAACAAGAAAGCAGCAACTCTGGGAAACAGTTCATGCCACAAAGTGGGCGTCTCTGGTGGGTTGACTCTTTATTTACTGGTAAAGGTAAGTTCAAATGACAAAGCAGCTGTCTTTTATTACATGAGGCATGACTGAAATTTAATACATTATTTATTATGAAGTTAGGATCTAGCCTGGTGCTACCAGACCATCGTACTTCATTTCATTTGTACAGAACACTTTGTACTGAAGGGAAAATTAAATTTGGCCGGAAGTAGGTGGGCGGGCGGAGCCAGGCTAGTTAGGATCACGAGGTTACTCAAAATCGTACAAGGTATGACTTACCTTTTACCACAAATGGATGAACTGTTCTGTGCCAGAATCAAGACTTGGCATGAGGCAAGTGAGTTAAAATTGCATGTTGGTTGACATAGTTTCAGACAAGTAAGACTTCCACAAAGAAGAATTAGATTGGTATAACAACAATAAGTAAATATGTTTTTGGGAAAGAAGGAACAGATGCAGTGGAACGGTAATACAGTTTTTGATTTGTTATCCCTTAACTATAGATCTTTCTTTTCATTAGGAAAAACCGCCTTACCTTTTAGATGTCTACCCCTCTTGTAGCTTCACTTTAATGGCCAATTTGTGTGACACACAAATCACATATGTGCCTCTCCTCCTCCTCTCCTCCCCCTTCCTTCTCTTGATTGCTCAATCACACGTGGCTAATTTGAGCTAATGCCTCCTACCTGTCTTGATATGCTGAGCAGAAAAATAGCATTACAATAAAAACCCCATTTCCCCTCGGACCTAATAGGACAACACCATTTAAAGGTGAAAGCAATGACAAACAAGCAAGGAGAAGACCATAAAACACACAACTAAGTGTGTGTGTGTGTGTGTGTGTGTGAGAGAGAGTGTGTATGGGGGGGTGAAGAAGACGACCACTTTCACTTTTCTCTTGTCCTCTTGACATGAAATCGGCGATGGCTTCAGTGAATGGCACACTCAGGGAAGCCTCTCAGCAGGCACTCAAGGCCGCCTTACACGGCTGATGTTCCTCTGAAGCACGCTATTGTTGCTGCTCTTACAGGAGGACAGTGATGCCTTTTCAGTGTGGCAGGCAGAAGCAGGGAGGGGATGGGAGGACGGAGAGTAGCCTAGCACACCAAGATAATCGGTCACAGAAAGTGTCTAACAGTGCTGGTTGTTGCAAGGGGGACCAGCAATGACAAATAGGAGTGCTCATACGCCCAAAGCAATGTTGTTTGTGTGTGTGTGTGTGCGTGCGTGCGTGCGTGCGTGTGTGCGCTTTCTAGATCCACGCAAACAAACCACTGGAGAACGGCAACATGAGGCTTTAGGAAGTACACAGCTGTACATTACGACAACAATTAGATACCACCTTACACAGCCTAATGTAATTCTTCGGCATTTCTCCTCCCTACCAACAATTAATACGCCTACCTGGTGTAATTGTTCTGATTTTGCTCCAATTAAGTATTTATCCCAACCAGATGGTAATATGGGCGTATGTGGGTATTTTTTTTTGAATTTTTTTTTATATAAATCTAGGGACAGGTTGCAATACAGAGATCAAGGATTTCTACACGGTTATTTCCCCGTGTTTCCTAGATGGTACTGTCATGTTATTGTTATTGTCTACGATGCATACATATTCAAGAGTAGATGATTACAATATTAATAATTTTGCTTGCTTTTTTTTACACACATTTCAGGATCTATAAGGCTTTTTCTGTATGTCCTCCTTTTTGATATTGGATTTGTAGCTTTTAATGGAGCTAGTTTGCCGTATATGAATTCCCTGCACACTTTCTGTGAATGTCGAGCAACCTAAGGTGCCCTCCAATCAAATTTCTCCCCCTCTCCACTTTCTGTCAAGTGGAGGAGACATCCAGTGGCCCTCCTAATGAATTCCCACTAGCTCACTGTCTGCTGGCGGCAACATGCTTCCCATTTCTATTAGCCCTCCACTGAGTCTGAGGGAGGTGGAGGACCAGCCCCAGAGCCGGGAAGATAGTGGAAGAGGGAAAGACAGGAATTGAGTGCAAGTTGTGGGTAAAAAGTAGCCTGGTCCAACCAGACCATCGTACTTCATTTCATTTGCACAGAAGGTCTAGAAGTGCTGTAATTGGCAAACGTTCCCTCACTTGGAGGCGGTGTCTGTCGAAGTTTAAAACTATTGGATCTGCCCAGTGCCACTCTGGATTAGCCAACCAATCGCATCACGCTTGGTCGTCACGAGTGTCATGAGCCGGCTTCTGACGGTGCGTTCCAGTTGCACGGGGAACTCGGAAATTTCCGACTTCACTACATATTGTAGTCTATGAATCTCCCGTTACCTAGCAACAGTAACTTGTTAGAGCCTAACGTTTAGTTATTTGGACGAGAAAGGTTGTTGGCGTCCATACTTTCGTGAGCAGATGCACTGGAACACAGACAGGTCGGAACTCGGAACTACCAAGTCGGAAATCTCCTTCTTCCGAGTATAAAGGAACGCAGCATTCAACTGAAACTGGAGCGCGACTTCGACGTCATCGTTCTCAGCCACTCGCTCTGTTCGCTGATTGGACGACTGCTGTACACCCAGACTGACTACTGAAGGGAAAATGAAATTTGGCCGGAAGTAGGCAGGCGGGCGGAGCCAGGCTAGGTAAAAAGTGTAGAGGGAGGGAAATTGGTGTAAAGTATATGTGTGTTTATCAATACTAGGCAGGGCTGTACAGTGCGACAGTTTTGATCGCATTTCTTACTGAAATTGATCACGTGCGATGATGAAAACAATTCCACTCGCACTAGTGCGATAGCTTGAAAATGAGCAGATGCTGTCTCTTTGAGACACAGAGGAGAGATGCACAACTCTGCTTGGAGGGCTCTACATTCTCCAGGCGGGTAGCCTAAATGTAGTCTTAGGTGAGTAAGTTATTGAGTCCACCCTCTCGGGATCTGTGCTTGTGCGGCGATTCTAGCGCCTAAAAACTTCACCATCGGTAATAACCGGAAGGAGACGGCTCTTAACATTAACGCGGTTAAGTTAACGCGTGTGCAAACAACATTTCCTGTGCGCCTTCACATTAAAACCCTGTTACTAGCCAAACGTGAGTTGACTTTTATTTTGAAGCCGGTAAGAACAGGAAGTTAGCGCTTCAGCTAGTTAGCTAGCTTGAAAGGCAACTCATTCAGCTGCAGAGAAAAGTCAACAGTAGTCTATTTAAACAAAGTTTAAAATAAGCCACTGAAGAACTACTCCCAACATATTCACAACAACCTATTTAATTTATCCTAAATTGTACCAATATGTATACTTATTTATTTAATAGGCTATGTTTAATGTTTTAAAGTTTGGTTTCATCCACAACATTGACATCAGCAAAGCGCTCACCCACACGACGCCACACACGCTGTCTGCCATCTGCCCTGAACAATGTAAACCGAGATTCATCTGTGAAGAGAACACCTCTCCAACGTGCCAGACGCCATCGAATGTGAGCATTTGCCCACTCAAGTCTGTTACGGCGACGAGCTGCAGTCAGGTCAAGACCCCGATGAGGACGACGAGCATGCAGTTGAGCTTCCCTGAGACGGTTTCTGACAGTTTGTGCAGAAATTGTTTGGTTATGCAAACCAATTGTTTCAGCAGCTGTCTCAGTGGCTGGTCTCAGACGATCTTTGAGGTGAACCTGCTGGATGTGGAGGTCCTGGGCTGGTGTGGTTACACGTGGTCTGCGGTTGTGAGGCCGGTTGGATGTACTGCCATATTCTCTGAAACGCCTTTGGAGACGGCTTATGGTGGAGAAATGAACATTCAATGCACGAGCAACAGATCTGGTAGACATTCCTGCTGTCAGCATGCCAATTGCACGCTCCCTCAATGCTTGTGGCATCTGTGGCATTTTGCTGTGAGACAAAACTGCACATTTCAGGGTGGCCTTTTATTGTGGACAGTCTAAGGCACACCTATGCACTAATCATGATGTCAGATCAGCATCTTGATGTGGCACACCTGTGAGGTGGGATGGATTATCTCAGCAAAGCAGAAGTGCTCACTATCACACATTTAGACAGATTTGTGAACAATGTTTTAGAGAAATGGTAATATTGTGTATCTGGAATGAATTTTAGATCTTTAAGTCCATCTCATGAAAAATGGGAGCAAAAACAAAAGTGTTTCGTTTATATTTTTGTTGAGTGTATATACAAAACATATATAGATATTATTTTTATATTTGTATGGGGAGAAATAATTCTAAATCAGCAAAAAATTGCAATTGGCAGGTTAGATTATTTTGTCTAAATTGCAATCAGTGCACCCCTATTAATTTTTCTACAATTATTACTGCACACACTAGGATATAATATTAATTGAGAATCTCAAACAAGACCAAGATGACATGCTCAAAGGTAATTAGAGCGAAATGCAAGGGTTAAGGTTATGCAAGTTTTCGATCATACTTTGTGTGCTACCGAATTTATTTTTGTGCTACTGAATTTTTTTGCTTGCTAGCACC
Source organism: Hyperoplus immaculatus (assembly GCA_949357725.1). NCBI lineage: Eukaryota > Metazoa > Chordata > Actinopteri > Uranoscopiformes > Ammodytidae > Hyperoplus > Hyperoplus immaculatus. Next base: position 11,754,408 of record OX442367.1, read on the forward strand.
AGTGCTACCACCTAAAAAAATAAGCGTACAGCCCTGATACTAGGGATGGCCATTTAGAATTTTTTCTTTGACCGGTTAACCACAAGAATTAACGGTTATTAACCGGTTAACCGTTAAGATTTAATGTAGCCTATTTATAGTGAAATACATGAAACATTATAGCAGGGCTCCCGACCTTTTTTTGTTCTAAGGACCTGCATATTAATTTAAAAACAATTCAGGGACCAGTAGCCAATTTAAATGCCTACATTTTGACATTCACACGTGACCTTGTCTCTTGTGAGAAGAGGTCTAGTATGCGAATGTAGGAGCAGAAAGTGAAATAAATAAGTGACTGAAAAGGGACATTTACACGCACACATACTCAGGCTTAGGGGATGGGTAGCCTACCGAAACCCGGTGCTAAATAGTGCTGAGCACTGGGCAACATTTTGAAAGGCCGTAGTAGTATTGATAAGCTCCAACGTTATCAGTACTGCATAATGGTACTTTACGTTTTTGTTTATGACGGATTTTCGCTATTGATCCTTGCACACAAGCATGGCAGACCTCTCTGTGTCGGTGCAGGGGCAGGCACTCACTGCCTGTCTGTCACTTTCTCACAATCACTGAGACAGTGATAGATGCTGGACAGCATCCACCTCAAGAAGGCTAATGCTAGCGCTATGTTAAGCTAGCGGGAGCCCACGCTGTTAATTAAATTATACAAACACGTGGCAGGGGAGTGTTGTGACCATAAGTTGTGACTGGCTATCTTTCTGGGAGCATACCATGGACCTATTATAAAGTTGAGAGTAGCCTACACAACACTTTTCATTCAATACCGACAGTTGGCATTCTTACATCCGGTTTAGCGATATCAAAATAAGAGTCTGGATTTCAGAGAAATTAAGATGAATTAATTTGTTTTAACCGTTTAACCTTTAGTATTAACCGGTTAAAGATCTTCTTAACGGTTAACCAGTTAACCATGGACATCCCTAATCCATACTAATGGTCCTCTCCTCCTCTCCATCTGCAGAAGAGGGGAACCACTGCTCCCAAAGAAAACATATATCTCACACACACCTCCTTCCCAGCCACTTCTCAATAGCTAATTTTCGCTCTTTTCTGTCCCTGAACCTTTCCAATATTAGATATGGACGAGTTCTCTACTCTCCTTCCCTCTGCTCCTGTTCCCTGTTTGGCTGTAAATTAGGCCTAATTGGCTGAGTAGAGTCTAGCTGCAGCCCCGGAGAACAATACTAAGTCGGGACGGGAGTACTGAGTCGGGCCGGGAGTACTGTGTCGGGGCTATAGTGGCCTATCGGTCTGCGATCTTTTTTATTTTTTGACGTGACCTTCTCAAGATGGCCGCCGCGGTGTTCCATTAGCCGAGTGGAGCTAGCGCCGTGGCTAATCTAATGTTCTATCTATATTCGAACCTCTCCCTGTCCCCTTGCCCTAACCCTGACCACCCAGCTGTGATGCCTGAACATAATCTAATGTTCTATATATATATATTATAACCTCTCCCTATCCCCTTGCCCTAACCCTAACCATCCAGCTGTGATGCCTGAACTTAATCGCCAAAACAATATAATTTGTCTAAATAACGTTCGAAATGTATTTGTATTTTCTTCCGCCCCGACTCAGTACTCCTGGCCCGACTCAGTACTCCCGCCCCGACTCAGTATTGTTCTCCGGGGCTGCAGCTGGATACTATTGAATTGGCTGGGAGTAAACCCTCCAAGCGGCCTTCGCATGTCACATCATCAACTGCGAAAACCTCTAAGCTGACCCGGGGGCTCGGTCTCTGTCTTTTAAAAAAAAAAAAAAAATTAAGATTTTTTTTGGGCATTTTTTTATGCTTTATTGATAGTGTAGAGACGGAGTTGAAATGGGGCAGAGAGGGGAGTGACATGCAGAGAATGACCGCGGGCTGGAATCAAACCCGGGTCCGCTGCTGGCCGAGGCCCATGGGGGGGACGCCCTACCAACTGAGCTAAGGGCGGCCCCTTCGGTCTCTGTCTTAAACGGACACAAACTTCCTTATGAGGACCGTCCATGTATTCCCTTGCCACTAACTGATAGACTAGCAAATACTAAACTTACAATAACTATCTGAACTTTGATTTGCTGTCACCCTATCTTGTACCTAAATTCAAAATTTGACCCTGAGCAAAATTTCCAAAATAGCGCCTTTATGGAGCCGCTAATAAGCCAACAATCCAACAATCCAAGCGTATACATTTGTTCTCACAATGATAGAAATACTCTCTTATATACACACACACACACACACACACACACACACACACACACACACACACACACACACTGTTCAGCAAGCTGTTGCCTTTCCACCCTATTGTTAGCAGAGTTCCTTTTCCTGCAGTGTGTTGTTTCTAATTAGACCAAGACAGCCGGCTCTGCCTCATGTGAAGCGTGCTCACACACTCTCACATAAACACACATGCTTCGCCAGGTGTCCGGTTTGCCTACAAGAGTCACCCTTGAGAGTTGAGCCTAAGGGAAGTCAAGCACGCACAGGTGAACTGTGTGCACTGCAGCTTAGGCCAGATAGCAACGTGTGGCTACATTTAATTGGGTGGAATTTTTAAATTCAAGTGCCTCATTTTGACATAACATTTCATAGTAGAAATCACAAGTCGCATGAGCGGTATTATTTTCTACTTGTTAATTGTCATGATATTTTGAGTAAATATGAGACTGCTAATGTAATAATAATAATATGTTTAATTTATATAGCGCTTTTCTCGCACTCAAAGCGCTTGTAGTCCCATGTTGAAGTTGCAGCAGCACTTAAAAGACACACGTTTGTTTAATCTTTACAAAAACTAAAGTTTCCGCGGGTGGCAATATGAGGGACTATTTCCTGTCCAAGTGCACTAACTGGAGTCTCGTCTTACCCTGCAACCATAAATTAAACCTGTCACTCAAAATGACAATGCTTTTCTTTCTTTCAGGTAAGCAGGACTACAAAAAGACAAAGTCAGTCTTAAAGGCTACACGTTTGAAAGCTGAAGCAAAGAAGAACTCCTCTGGATTCAGGGTGAGACTGGCCTGGACTTACTTACTTCCTCTTTAGGAATATTGCAGCCTACATGTCTTCCACTATTTATGCTTGTCTCTATGTCTTGGTTCATCTGTGATTCTGCTTGAGTGTCTTGTTGGCCGACCATCTTCTTTCTATTTGTCCATGCGTCTGTCTGCCTGTTTGAAAGTGTGTTTCACTAGATGACTTTTCAGATCCCAGACTCTACCTCTGTTCCAACTTACTGTAGGTCTTTTGGGAATGTAACTACATCTATGTACCTGTAAATGATGTGACTTGGCCCCCTTGCCTATCCCTTTGAAAATCTGTACAACTGTTGAAAGCCATCGGTGGGGCGGTAGTGGGAGACATAACGCAGCTTTTTTAAAACAAACAACAAATTCAAGGGGTTTCCCTATTCATTTAAATGGTAAAGGAGGAATAGAGAGGGTCAAGCACAAGACAGTGAGGAGAAAAATAAGACAATAAGGAAGTGATGAGATAGATACAGTTGGGTAATGTCAAAGTTAAGTGGAGGTGAGGGTGTTGTGAGCTGTTGTGCAGGCTAAGATGGATGACTCCACAGTTATCACTCTAGCAAACGTGGCATAGCTGTGTATGCTTTTCCTAAATCTTACCAATAAACACTGCCACTATTTCAGGTTCTTCCATATCTTTGCCAGTGGAATGGCTTGTTAATCTACCTTCATAGGTTTTTAAATCCTCTTTTAAATTGCAACGACCAGCATATATAATCATGTCGTCACTGATTGTTATATAGCTGTTAAATGTGAAGAAGTGTAAGAGAACATAATTTAGACAAGTTATTTATATTTTTTGCATGTGTATTTTCCTCTGGGCATTGAAAATTGCATCCACTTCCTCAATTATCTTCAGCTGGAACATAGTACACAGAGATGAACAAATCATCGTGAGGATTACACACACTGGGTGAAATGGTCAGGTTTTAAAATATGCATCTCTTAGACACGCAAGTCCTCATTAGGCAAGTCTTTAATCCAATTAGATTAGTCCATATCTTGAAATATTGATATTGCTTATGAATAATTCAGGGTTTTTTTCACGCCCAAGATGAGGGGAATTTGCAGAGGTCGGATTAAAAATACCTCTGGGACGGGTATATTAAACTGACTTGGCCCCGAGTTCAATTGAAATTCACCCAAAAATGTAATGGATATTTGGTCACGCTTGCTTTCCCATCGAGTCCTTTCAGCGTCGTATATAGTTGTGATTTTTACACAGCTCTGTGATGACAGTGAAAAAGGCCCCGTCTCTGTCTCTTAAGTTGACAGCAGGAATTTTGCTGCCGTTTTTGTAGGCATGTTGCTGTTTGCAAAAAATATATCTTCTATATCCTTTATTTTTCTTTTCTTTTCTCTTCCTCACTCTCTTGCCCCTTCTCATCTCATCTCTTTGGCCATGCCCCTGGTGGAGATGCTGCTCTCAGATGCAGCTGGCATCTCAGAAGGGCCAGCAGACATTGCGGGCACAGAGAATGTGGCAGCTGCCAGGGCAGGCTGTCCTGGGGCTTTTCCTTGTAGCAGGACAGTCTGGGGGAGTTGGCAGGGAAAGGGATGAAGCGCCGCAAAAAAGAGGGAGAACTTCTGTTCCCACAGGAGCAACTGTGTTTTTTGCTGCCCAAAACATTGACCTCAGAAGTGGCGGAAACCACCCACTTGTAGCGTTGTGTGTGTGTGTGTGTGTGTGTGTGTGTGTGTGTGTGTTCTTATACACGGGTCAAGTCACGGTGCGTTTACAGAAGTAACTTGTTGCTGCCTGAATTGAAGTGTGGAAATAGTTCCTGTCCAGCTACTTCAAACCCTGCATGGCGAGGGGTTCGCCAATAAGTAGAGAAGTAGATACTGGCAGGAAGTTGTCTGCAGTCTTCCCTCGGTTTTTGCCCAGAGAAGAAGAAGTGTCTTGGAAGTAGCTCCAGCACACTAGCTTGCCGCTCAGGCAACAAGCATGCTGCCTTGGCTAATTGGCTCACTAGCCTTCTGTTCAGTTCGGCACTGTCTTATTTAACTGCTGAGCTTGGAAAGTTTGGGGAAAAATTGCTTATGGAATTGGCAGAGGATGGAGGCAACCCATAATCACTATCTTGCAGCTGTCATTTGTGGACGTATGTTGTGTGTATTGTAGGACTGGATTTTATTTATATTTACTTTTTGTTTATTCCACCCAATCTTTTCAATTTAATGTTTCGGTAGCAACTGATTTATACGTATATCTTGCAACTATAAATAAATAAATATATAAACTGCTAGTTTTGTCTTGAAGGAGCAATTCTGATGAATGTGTACAATAATTAATGATAAACAGTGAGGAATGACTTGCAGAAATCCTGATTCCCTATGATAAGCTTATAGATGATATGATGAGAGACACGTGCTAAAACAATTAGTCAATTATTTGATGAATTGAATGAAGGAATTTGATAACAAGTAATAATTTTAAGTCATTTATCAAGCAAATGTATATCTCCTCACATGCAAGGTTTTTCTCCCCCTCTGTTTTATAAGCAACTGTTACAGTTGGTCAGATAAAACAAGTAGTAAATTAATATTGAAGGAAGTTAAATAGATAAGTGTGAAGGTATGAATGCTGCAAGATGTGTTCATGATCACCAAGTAAATAAGTAAAAAATTAAAAATAAAATCGTCAGCACCTTTTCATTGAACCAGAATATGAAATATAATCTCATGGCTGGTTATTTATTAGTGTGACTTGTACTTACTTGCCTCAGCCCAAATGCACCAACAGTTGTTTGTAGCTGGAGTCTCTCTGCCACCCACATACAGCCACAGACACACTGGATCTCTCTTGCTTAGTGCGTAGGCACATACAGACTGATGTACACACACACACACACACACACACACACACACACACACACACACACACACACACACACACACACAGACACAAACAAACAAACCCAGGAGGAGAGTAAAAGGCGGACCAGATGAGGGGATGTCTGCTGAGCTGTGGCTTGTCGCCAGGGTGACAGGGACCCAGCTCCCAGCATGCCGAGTGTGCTGCAGCTGCCACCGGTGCTGAGAGCTCCAAATGATGAAGATGATGATGTGCTTGGGCCCCATCCAGGGGTCTCCATCAGAATGTGGGCAGAGAGGCTGTGTCACTGTGTGTGTGTGTGTGTGTGTGTGTGTGTGTGTGTGTGTGTGTGTGTGTGTGTGTGTGTGTGTGTGTGTGTGTGTGTGTGTGTGTGTGGTGTGGGCGTTTATGAGACAAGGCAAGAGTCAACGCAGTGGGCCACTCTCCTTGAGAACAATGATCTCAATCAAGTGCAGGTGCTTCCTACAAGTCAAGTGCTTTCACCAAAACCCCTTCAGTTTGCTTTCAAACCAGCTGTTCTCTTTCTATCTGAAAACTGAAGCAAAGAATGAAAAAATAAAACCTGACCTGGATTCTTGGGTCCTTTTAGTTTCAGCGGCGATTCAACGTGACGATTACCTTGTGTTACTCTAATCAGGATTACATTTTTTTGTTTTTCCCCAAAGTTTTTCAAAGCTGTAAGACAACACACAGAAAAAAGACAGAAATAAAAACAATCAAGCCACCGTGATTCGATAACAGTTCTCTCTTCTGCAAGGCCCAGGCAAAATAGAAAAAGTAAATCAAAGTGGTGGGAGCCTGGCTGGTTAATATATGAAACTAAAGTGCATGAAATTTAAAAGTTTTCCAATTAGGCGAGGACTATAAGCTGTTTGGAGGCTGCCGGGATGTAGATAAAATGTGGGCCGAGGCTAATGAAGACCAATGCCGCTGATGACTAGGCACTACAGCATGTATACAGATAGCTGCGGATGCTGGGACACCTTTTAATTGTCACCAACCCCCTTACCCACACACACACACACACACACACACACACACACACACACACACACACACACACACACACACTTAGCCCCACCACCACGTTTGTGCCGAGCCTTATCTCTCTTGTTTTCTCTCCGTTCTCACTCTTTTTTCAGTCTGTCTTTTTCTCTCTGCTGTTTGGCCGGTGGGTAGCATTTGCAGTCGTCTCCGTGTGTGCGTGCTGCATATATCTATTACCGAACCGATGTTTTCTCAAATTGTAACTCCTGTGTTTTTTTTATTCGCTTCTGTTTATGTTTTAAAACTGTCATGGTTCTCTGTGTTTAGTCTTGTCTTTTTGTTTGCTTATTTCCTATATGCCAGTAACCTTCTATCACCTCAGCCTGTCATATGTGGAATTATGGCTAAACTATGGTTTTAGTTTGACATGGTTCAGGTAGTTCTATCTTGACAAATCCATAAATAGGAGAATAGATATCTTTACAATAATTGAATAATTTTATGAATACGTTTGTGAATCACACAGCTCTGCAAAAAAAAAATCTCTTCATTAATAAATGGAGATGCTCTAAATGACAATATTTTTGGAGGGGGAATTTGAAGAAACTGTTGTCAGGACTCAAACACATACCTTTTAAATAGTCTAACCAGACAGACACATTTGGAGTGGTCTTTCTTTTTTCCCCCCCAGAGCTCTATGATTTGAATTCACCTCACCTTTCTTGTTGTGGCCCAGTTTCTATGGTAAACAAATCAAATCAAATCAAACATTCATTTTTGAATAACCCTACCAATCAGACTGTGCTCGTCTCTCGTTTAAAGCTCTACACGCTCTCTCCAGTTGTTGATTAGAAAGTTTGCTGCTAATGAGTTCTCTTGATAAAGAATAACTGGCATTGTTCAATACTCTTGAGAGACACTAATGAAACTACAGCTGATGAAGATTGGAATCGAGTGAGCGCCTCATAATGAACGGGCGCTCCAAAATCCCATTTTCAAGTTGAATGCCACTCCTCTGGAAAGCCTCAATTACTTTGACAATTAACCAATAGAATATCTGAGGAAAAAAAGAAGAAAAATAGGCCATTTTTGTAGAAAAAGTTTAACCTCTCAGATGTCAGGAGAACAGTGCAGATGGATTTAATTGATAGGTCATAATACTGTGGTCATTCAGTGTTTGGTGTCTGAATTGCGATATTGTTCATTTTGACATTTTTTTTAAATAATAACAATACATTCTATTTGTATAGCACTTTTCAATACATTCAAAGACACTTTACATACAACTGTCAAACCAGCACATTAAAAACAAGTGAAGCAAAACAGTCGTCATATAAAAACCAGAGGTATGTGATCTGCTGTCACACTTTCCTTTTACTAAACTATACCAACCTATGAAAAAAAAGATAGTGACCAAAAGCTTGCAGCTGAACCTCAAATTAACCTAAGGGCCAGAGAAGGTGCTGTTGCATTCTATTTGAGCATTTTCTTTGACTTGATGTAAACATGTAAAAGAAATTAACATGTATGCTGTTACACATTTGTTGATTTAACTTCAGTATATTTAGCGTCAGCATCACCTGAATCAACCTGCTGTAATTTCATCAGGTAACAATTTCACACAGCGCATCTCTCAAAGCAACAGACTGTTTGTGTCATTAATGTGTAAATGGATCCATCAGAGTTAGAACACCTACTGTGGGGATCTGGTTTTAGAAACCGTTTCTACACAAATGCAGGTCCATTTTAAAGGTCACATATTATGCTAAATGCACTTTTTAAATGTGTTCTAACATATCCATGGGTCCACGGTGTGCCTAGAGACTGCCAAAATATAAAAAAAATAACAATCTCTCTTTTTCTCACTCTCCCCCTTTTTGAAACCCCCACCCCTCCCCCCCAATGTACTCCAGTCAGAATTCTCCTCGTTTCTGACTTCACAAACTGGAAAGCCAGAAGCTTCCACTGTGCAGCCCACACCCCTATTTCTTATTGGTCCACGGCCCTGACAGACAGAGGGCGAGGCGTATCTGGCTTCGCTTCCGGACAGGGGGCGGGAGGAGCTCAAAGATTGTATATTTACGAGGGGAGCTGCAGCTCTTTTGAAAAAATAGGCCATTGTGAGATTAGCTGAACATCAGCATAGTACAATAAATTATTATATAACAATTAAAGAAAAACGTATTACGGACCACTAAGACCATATAATATGGTGTATAATAGTACCGAAAAGTGTATAATATGGGAGCTTTAAAAAGAAAACTTGAATGTGCCTTCCAAAGTACAAGCAGTGTCAAAGTGCTCAATCTATTTCTGACATCTCGCCAATACCTGTTCTATAATGCCTGTTTGGACATTTGGACTGCTTCAATATGTGGAAAGCTATTTGATGCATTTGAGCATCTTTGTATGTAAAACATATTTTCTCCTTTAATGGCTGAAATAAAAGTGTGATAATTGACACTTTTATGATCACATTTCTCTTTCAAAAAGCACAAATTACAGATTAAATATTTAGTATTTACTTTTTACTTTTCAGAGCAAGCTAAGGAACAAGTCAGATGGGTTTGAAAAGAAAAGTCTGCGAGGAATGCAGCGAATTTAGATGAAAGGAATGACAATAGGGGCTTATTATAGACATAACAGGGAATATAGACAAATATAGACTTAACAGCCCTGATAAATAAGCACACTAGTAACAGTACTGTGCAAACACATTCAAAGGGAGTAGAGCTCCTCCAGAAAGACAGACAGACAGGGGATCAGGTACTGTATATACTGTTTATTAATACTAATAAGACAGTTTCTTAAAACCCTATTGTCTTTTTCTTTTTCAGGATGCATTCCTTGTCATCGCAGCCATCCTCTTCTTCGTCCTCTGTGTCTACGCTTTCTTCTACCTCAACCTGAGCACCGAGCTTAACCTGGACCTGGATGTGGATTAACAGGAGACTTTTTCTTGATTAAGAATGACCAAATACAGTCAAAAGGTTTGTATGTATAAAGCATTTTGGGACTGCTCCGGTCGGCACAATCCTTCAGCCTTCAAACACACTTTTTGGTGACGCAGTGAAAATGAACTGCCTCTTCAGGAGAAATAATGCAATTCATCAAATAACTAATAATTCAGCCTTCTATCTAGACACTTCATTTCCTCTTTATTTTTCTACATTGGAACACTAGATGAAACTGTTCTACTTTTTACGGTGACACTTGTTGCACTGTGGTTCTACATCCATAAATGTTACTTTCTTCTTCTTTTTTTTGTACTACACTAAGCCTTGATCTGTGAGCGCAGCCTTGATTCATTTTCCCTGAAAACAAGATGGGACTTCTTCTATAACTTTGTTGAAAAATAATAATAATCTACATTCGTCAAACAAAACAATCCTTTTTTTATTTTTTTAACACAAGCCTTCCGAAACTACAGTGGAGAGACCAAGAGATCTCCTGCTAATCATATGCTGTGGAATCACGTCCCACTGTTGTCTCTCCGCTAATAGAAAAAATGTAAATGTCTTCCGCTGCTGAATCTCTCCTCTCCTCTCCATCCAGACAAACACTGGCCTCACATTCCAGTGCACAAACCATCTCTCTCCTCTCCTCTGCCGGTTATATCTGGAGATCACAAAGTGTGAGATTAGTATCCGACAAAAGCCCCTCGCCCCTGATTAAATGATGTGTGCAGAATACAAATCAACACATTGTACCTGCCTACGCATACGTGCGGCACGAAGAGATAGACATCCGGAGATATTTGCATCACAAATATGATCCTGTTCTTTCATTTGAATGGAAATGACATAGATGAGACAATGCCCTGAATAGAGGTGAGCCTGTATGTTTCTCTCCTTAACGCTTTGTGCACTAGTAGCGCTATAGGTGCAGGGACCATGACCTTCCACTAACCATTTCAGTCCAAGCGATTCCACTGTTTGACATATTCTTTGTTAGTGCAGAGTCAGCGGCTTTTATTAAGTCCAATTTCTATTCTTTTGTGTGTGTTCAAAATTGCACCTTTTTTTACATCACTTTCTATTCCACATTCTCCCAGTGCACCCCAACCCCTTATCAAAAGCAATTCATGCGATGTTTAGGATATGACCTATATATATATATATATATATATATATATATATATATATATATATATATATATATATATATATATATATATATATATATATATATATATATATATATATATATATATATATATATATATATATATATATATATATATATATAGGTATATATATATATATATATATATATATATGATCTCTCATGTTTTTTTTCTTCCCCCCAATGAGTCAATCCGTGCCTGACGTTTGTTCTGTGGCCGACTTGATTTCTCGAAATGTGAGATGGATTGTGAGTTTTCGGTTTCTTCCTTTTTTCTCCCATGACCTTTGCCCCTCTAGTAAAACACTACATGTCTAAGAAAACCATTATGATAAGCCATTCATCTGGCCTTGGTACATCATCAACCCCACCCCCCCCCCCCCTCCTCCAACACAGCCAGTCACTTACATGTGTAACAATAGGTAGCCCATCCTAATAGACCTCCATGACACATGGAACCTAACAGGTCACCATCACCAATCTACAGAGCTCTGACATCAGCACCTTGGAAGGGATGTGGGAACACAACCTATTTATTCGGACCTATGTTTGCCAGGACGAGATGAAAGCTTTTTTCCCCACAATAGCGTAGTGTTGAGTGCTAAAATTTAATTTGTTTGTATGGTGTATACAAACATGTTACAGTGTTATTTGCATAATGATTCGATGCTGGGACACAGTGTGATATGAATTGTGATATGACTATACATTATTGTTTAATTGATTTCGGTAAACTGCTTTTTTCGAAAAATCTAAATTATGAATTTTTTTGTAAAGGAAAATACAAACGATGCAATATTATGTGACAGAAGATTAAAGGACTGTTTTGGTATTTTGATACATTTATTGGATTGCATGTTAACTGACCATGACAGCAAAATGAGCACGTTGTATTATACATTTTGTGGATTTTCTACTTTTCACAAACAGCCAGCAGCATCAGAACGCTTGAACATAAACAAGCCCATTTATGATGTAGTTATAATGATACCTTCACATATTACATATTGTTATTATAATTATTATTGGTATTGTTGTTGTTGTTATTACTATATAAACAAAATACCATCTAATCAGGCATTGTATACATTAGATAACTCCGTTGACATTATCTTTACCAGCAGTCATGTTTTACACCTCTTCATCCCTGCAGGTCTACATTTAGCTGTTATATGCAGGTGTTGTCGTTAACTTTGAGTCTTAAAAGTTAATGAATGGAAAAAAAACCTAGTGTCCATTTACTTTTATGCTTGCCATTATTTCTCTTCGATTGCTTCTATTCTAGGCTATAAACAACTATGTCCTAACAGTAAAGGGTTATTAAATTGTATCGGCTATAGTAACATTGGTCTACATGTCATTTCATGGCCTCTCCTCAATTGTTAGGGAGGATGACTGTGTGCCAGTGAGGATTTTGACACAGTGAGGTGCTACACAAGCACTGTTGCCACTAAGATATTTATTGAGCACGACGTCAGACCTATCACGTGACCTATCCGGCGCTAATCTAAAGGCGTTTCTCAGACTTCTGTGCATTTGCGAGTCGAAAAACATGAAATTAATCAGGCAGTGGCATTATATGAGCGTTTGGCACGACCTTAGCAGCTTTCCACGGGAGTCAAATGCACTGAAGCTTTACCTACCTTACTGTGACAAATGAGCTAGACACCGTACGCCCAAATCCTACCCATTAGTCATGTGAGGTATGTCACCAAGAGTAATTATACTTAGCCTGAAACTTGCATATGCAACAACACACACACACACACTCACACTCACACTCACACTCACACTCACACACACACACACACACTCACACTCACACTCACACACTAAAATGTTTGACTTTCCCACACTTTATAGTGAGTAGGAAACATGTATGGCTGTTTACTGAGACATGAATCATAATTATGGTTGCTGTTGAACCCCACATTGCATGTGTAGCAAGCTAAAGGTCTGGCTCTCATGGTATTCACTTTAGACATAAACAAACACGTACATTTTGTCACACATTCTGTCTGTAGCATTACGTCATGTGAACATAAATGCACGTTGACCTCAGTGTACTTTCTGTTTACTTTCAAAGATGACTTTGGTGCCATTTTGTGTGTGTGTGTGTGTGTGTGTGTGTGCATGTATGCCAGTATACTGAGGTCTTGTGCAGCCGCCTTTCTCCTGACTGTGTGTGTGTGTGTGTGTGTGTGTGTGTGTGTGTGTGTGTGTGTGTGTGTGAGAGTGTGTGTGCGTGCGTGCATATATTCTCAGTATTCAGCACCGTGCCTGTGGCCTTGCTCCAGTGGAGCGCTCAGTCTCTCTGACGGACCGGTGAGAAGTGAGGAGGGTCAGTCCCGCCAGGAGCTCATTTAGACCCCTATCTCTATCTCTCTCTGACACACACACGCACACACACATAGACACACACAGTATCTACAAGTATCTCTGACAGGGAGACTCATCGCCCCCCCCTCTCTTACACACACACACACACACACACACACACTGCTGTGCTCCCATTAGGGAGATATAGTGAGACGACAAGACTGATGATGCATGTCACAAAGTACTATACTGTTAGTCCCACACGTAATGCGCCCCCCTCTTTCGCTCTCCCTCCCCATATTTCTTCCCCACTCTCATTGATTTGCTGCTTAACTGGATTTCTTTCCCTGCTTCTGCAATTTTGCTTAAAGATTAAAATATGTAGATTTATATCATGTAAAAGACGTTTGTGCATACACCCAGAGTAACTGATTGCGATTCCATATGCAGTGAATGATTAAGAATAGTGTTGTGTTGTTACACAATAGTTAGGGTTAATAGCTATTTAGAGTTCTGAATAGTTTTTCATACAGGTCTTTTGTCTTATAAATTATCTTCCCAACATCTACTTCATTACCAAAATGCATATTCCTGCAGACTTAGACATGACCAGCATGTACAGTGGCTTGCAAAAGTATTCATATCCCTTGGAATTTTGCACATTTTGTCACATTAAAACCACACACGTACATTTATTTTATTGGGATTTCATGTCCTAGACCAACACACAGTGGTGCATCATTGTGAAGTGGACTGAAAATGAAATATGGTTTTACATTTTTTTTAGAAATAAAAAACTGGACCCCAACAGCATGATGCTGCCACCACCATGTTTCACGGTGGGGATGGTGTGTTCAGGGTGATGTGCAGTGTTAATTTTCTGCCACACATTGCACTTTGCGTTAAGGCCAAAAACTTCAATGTTGGTCTCATCTGACCAGAGCACCTTCCTCCAACACTTGCCACAAGCCATGCGGGGGACACAGCATATTCAGATGAGACCAAACTTTAGTTTTTGGCCTGAATGCAAAATGCAATGTGTGGCGGAAACTAACACTGCACATCACCCTATACACACCATCCTCACCGTGAAACATGGTGGTGGCAGCATCATGCTATGGGGATGCTTTTCTTCAGCAGGGACATAGAAGCTGTTTAGAGTTGATGGGAAGATGGATGGAGCCAAATACAGGACATAAAACCTGTTAGAGTCTGCAAAAGACTGGGGTGGAGGTTCACCTTCCAGAGGGACAACTAGCCTAAAAATACAGCCAGATCTACAATGGAATGGTTTAAATCAAAGCATAGTCATGTGTTAGAATGGTCCAGTCAAAGTCCAGACCTCAATACAATCGAGAATCTCTGGAAAGACTTGAAAATTGCTGTTCACAGATGATCTCCATCCAATCTGATGCTAAATCTGAAGCTCAAAGTATCTAAAAAAAAAAAGAATGGGCAAAAATGTCAGTCTGTAGATGGGCAAAGCTGGTGGAGACCTTCCCCAAATAGGTTTGCAGCTGTAATTGCAGCGATAGGTGGTTCTACAAAGCATTGACTCAGGGGGCTGAATACTTTTGCACGCCACACTTTTCAGTTTTTTATTTATAAAACAAATTTAAAACCATGTTTCATTTTCATTCCACTTCACAATAATGCGCCACTTTGTGTTGGTCTATCACATACAATCCCAATAAAATAAATGTATGTGTGTGGTTATAACACGACTAAATGTCGAAAATAGCAAGGGGTATGAATACTTTTGCAAGGCACTGTAAACGCTGAACTTGACAGTAATACGTTGGTGTTAAATTATCTGGCCGACCTCTGTTGCCCGTGTGTCTGATATGAATGCATTAGCGGGATTGTGCTGTGCGGTGGATTATAAACTCCCCTGTGCTTTGTGAGGTGTGTGGTAATGCCGGACTTAGTGAATTCCAGGGTGAATCAGATCCTCCCATCGCCACCTTAATCCCTGATGCGATTTCTAATGACACAGAGAGCGAAGGACTCCGGGGGAGGGGAGCAGAGAAGAGCAGAGAGGGCAGGTAGTGACTGAAAAGTTGCCTGAGAATATACTCCAAAATTGTAAGAGGTGAGGGAGAAAACTATATCTAAATTACTCTAAATACAGTCCCGATTGGTCTCTATGTTAAAATATTTGGAGGGAATAAGCATGTTTGAGTTTTGGCTATTTCGTGTGTGTGTGTGTGTGTGTGTGTGTGTGTGTGTGTGTGTGTGTGTGTGTGTGTGTGTGTGTGTGTGTGTGTGTGTGTGTGTGTGTGTGTGTGTGTGTGTGTGTGTGTGTGTGTGTGGTTTGTTTACAACCGCCGCATCCATAATCAGCGTGCCATGAGCGGATGGGGCAGGTGCTCAACAGGTGCGCTCTCTGATACCAATCCCTCTCCATTTGCCTGTCTGTCCCTCCGTGTTTGCACACGCTCATTGTGTTCTTCATAGAGGAACACCTGGGCTCTGCTGTACCTGGGCTCGCTGCCCAGTCTTGTGTCTGACAGCACACACACACACATATATATTGGAACAGAGCCAGTTCCTGTTACTGGCTGAAGCAGGAAGCAGCAGCTGACATCCTATCCTTCAGCTCCCAGGAGTCTCAACACCCTGAGTAAACCATCCAAGTCCGACCCACTTGAGACTGACTCACCTGAGAGTCAGGCCTCTTGTATACATCAGTTATTTGGACTCTGTTAGCACATTAAGCTAATCAGTACCGTGTACTTATGTTGATCTCTCTAAGGTTGATTCTTTCAGGCATCGATTTGTTTTGCCTTTTCAAGTTTATAATCTCAACAAAAGCTACAGTATGTATCGAGCTAAATTCAAATAAGATTCAGTGGCAACTTGGCTTGTCTGTTTAGATCTGAGTACCTTTCCAGGCCAATACAGATGGGGGCTATATATTAAGTCTATTAATAAATAAGCAAGACAAATGAGCAATCCTTTGTGTTGTCCCAGAGACTTAAAAGGTGTATCTCGGAAGTATGGGAGGGAGAGACAAAGTGATACCCATCAAGACAAATGAAGCCTCCAAGAAGCAGAGCAGTGTTGCTAGCTGTGTTTTTCGCAATGGTTTTGCTTGGCTATGCACCGGTGAGCGTGGGATTACCTGAGGGAATATCACCAACATGTTGTCTCCCGGTTCTTTTTGGTTTCTTGTGGAGCTTATAGGAAGTAAGGAGATCTCAGCTTCCCCCTTCTCTCTCTCGTTGAGTCACTGTTCCAGAGAGTAAGCACGCACTGATGAATGCATTCAAGGGAACTTGTGGCTCAACTGATTGTTTCTCAGACGGCTAGCTCTTCAACCATTACTTAGTTTTAAAATAAACTTCAGTCATTTAATATTGTAATTAAAAAGTTTAAATGTTCTTGTTTGAATGTTTTTTTTCTAGGGGTATATTTCCCTCATTGAAATGTATGTGCTAATGTTGGTAAAGCAGTTATGTTATTTTTTTTCAACCACTGAAGGGTATCAGACAATACATATTATCAACCATTAAAGTTGATGTGGCTAATGTGTTATCCACCTGACAAATGTTACTCCAATGCTCACTTTCTTTTAACTCTGGGGGGGAAAATTTGGCTTATTAGTTGCTTTAATGTTGCACTGTTCACCAGCTAGTCGCTAAGTTTGTCTATCTGCCAGCCGTTGCTCAGCAGATAACAAACAGTGTCAAGAGTTTTGTCCCCGCAAAAACAGCAGCTACATGCAGA
This sequence comes from Hyperoplus immaculatus, assembly GCA_949357725.1. NCBI lineage: Eukaryota > Metazoa > Chordata > Actinopteri > Uranoscopiformes > Ammodytidae > Hyperoplus > Hyperoplus immaculatus. The sequence goes on from OX442367.1 coordinate 11,771,482, forward strand.
AGCTATAAAAGCTCAAAGGAGGTGTGGGAAGCTGCTGAGTTGGGTAAACATCTATGTTTGTTTATCACTCTGAATGATTTAGTTTGAATTGTACGTGATAGGTAACATAAAAATATGAATGAGTGCAGCTTTAAAATAAAGAAATAAAACACTTAACTCTTATGAATATTTAAAACAATGTCAGTTACACAGAAATTGATTTCAACCTCGGTAAGTAATTTTTGTATTTATTTTAAATTTTTTGTAAACCAAAGCCCCAACAGAAAGATGATGAACAATTAGCCATCTTTCATCTTCACGTTTCACAGGCACAGGGTTTGACCTGGGCAGGATACCAAACCCCATGGGAACAACACATTAGCCACATTAGCAACATAACCCACATCATTAGCGGTGACATTTTAACGGGCTCGAAGCAGCAGTCGCTTTGTTTTGGCAACAGCGTCAATGGCTGATGATACATGGTTGAGGAAAGATGGGGGCTATCAGTCTTTCTGTTCACCTCTCCACCTCGTTCCCTTGTTCCCGCTTTCCGGGTCAAACAAACCAATATCGCACTGATATCGCATGACACAGGGGGGGTAACGAGCCTGAACGCACTCTCAGTATTTCGGGGCACCCTGTTGTGTGTCTTGTTGTCTGTGTCTTTATGTGAGAATATTGGTGCATACCGTTTTTTCTATTGTCCCTATATCTTTTATCTGAGCAAGCAGGCCAATGAATGACTTGGCTAAGTCTTCAAGGGAACATTGTTGACACTTTCACATGAAGCAATGGAGAGCTCCTAGGATCACTTTCATTACATTCAAGGTAATAAGAGGGTCATGGTGAACTATTGTTGATTTAGAATAGTCCGAGCCACAGGATCTGTACCCCCGGAGGCAAAAGGAGAGCAGGCACCCATACATAATACACACTCTTTTTCTTTCTTTCTTTCTTTCTTTCTTTCTTTCTTTCTTTCTTTCTTTCTTTCTTTCTTTCTTTCTTTCTTTCTTTCTTTCTTTCTTTCTTTCTTTCTTTCTTTCTTTCTTTCTTTCTTTCTTTCTTTCTTTCTTTCTTTCCCCTTCCCTTCTCTTTCTGTTTCCCACAAAGTCACACAGTGCCCCCTCTATTTGCACACCACTGTCCACTCACTCTCTCTTTTTTGTCCCCTCAAGCCAGAGGTTACCAGAGGTCAAGGCAGATAACTTTCAGTCAGAGGGACTTTAGAGGAAGAAAGAGGGCCATTCAGAGAGAACTTTTATCTTCTTTCTTTTTATACATAAATATACTATATCTATATCTATATCTCTGTCATGCCAGTGAAAGCACTGTTCTGTGTTTAGTACACTGCACGGCCTTGTAATGATGATTTGTGGTATTCCCGGGACTTTTGTTATGCTTTAAACTGACTCAGCTACGAAAAAAAAAGGAAAAACAATAAACACTACACCAGCTTCTGTGGAGCAAAATGACCATTGCAGCTTTAAGAATTTAATGTCATCCTACAGAGATTATAAATTCAGAAGTATTAGTGTTGGGAAAATTGGCTCAACCCCTACAAATCTGCTTATATCATCAAGATGTGCCTCGAAGTCATTGTGTAGTCAAGAAGATATAAGTTATCACAGAAGAATCAACATCACCTGACAGGTGGCTATCCGGGTGACATGGCAGTTTACACAGGTGTCAACTATCCAAGGGTGAAAAAAACCCCACTTCCTTTGATATTTGCATTTGACTTCTAAAAATCCTCCCTTAAAACACACACACAAAGAGAGAGAGAGACAGAGAGAGAGAGAGAGACCTTGGGGTTGAATTGGCATTTACAAAGACAGGCCTTATACAAATACCTTTCTGAAGGAATACTCTTAAACCTAGTGGGTGTCATCACATTGACGTAACATCAGAGGTTATGATGTGAGTGTGCAAGTGTGTATGTGACACCTATCTTGACCGCAGCTGTTTTTAATGATGGGATTAAAGTATACACACCTGTGGCCTACTTAGTACTTACACACACAGACACACACCCTTGTGGCTGGCGGTTGAGCTGATCCTGTGTTTGTCTTCACACTCTCATTTTCCTACGTCAGACTCCCCACCCCGCTGGACTTCAGTTGATCTACCACCATGTTCACATACTCTGTCTGTTTGAATGTGTCTTTTTTTCAGCTGTCAATGACTTCAATATGCAAACTGCAGCATACCTCCCTCCCTCTCGGTTAAGTTGATCTTTCTACTAAGAATAAGGCAGCTGGCTTCCAAAACAAGCCCACACTACAACATGAATGTTTTCCCTGAATCACAATTTTACATTTTGTCAAGAATAATTTGCCTTATGTAAATATCAGTTCTTCTAAAAGCTGATAATTGTTTGTATTCCCTGAGCCTCAGGGGAAAGTAACAGTCGACTGCAATCACATTTGCCACTGTCACCCCTCCACACTCAAAAAATCCCCCGGAACAGTGTTTTCAGATTTAACATGAAATATAGACCGCAGTTAACTCCCACTACCATTGAATATATACCTGTATATTGTTTAGGTGACGCCTTGACCTCATCATTCCGTCACCTTGACCATGAGAATAAAAAGAGAGCAAAGAGGTCCCTGCAAATCATGGTCCCTGCAAATCAAGTGCTGACTAGGTGTCTAAATAGCTTGTGTGTATATGCGTGTGCATGCAGCCCTGCCACCTGTGACTTATTAAGAGAAGCTTGTTTGCATCTATGTGTACTGGTATGGTGTACAGATATGCAAGTGTTCGTGTGTACGTTTGTGTGTATCTATGTGTATTGGTATGGAATACAGATATGCAAGTGTTTGTTTGTACGCTTGTGTGTATCTATGTGCATCGGTATGGTGTACACTACGGATATATAAGTGTTGATAAATAGAATTGATATCATGAAAATGAGAAATTAGTCTGAAGGAAACATGTAGTTTTGAGTTTGATTTATGACTTGTTAATATTGTTTAAAGAAGTGGGGTGGGATTGAACAAGTTTTTACTTCTTCCCACCCCTTTTCAAATATGTTGTGGCATTTTTATAGAGTGCTTGGCGGCCTTATCAGTGCAGGAGTCACTAGGGCTGACTCCTGTTGATGCATTTTTATTATTGTATTGTTGTTGCATATTTGAAATAAATCATTCATTGATTCATTGTGGTTTAGTTTTTTTCCCTTTTCTTTGTCTGTTGATGCTGCTTAAATTGGGGTTTCCCTGGTCCCCACTCCTGCTTCCGCCCTGCCCCTTCAATCCTGCTACACACAACTACACACACACACACACACACACACACACACACACACACACACACACACACACACACACACACACACACACACACACACACACACACACACACACACACACACACACACACACACCTAGCCCTGACCACAACCTTTCCTCCCCTAACCACAGATAGTGTGAAAGGGGGGGTGAGCCAGATGGATCCCAGGCCTCGACACAAGCCAGTACCAGGGTGAATCTTGCATACTTGCCCCCTGACTCACCCCCCGAGCCTGGGGTGAGCTCCTCCAGCTTGCCCTCCCTCCTCTGTCTCCCACACACCCCGTCCTTCCTGGCTCGCCTATCTATCCGTCTCACCTTTGAGCGTCTTTCTCCTTTTCCCCTTGTGTGTTTTGTTCTTCTTTTCACCATCTTTGCTTTCAGCCATTTTCCTGTTTTTTTCGCTGACATCAACAACCTTATGTGACAGTTTTATTAGATTTGATATGTCGTTCACATTACTTTTTGCCATAAAATCGTTTCTCCTTTTTTTTTCTTTTCTATTAATGACTTTAATCATACATGATAATGAGATGCATAACATATGGAGGAATATTTTTAATTAGCCCGCACAGCTAATTTGCAGGTTTCACACTTGGTTGTCGTGTCACCTTGCCGGTTTGTCTAATTTTATCACATTGTTCTTTAAATGAATAAAGACTCTGCTCTTGTCCAATGAAATCAAATAATAAAACATTCCTAAACTGAAACTCTCCCATATTGGTATGCTTAAGGTTGCAGCTTTAAGACATTATTTTATACGGTATAGTGTCAGTGAAGACAATTGTGACTCATTGTGTGTGATCTGTGTATAATATACAATTGTTACTTCCTGAAATGACCCCTGCTTTGTATAGCATATATAAAGGAAACCCTCAAGGCTGTTAAATGTTCCGTGCATATTTAGGAAAATAATGTAACTATGTTATCTTGCATTTGCTCTAAAAAACACTTATCTTTAAACAAATATGCATTTTTCTTTTTGTTTGCAAACCTATTTTCAGCTTGCAGAAAGAAAATTACTATACAATGGTGGTTTTATTATCCCTATCTGACTTTTTACACTTGTTTTAAGGAATTTACATTTTCAATTCTAACAGACAGTGAATAATACTATAAAGTGTGTATTTAGGGAATTGCTTTGGATAGATGTCTGCTAACCCAGTCACGTACAATCATGTATGAACCTTTGTTGCTCTGCTTGATGTACTGTAAACTGGCAGATCTAGACAACAGTTGTGATGGAGAAAACAAAGGGTGAAAGTGTGTGTTTTCATGCTTCCGTTTTGTGAATGTCTTTTGGCATTAAGTCAGTTAATCGGCATTCATATGTGCGAGTTGTTATGGAGACTCGGTGTTATTTCGATTGATTATTTTGAGGGTACATGACAGAAAGTAAACAATTATCCATATAGGCTTTCACTATACATACCTGCACAAATGCTCACTGGCGGTACACAATGACCATATAAGTCAAGCTGTTTGTTTACGTTAACTACAATTTGCAAATGAAGGCGATTGCTATCATAACCAAATCTGAGTACCACGCACACACACAAACACAGATAAATGGGATTCCTGTTGTGCTCCAATGGTTTTCTTTTGCAGAGCTATGATCCAATTCATCCTCTGCTTTTTGTGTTGTGAAAGCATCAGCTGAATATGAAAAGATGCTCTGAATTTGCCTCTTTGTTAAAAAAATAGAAGTGCAAAGAAGGTAAGATGGCGAATGAGAATATAAACCGTTTTTTTTTACCCAGAGTGCAATTTTTAACTGGAGCCGTGTGCTGCCCACCTCAGCTGCAAATTCATTTTCCCGCAGCGCAAATGATGGCCTATTCATCTCATCTAATGTTGTTACTCTGAGAGGCTGAATTGCATTTGTGGAAAAAGGAATGTATTATGGAGCGCATTCACACATGTTGCACAGACACAAAGAGCACTTAAGAGGGACCCCTGCAACTGCCTGCTCGAGGAAAAGGCAAAACGATTACACCCACTGTTCCCATTATTTCGCCATGACCCCCGCTTGAGAGCCTGACACCCAGATTACTTCTTACAAATCAGTTTAATCTGTATTCACGGGGAACACGCATTCTGTAGGGAGCCTGTGTACAGAGCACCACTTAACTATTACATGCATTCACTTGCACATTGTTGCTCCCCAAGGAAATATATCAATGTATGTCAACTCTTGTCCTTTCAGGCATAAAAAAAATAAAAGATATGAAGATGCCTCATAAGCAAAACACACTTTCCTACTACAGCTTCTGTGACAGAGACGCATTATAACTTTAACTCTAGTGTCCGCAGATTAAATTTAACAGTACAAGGCTCTAAATGACACATCTTGGATGTTCTCCGAAGGCGTTCACTATATTTATTGTCTTACAAATAGAGTATGTCTCCGTGAAAGCAGCGACTCGTGCAAGATATTATTTTACTGTATTGCATTACAAAAACCAGGTGTTATTTGGATGGAAACGTGCAGAAAGAGCATCAGAAAGCCTGGGTTTTTTTCAAAGGACTGACTGTCATTGGTGGTGTTTCTTGGTGTGGAGTGCTCTGGTCTTAACAAAGGCAACACACACAAGTCGTCATGCATCCTATGATCTTTCGCTGTTCCCCTTGCGTCTTGGAAGCAGTTAGCCAAAATTGGCCAAAGTGCTTGTTAAACATACTGTATGTTTCAGGCAGAGAGGGAGGGAGAGTCCCAAGCAAAGCTGCGTGTGAGGCGTGCAGAGGAGTCTCTCCGTTGCCTTTATGGTTGTGTGCATGCTGGCTTTTCTGTGCGGGGCAGGTATGGTGTTGTGCGCTTTTGTGTGCCGTTGTTATTAAGAAAGTAAAACATTGTACGTGATTGTATGAAGCACTCAGCACTGCGTGGGTACTGTACCTGTAAGCATGCCCACTTTCACAGGTGTCTTTGCATATGTGATGGTGTTTACATTCTCTCTCTCTCTCTCTCTCTCTCTCTCTCTCTGTCTCTCTGTCTGTTTGTGTTTGTGTGTGCAGCTCTGCACTCTTTGCCAAATATAATTACGACTTCCCAGGGCCACTTCCCACTGACTGGGCTGGCTCTTGCAGCAGGAGTAGATTGGGAGAAACTAAGGGGCTTATTCACTGGACTATAAAAAGAGCTGTAAACAATCCCACATTGTAACTACTGGGAGGAAAAATAGAGCTGGAACCATTGAAGGAGAGACACCGGGCTGCTTCGGCTGGTTGGCTGGCCGGCTGGCTTGGCTGGTTGTTTGGCTCCGAGGTCGGCTACTCGACTGCCTATCTGGTTAGATGGGTTGTTGGGGAGTTGCCTCAGAGTTTGACAATCCACTGTTCTCTAGACGCCATTGAAGCACTTTATAGAGCAGGAGGAAGTCAGAGGGAGTTTAAAAAAGAGAGAGAGCAAAAAAAGGAGAGATGTTTTTATCCGATCCGACCATCAAAACCTCAAACCAATTCCGACACGATGACACCTTTCCCAGCATGCCCCAGTGCTCCGGCAAATGAAAGAGAAGAGTCATTTCAAAGTGATGCTCTTTGATTTAGCTGTTTTTCCTTCTGCACAGACTTAATCACAGGCTTAGCATAGCGGCTGCACAATGAAACCGTTAGCTGCCTTTGTTAAAAGAAATCTGCTCAAACCAGGCCAAGTTTGCAGCTGTGATTGTTTCTTGGAAGCATATGGAATTGTTATTATCCCAGTTTTGTTTCTCAATGAATAGGTGTTGATTTCACGGGCATTGTTAAAGTCACAATGGAAGGGGTTTATGTGCTTATGAAATTGTAGTTGATGCAGCGGGAAAATACTTTAATCTATTTAAGTTGAGAGCTGTAAAGTGTTTTCGCGCTTTGAGCAACTCGATGGGCAATGCATGGGAAGTCCATTCATGTGATGTGGGGCCGAGTAACCACGGAAACTCAGCTGATGTGTGGACAACGCTATAAGCAGGGCTGGGCCATATGGGTAAAGGTAAAAATCGTCAATACAATATAAAAATTGTCTCATATCAGTTAAAGGCCTACTTCACCGGTTGGAATATGAAGGTGTATTGAACTCGGAGATCCTATTTAGTATAAATGTGCAAACAATTTTTAAATCGGATCACCTTAGCCTGAGAAAAGGCAGAAAGAGTGTTTTATGGTCTCACTGTCTAACCCTACAGTTTCCTTACTGTGACATCACAGTAAGGGTTAGGATTAACAGGACAGCTGGGCCAAGGGAAGACTAAGGAAAGACTGAGAGAAGAAAAACCTCATTCATTATATTATAATAGTTATTTTATAATGATAGAACGCTGGTTTCGTATGGGTGAAGTATTCCTTTAATATCGATAACTAGATTGAATTATATTACATGTAATTGTTGCAATAAATTAGGGCTGTCAAATTAACGTGTTAATTTCGATTAATTAATCACAGAAAAATGTACGCGATTAAAAAAATTAACGCAGATTAATCGCACTTCTATAATGCCCTTTGACCCGGTGCAAAAGAGGTGGGACGATAGCGGAGCTGCACCTGTAGTTTGCGGACACGGCCCGCACGGGATTAAAGAGTAAAGAAGCAGGGTAAGGGGCCGAGGGCTCTATGGATGTGGGCTGCTCCGGGCAAATAAGCATGAAGGTAGGAATACGTCTTGTGTTATTCTCCGCAGTGTCTGTGCATTATTGATTTAGTGGGTGCCTAATTAACAATGTAGGTTCAAAACAGTATCTCTCAATCTTCCTCCGTGTCTCACTTTTGTTTGCTAGCTGCGACACCCGCCCCCTCTCACTCTTCCTAGCATATGCCTGTCTTTTTTCCTCCTTTGTGTGTGTGTGTGTGTGTGTGTGTGTGTGTGTGTGTGTGTGTGTGTCAATATTTTTGGCTATGAGTAGGACGGTGAATGAGTGCACCTGTGTCAGTGCAGCGCTGTCTGTTGTGAGGAGACAGAAGTTACGAGAGACAGGGGGAGAGAGAGAGAGAGACAGACAGACGAACGGGAGCCTATACAGTTGTTTATAAACAGGCATAAAAGTGTCATATAAGTATGCGATTAATTTAGATGAATTAATCACAGAGCCTGTAATTAATTAGATTAATTTTTTTAATCGCTTGACAGCCCTACAATAAATGTAAAATCTTAATTTCTTTCAAGTTTAAAGGCTTATTTTCAGAGTTCAGAGTAACGCCAAGTAAGTTTACACTTACAGGTAGTTTGCTTTGGTGGATACAATAAACATGGAGAAGGTAAATTAAAGCAAGTCAAAAATATGAATAGAATATTTACAATAAGTATTCAAATATCCCTTATTTAAAAGGGAAAAGCTGTATAATTGTGGAGTGTGCAGAATGATCAAAACATTTGCAAATGATCCCAGTGTGCAGCCTGTAAAGATGTGAGGTAATGTAAGGCATGATTTAGGTTAGGCATGTTGTTAAGGTGACTGATTCGATAGTTTGCTGCTGGGTAGTTCTTACTTTCTGCACATCATAATGGGCGATTTTGTTTCAGATGAGATGATGAAATAGGTTTATGGTGTAGGTTGTGCTGTATGGGTGGTTTAATTATAAAGAACTATTTTCTGAAATTAAAGATTTTTATCAAGATGATTATCGTTATCATTTGATTGTCCAGGCCTAGCTATATGATTACGTTTTCCCATCGGCATAGTTGACAAACCCTGACAAACAATACACTTTAAATCATTGCTATCCACAGTGACTTAGATGAGAGAAAATGTCAAGAGTCTATAAATACAGACAGATAAACTAATATGCCTGTGTTGCTACATCAGTATGCATGGACAGTATTCATAGGGCATTTATATAATGGCCTGCAACCACGTCCAGCATGTAATAATTACGCAAAAGGCATTTGCCTGGTAATGGCACATAATTTCCCTCATCAAAATTCCTCTCAGAGGTGTCCCATTCTGTGGCATATTGATTCAGCCCTAATGAGAGTCTGAGCAGCAAGAAGTTTCACAAAGGTTACTGGCAGTGTTGTGTGTGTGTGTGTGTACTACGCATCAGTAATGATTTAGAAAATAAATTTCTAGTTTCACTCTATCTATCTATCTATCTATCTATCTATCTATCTATCTATCTATCTATCTATCTATCTATCTATCTATCTATCTATCTATCTATCTATCTATCTATCTATCTATCTATCTATCTATCTATCTATCTATCTGTTATGCATGTTTCCATAACTACGTTAAATAAAGTTTTTGCATCTTAAACTCATTTATGTGAATCATTTCCATTCTAGGACTTAAACAAAATAATAATTTCATGAAAAGATAACTACGTCTAAAATAAGCCATCTGAACACACCTGGTTAAAAAAAGCCCAGTCACTGAAGCTATGTGCGCTAAAAGTATTTTCTGCATTTGTGTGACGTGTGCACGTTGTCTATTGGATTACACACACACTGGGCACCAGCCCAAAGATAAGCAGCTCATTAAAACAACCAATGTGTTTTTGCCAAGTCCTCTCAGCTTTGGGGACATTATTCTGCCATTCACACCTCTATCCGGGAGCAGGGGGATATCGTTTACCGTCGCACAACTCGCAGGAGCCACTTATGCGTGAAAGGCAGATGTGTTTGTACTGTAAACAAGAGAGGGGAGAGACGGAGAGTGGTGCGGAGCCCATGCCAAGAGAACCTGTCTGTGTGCCAAAAGGGGGCTGCAATTCTAGACTTCATGAAAAAAATATGGACAGGAACACTGCCTTGCATGAAAGCACAACAATACATGTTTATGTAATTCTTTGCCAGTATTTGTCAGTGGCACACGGCTGCATGCAGCTAGAGACATTGAACACTGTAGCAAATCTAGTGTATCCCTCTTTGTCTGAAGTATGCATTTCTCTCTCTTTTCCTGGCCACCATTGATTTAATATTGATTTACTTTTATTTGTTTTAAAAATTATTGAATCTACAATAAGTCTGTTGTGTTATACTGTTTGAGGAACAATTCCCTTGATCTGGTTTCCAAGCCACTTAACTACAACTGTGTCCATACAAAGCTTCCATTCACTTCACTCTCCACTAAACAATTGTCAACCGCAAATCATTCCACAGTATCAGTGTGCAGATAGGGCCCTACTACTAATTGACATAATGCTCTTGTAAGCTGTGGTTCAATGAGATTTCAGTCTGAAAAAAAATCCTGTCCTCTTTCTCCATGTAAGGTAATTTCAGTCATGCACTGTTTATCAGAACCTTTCGCGACAAGTTTAGACCCAGTTATTGCTTTCCACAGTTCAACATGTAGTTAATCACATCTCTCTCCTGGAGCTATTTCCTTCTCTCCTGGCCTATATTATTCCAATGTTTCTCGCATTCGTCCCTTTTCCCTTCAGATGATTTGTGATGCACACTGCTTCATCAGCAATATGGAGGCAAAGTGGCCGTGCTAGCTGGCTCAGTCCATATCACGGCACATTTTTTTTTCTTTTTTTTTCTCTGACCTCTTAATTTTTTTCCAGTAACAGGCACAAGATACACAACCCACGTAATATGTGGCAATGTAAATTATTATTATTATTATTATTATTATTATTATTATTATTATTATTATTATTATTATTATTATTATTATTATTCATTTTTTCAAGCTGCGCAAATTTACCTGTCATCGGAAAAGAATGGATAGTTTTTTCTGTGTGAGAGTGTGTTCTCACGAGTGTTGTTTGGGAGACAAGGGATATGCTAGCCCAGCTCTGGAAGCCTGGAGAGTGGCACAGCAATATATACAGTCGAGCTACTTAGCAACTTAATTGTTGTCTGCTTTGTGCTCCACGATATATCACAATCCTGAGAAAAGTGGGTTACAACAATTATTGTGGATAAAGACTGAACTCAATTCACAAATTATCCAGGACCATGAAAGTACCAAGGTTGTAAGGATTATTTACCTTTGATAGCATCATAATTGTGTATTTCATTCTGTTAATGACCCAAATCTGAAGTTCCCTATTCTCTTCTTGAATTATTCTCTTTCTGTTTATTTCATAGAAATAAAAGGGGTTTGTTTTAGAGAGGCCACTTTAAAGAGGTGCTCCATTCAATTTAGTATATTGATTAAGATTTAATTAAAAGAATGATCAAAATCACATCTTCCCAATTTCCTGTATTATTTGTATTTCATTTTCAAGCCAACTCTGATATAACCCTGATGACATCACTATGACATCAACAGGATTATATTCTTAGATTTAATAAAGATTACCCAGAGGCACAGGAAACATATTTAAATAGTTTTTACAGGAAGTGAAGAGTTAAGAGTCATGTGTCAATTTTTTCTCAAATCTATTTTTATTTCAGTTACACTTCCAATATCAAATGTTTACATTAACCATTTGTATGATGCATCACTTGTGGTGACTCTCCCCTGACTGAATTTCCATTGACATTTACACACGACACACTGATAGTGGATTCTACATCTATCTATCTTCCAAAATATCAAATATGTTTTTCGTCATTTCATAGTATATGTAGAATGTTCTAGTAGCATACCAATTGTCTGTTCTCAGAAATTAATGGAATAAATATTGCTCAAGATTAGATTAGGCCCACTCAAGCTATGTTAAAATTTGGAATGAAAGAGGATACTTGTGCATTCAGTCCAGTACCGATTTCTTGACAAGCTTTCTCTTCTGCTTTATTTATTAATGAAGCATTTATCCTTCTTTTTAAATGAAGTGTAATAGCCATACATTTCAATTTATTAATGCTGCTCAGTGGCCATGAATTACACAGTGTGGCCCTGACAGGTAGTTGTTGTCGTTATTATTTGATATTTGATCCCATGACTCTGCTTGACAATATTGTGTATTTTTTCGGATTGCCAAACTTTGCACAACAAATCCTGGTCATTTAATTGATACAATTTACCTTTTTTGGAATCTTTTTAGTCCATGTTGGAAATAAATCTCTTGTTGTCTTCACTTTTTAAAATTGAACAACCCGCTGTTTTTCTAGCAGAGGTCTGTATTCTATAATAGAGATTGATAACTTGGCTCAGTAGGAGCAGACTTGAATGATTAACATCATCATAATGTTTCTAAATTGAATCTGATAGCTTTTGTGTTGGTTATTCTGTGTTGGTTTGTTTGCCTGTTTTGTGTCTGCATGTCTGTGTGTGCAATCCCTCGAGTTTGTATTCATCTGTATATATATATATATGTGTGTGTGTGTGTGTGTGTGTGTGTGTGTGTGTGTGTGTGTGTGTTTTGTACTACATGATTATCAGTGTGGGGGAGAGGCAGAGGTGTATGTCGGTGTGAGGGGAAATGTATAAACGACTGGCGACATAGAGAGAAGTGTGGTATGAATGGAGATTGTGCGTGCATGCAGTGTGTGTGTGTGTGTGTGTGTGTGTGTGTGTGTGGGTGTCCTGAACTCTGTGTACAAGAAAGTATACGTGGGAGTAAGCGTAGTGCACACGTGTAGTGTTAATGAGGCCGCACACTTGCTTGTGTTTGTGTGTATGAGTCTGTATACCAGTATATGTGTGTGTGTGTACACACATCTCATCTGCATGGCGCCATGCCCCATCGCTTCCATTGGGGTGTGTGAGAACAAAGACTTTCCATTTCTAGCGCTGCTGTGCCTGCAGGGAAAAGCCTGATCATAATTAGCTGAATGATGAGCCTCCGCCATGCATCGCACAGCAGGCCTGTGGCTGCCTCTCTGCAGCACCCCCTCTCTTTCTCTCTCACTATTCTCTCCATTTTCTCGTGTACCTCCTCTTTTTGCTATTTCTGGCATTGTCCGTCTATTCATTATCTCTCCAATGTGCAGTGTATTGCTCACCATCTATCTTCTCTTCTCTCCCTCTCTCAGTCTGACTATGCCTCCCTCTCTTTGTCTCTTCCTTTATCATTCTTTCTGTTCATTTTATTTCTGTGATCTAACTCAATCTACTTTTTTCTCTTTCCTCTCTCTCTCTCGCTCTCTCCCTCTCTTTCTTAGCTCCTTTGACAAACTCGCCCTTTTTTAATCTTTCATTTCTTTTGAAGCTGGAATAAGTAGGGATGGGACAAGATTGACTTTAAACTGTCTCGTGCAAAATCAGAGCCAGACATGGATTTGCATACTCAAATGCCAATATGCCAGTGTTGAATAAAAAATGGGTGTGATGTTTACAAACATCTCTGAATCATCATTTAACAAACATAAATATGTCCCAGGGGTTATATGTTTTACTATTACTGTGTCAATTATTAATGGGTTAGATAATATGTGCACAGCTTTTGCTGTGTAATTTCAGATTCATGATTTTTATTTTAGATGCTTTTTGTTTTTTGTTACCCCATATAGATTTGAGGTATTTCGAAGCAGCACTAAACTTTGCTAATTTTTAATGTGAGGTAAAAAACTAATACGATACCTTCAAATTGTCTTAGCTCTGTAACACTTTTCATTATCTTTCAAACCTTTTTATATCATAGGAACATCATTAACCAACTAGGATATACAACAAAAAAAGAATTACAACATGCCGCAAAAACTATTCTTTGAGATTTACCCCACATCAGGAGATAAGACACTTTCAATTTGCTCTTCCTCTCCTACCTCGATCTTATCAGTTAATGCAGTCTGGCAATAATTTCCAACATTGTTATATGATTTTTTCCCCCCACTGTGTTTATGACCTAAGAATCCTTAAAAAACCTTTTTCTTACCCCTGCTGCGCTCCGGGCTTGAGTGTTGCCATGTTTGTTGACAGTATCGTGACTTAGGGATCAGTGGAGTTTCATTATGTTGGGGATTATTCATGACATCTGTTCTGTCTACAGCCCTTCCACCGTGATAGAGAGAAGGCAATAAAGGTTTTTCCTCAGCTAACAGATGAAAGGGATACTGTGAAATAATCCAAAGGTGTGTCTTGACTCAAGTGGAAATCCCTGCATCTGGCAAGCATCTGCATGCAGAGACCACTAATTTGTTCGCTCCACACGGTGTGGATGTTTTCATTCAATGAAATGCTAAGTCATTATTTAAAATTAATTCCATTTAGTCTTGAGTGCTTGTTAGCCGTTTTGAGTTAGCATGTGTTTTTTTGATGACACATTAACTGGTATGGTAAGCACTGAGAACAGATGATTTTGTGATTTATTTTTTTGGCATTTCTTTATTTCTTTGGATGGTTCAGTGTATGTGTGTGTGTGTGTGTGTGTGTGTGTGTGTGTGTGTGTGTGTGTGTGTGTGAGAGAGTGTGTGCCACATGAACCAGGAGGGTCTGATGGACCACCAGAACAATATTCTATGAGGTGGCTGCTGGTCAACTCGCTCAAAGGCTTACTCTGCGCCCACCCCACCACTTACACTGACACACAAAAACAAGCACACTTATGCACACCCATTTTTACATATCTCTCTCTCTCTTTCTCTCTCTCTCTCTCACTTCCTGCCTCTCTCCATCTCTCTCTCTGTCTGTGTACCACAACAGGCTAGGCAGATGGCAGCCCCTCGGCCCACCGTGCCAGAAAAAGCATGTGAATTAAAGGTTATACCCAGCAGGTTTGAAGAGCTGCCAGCACTGTCGCGGTGCGGCAGAGGGGGGCCCTGGCCCACCTGCCTCCCAGGCTCGGAGACATCTGGCTGGGCTTTTGTGGAATGATGAGCGCGCCGCCGCCAACCACCGCTACTGTCACCACGAACCGGCACCATGCCGAAAGGAGAAGCCATCATCTGTTCAGTTTTTCAGCTAGCAAATGGACAAATGAGCGGGTGTGTGTGTGTGTGTGTGTGTGTGTGTGTGTGTGTAGGGGAGTGGGAGGTCTGGTTGAAATTGTCCTGAATGTATCCGATTGGATGGAAAGTATAAGGATATACAGATGATCGACGCAAAGTTAGGGCAAAATGCACGCTTCTCTCTTTCTCTCCAACATTAATTTTGTTCTATTAATAAAACACATATGAATCCTGAAATGTCTCCACAGAAAAGTACACCTCCTAATAAACGTACATTTTAAACCTCCATACCCTTGCAAATCAGAACCTCACAAATCTTGGCCTGGGTTTTCCGGGTTGCATAAAGCGGTTGCCAGGTCAGGCCTTCTGTAGACACTGACTGAAACAGACATGTCAGTGGTGAAAGGCTTAACAATACAGCCTGTCTCAAATCTGCCCTTAATTCCTTCCCAATATGTTTCCCCTTGTTTGCTTTAGCTGGGAGCGGAGTGAAACGTTAGGACCCCAAGTAGCTTCACAGATGTTGCAGCATATTTTCTAGACCTGCCAGCACACAGAAGCTCTATCAGGGAGCAAGACATATTACATCCACCTCAGGGAGTTACTGACAGTAATGATTAGAGGTGGTTTGATTAGAATGGCCTTTTGGTTTGTGTGCTTCAGAAAAATACAAAATATTAGATGGCAATAAATAACATAGAATTAACATTATTAATATGTATGACTGACGAGTAACAACGATCCCCAAAATACAAGGCTAAATGAAAGAGATCTTGGTGCTCAACAACAATGCTGAAAAGTATGGGGCTATTATTGTAGCTAAACGTTTGCAAATGTGTATTTGTGATTTGTATTTGCGTTTGCAAATGCGTATTTGTGTATTTGCGATTTGTATTTGCGTTTGCAAATGCGTATTTGTGTATTTGCGATTTGTATTTGCGATTTGCAATTTGTATTTGCGATTTGTATTTGCGATTTGCGATTTGTATTTGCGATTTGTATTTGTATTTGCAAATGCGTATTTGCGATTTGTATTTGCGATTTGCAATTTGTATTTGCGATTTGTATTTGCGATTTGCGATTTGTATTTGCGATTTGTATTTGCGATTTGTGTATCTGCAAATGGTTTTGTGCATGCACACAAAGATTTGTGTGTGTACATGGTTCTGTGTGTAGACACATCTGTAAATTATATTAATTGTGGTTCTAAAAGCTCAAATAGACTAAGTCTTTTTACAAATCTCTTTTTACAAAGCCATGGAAGAACTGTAGCAAAAGTCACGTGGTGTAGCAAAAGTCACGTGTGAAAAGACAGACACGTTGATTGGTCAATGTGTTACAGTGGCAGGACTCTTATTTTGAAAATCCCTAAACCGGATGTAAACAGAGCTTTGGCTATGAACCCATGTGGGCTATGCATGGAGGTGTCGTGGAGACAGAAGGCTAACGGACACCGCAGTTGACAAAGCACTTCAACTTAAAGTAGTTTAAAAGTAAGTATTGATTAACAATTTTCCTTTTTTTTCTTTTCAAGAATCATTCGTTCCTTTGTAAATCTCAGTGATATCGGATACGTTTGCAAAAAGGAATCCCCTCGTGAATGCGTGCCGTGGAAGGACCATATTAGCTTGATGTGAAACATATCGTCACAATAATTATTTTAATAACGCGAGTGAGAGTTTCAACACCGGCAATCGCTTCATCTTCGTCAGTTTTGTCCATCCAGTTGTAAGCCTTGGGTAGCTTCTCTTTTAAATATGTGAACAACAAGACCGCACAACGAGCTCCGACACCACACACACACACACACACACACACACACACACACACACACACACACACACACACACACACACACACACAATTACTTTTATTGTTCGCAACCACAGATTCTTGGAAGAAGGCAAGGTTTGTAGATGACAGGTTGTTATTCGCAGCCCCAAGGTACATTATCTGTATCTGTATCCGATATCACTGAGATTTACATAGGAACGAATGTTTCTTGAAAAGAAAAAAAGGAAAATTGTTAATCAATACTTACTTTTAAACTACTTGAAGTTGAAGTGCTTTGTCAACTGCAGTGTCCGTTAGCACTCTTCGCCTTCTGTCTCCACGACACCTCCATGCATAGCCCACATGGGTTCTGCCGATATCACTGAGATTTACATAGGAACGAATGTTTCTTGAAAAGAAAAAAAAGGAAAATTGTTAATCAATACTTACTTTTAAACTACTTGAAGTTGAAGTGCTTTGTCAACTGCAGTGTCCGTTAGCACTCTTCGCCTTCTGTCTCCACGACACCTCCATGCATAGCCCACATGGGTTCATAGCAGAGATGGAAATTAACTTTTTTGCCTACCAGCCACTGTGGCAGGTAGATTTAAAAATCTACCAGCCACTCGTCTTTTTTCCAGCCACTTTTTACACGCAATATCTTTTTTAATACATGCGTTAATGTTAAACAATACAATAGTAAGATTAGCTAATGAAAGTGTTTTTCATACAATGTTTTCCATCAGAAGTCATTTCTACTGTTAGTAGGTGCTACCAAGGAACTGAGTTGCAAATGGTACTCTTACTATATATGATACACAATACACGTCATCTTTATTTCAAAACATTTTATAATTGAACTCCATATATACTCTGGGTTCAATGCAACTTTTTTCCCAACTGGCCAGCTTGGCCAATAGATCCGAGTTTTACTGTCCCCCTGTATATTTTCACTGGCCCTGCAGACACCTTTTTTTCATCATTTAGTCAATAATTATAATACAGTATTGAAGTTAGCTTCAGATTTATTATTTTATTTTTAGTTAATGATGTGAAATGTTGATATTGTGCATACACGTAATATAAAACCAGGCAAACATATAAATGTGAAGCCTACAACTGAAAGTATGTGGAAGGAGTGGCCAGAAGTGCAGTACTTTAATGATTTATTTTATTCTTGAATTTCGGCAGTTTAATGAATAGTTCACCTGCAGAAGTCATGGTCAAGCATAGGGAAAAATAAGAGATGAAGGTCTGATCAGTCTTTGTGGTGTGGTATGCAGTGTTTATCACTTTCTCTATGCATTAGGGATGTGAAGGTGTCGACCCAATGACCGGTTTTCCAATTGCGCTCAAGTCGAATTTAAAAATAGAAATCTGAAAATCTGTTATGCCGTTTTATTAATGGGAGATGTCACCGTGCGAGTTCACGTCTGGTCGTGTGCGCGCTGCAGGAGCGCCACTTCTGCAAGGTGCGTGCATGAAGTAATCAGCTACACATAAGAGTCCGGTGTGGGACCATGTTTTCACTGTTGATAAAAAACAGTGCAGTGCAAAAGATGCAGCATAATGTTAAACGCTAGTCTGAGGCTATGGTGTTAAATCATCTAGAAACACACGATGCCTTCGTCCGAGCAAAGCAGCGTTTCAACGTCAGATCTCACCAGCGAGCGAGCCGCCGCGTGGGGAAGAACTCTGTGGTTTGAGGCTCAAATAATAACCGAGGATATTCTCCCCATTAGCGATATCGATGGGAGAGGCTTCCTTGTTTGTATGCGATCCGTTTGAATGTGTCGAGCCTGAATACACTGTAGCCTACAGTGAGCCGAGTCCCTCCGTTAGTTTCTGTTTCAGCCGACACAATTACAATCACCTCCTAAGCACGGACAGCGTTAAATAAAGCATCTAATTTGTATTACCATTAGGGCTTGGATGTACTGTAACATAACGGCGGCAGCTCTGCTGCTTAAAGGAAAAGCGCAGTTTTCACTTTATTTTCAGCACCTCAACCTCTGCTGTGGGAAGAAATAAAGGGGGCAAAGTAAGTCGATTGATTTGTCGACTTATGCCTCCACACGTCTCGCAGATAGTATTTCCTCGCGGAGCGGATCGCACCGTAGTTCAGTTCGACTAGAAAGGCAAAAAGAAACTGTGGGACTGTGCAGCACACTGGCATCATTGTATGTATTAAATATGCAAATTCGATCGGACCTGACTGTAAGGTATTACCCGACACAGTGGCGGGTGAAGTGACACAATTTACATGCCAGCACGCAAATCTACCCGCATTTGGCGTGTGGCGGGTGTTAATTTCCATCCCTGGTTCATAGCCAAAGCTCTGTTTACATCCGGTTTAGGGATTTTCAAAATAAGAGTCCTGCCACTGTAACACATTGACCAATCAACGTGTCTGTCTTTTCACACGTGACTTTTGCTACACCACGTGACTTTTGCTACAGTTCTTCCATGGCTTTGTAAAAAGAGATTTGTAAAAAGTAGTGGTGGGCCGTTATCGGCGTTAACGTGCTGCGTTAACGCCAGACTCTTATCGGCGATAAAAAAAATATCGCCGTTAATCTCTTATTCCACCTCCTGTTCGGCTCAGGGAGCCAGTCATTTGTACAGTTCAGTTTAGACTCGGCCGTAATGCTGCTGCACACACACACACACACACACACACACACACACACGCTGCATGTCAGAGACGAGGGGCGAAGCTTCTCTCACACACCCGCCGCTCTCTCTCTCCATCACTTGCCCAACGACACAATCGGGTATTGGAACGCAGGGTGGGTGTGTGTGGCCACCGGTCGCCACGTGACTATAAGTTTCCAAGTTTTAAACACTTCTATCTCTTCAACGGCAACGTCACCGTACCCGAATCCTAAATATCCCCATAGCAGACGCTATATTTCATCGGGGGGAAAACTTTGTTTTGCGCCACAGTTGAGCTTAGACTCGGCCGTAATGCTGCTGCACACACACACACAGACACAGACAGGCACACACACACGCTGCATGTCAGAGACGAGGGGCGCTACCAAAAAGACGAGAGGAGCGGTTGGAGCAGTTGGAGAGTTTAGACACACATGCGCGCACATTTATTTACATAAAATCGCAATCGCAGTCATTTGTGCAGTTATGTAAAATGTTTCACTAAGGAAAATGACAGAAAAAGTAACGCACAGTGACTTTGATGAGTAACTTTAATCTGATTACTGGTTTGGAGATAGTAACGCGTTAGATTACTCGTTACTGAAAAAAGAGGTCCGATGCCGGTAACGTGTTACTAAGTAACATCTTGTTGAACATTATTTATTTTCATCACCAATTATCATAGTAGAACAGCTTCCTCAAGCAGTTTGTGATGCATGTTGGAAACAGGAGATGAGCCCCTGGTCTGATGCGCCACCTGGCTTGAGAAACACGTTCTCAAAGACTTACTTTGAGTCATTATTTTAGGGAGCACACACATATTATGAAAGAATTCAAATGAGCCATTTTAATCTAGATTAATCTAGATTAATTCCAAAATTAATCTAGATTAATCTAGATTAAAAAAATTAATCTATGCCCACCTCTAGTAAAAAGACTTAGTCTATTTGAGCTTTTAGAACCACAATTAATATAATTTACAGATGTGTCTACACACAGAACCATGTACACACACAAATCTTTGTGTGCATGCACAAAACCATTTGCAGATACACAAATCGCAAATACAAATCGCAAATACAAATCGCAAATCGCAAATACAAATACAAATCGCAAATCGCAAATACAAATTGCAAATCGCAAATACAAATCGCAAATACGCATTTGCAAATACAAATACAAATCGCAAATACAAATCGCAAATCGCAAATACAAATACAAATCGCAAATCGCAAATACAAATTGCAAATACAAATCGCAAATACACAAATACGCATTTGCAAACGCAAATACAAATCGCAAATACACAAATACGCATTTGCAAACGCAAATACAAATCGCAAATACACAAATACACATTTGCAAACGTTTAGCTACAATAATAGCCCCATAGAAAAGCAGTTTGAAGGGGCACGGAACAAAAGCATGACAGACTAACCCCAACATTAGACAAACTTATTTCAAGGAGAAAAACAAGAACGTAAATTCAGACCGTGCCTTATGCGAGACATGTTGTGGTGATGTTATGTAGACCTGGAAACAACACATGTGACTTGTCTGTGACCTCTCCACTCTAGAGGTCAAAACCATCAGTGATGTCAGAGCAAAACCAGATGCCAGCTGAAGGTGTTAATGACTGCTCAGCCACAAACTCAACGCAGTGTGGGGATGTTTACTGCATCTGTGTCCCTGTGTGTGTGTGTGTGTGTGTGTGTGTGTGTGTGTGTGTGTGTGTGTGTGTGTGTGTGTGTGTGTGTGTGTGTGTGTGTGTGTGTGTGTGTGTGTGTGTGTGTGTGTGTGTGTGTGTTTGCACTGACTCTGGGGGACCACTATCAACAGGGAGGAACTGTTATGAGGTGGGAGTGTGTGTGTGTTTTCCTTGTTGTCGAGGTGTTAATGTGCTTATCTGACTTAATAGACTTGGATGCTTGCACAAAACACTTGTGTTCCCTCTCCCTTTCTCGTATTTTTCTCTCACTTAAACTCTCTTCTGACACACACACACACACACACACACACACACACACACACACACACACACACACACACACACACACACACACACAAACTCGGAGCAGCGTGTTAAAGCAGCTCCTAATGTCTGGGTCTCAATACGCAGCGCTGGACTCCCTCACTCCCTGCCAGCTGCCAGCTTCTGACCCCATGGTACATCCTCCTCCACATGGCCCAAACAGCTGGTATCGAGCCTACATAATGTAGGACGCTCACTTGCTTACACACACACACACACACACACAAACCCACAAACACACACACGTTGGCGTGAGTGGGCGGACAGAAGACCTGTATGTTGGCATAGTCCTACAGACACAAAACAATCGTACATATGCAGACACGCATACAAATAAAAGAATGTTGAAGTAAATACTCTGCGATCATCCTTCTCAACACACAAAACACACTTTAGACTCTTAACTCTTTCTCTCTCTCGCCCACACACTAACGCATGCTCTGCTCAAATGTCACCACACACACACACACACACACACACACACACACACACACACACACACACACACACATCTTAAACCACTTACTGTCTCTCACTACCCTTTTCTGAAGGTGCAGCGGGCAGAGAGAGAGCAGCATCCTGGACACCGCGCTATTGTTCCACCGACTCTGCTAAAGTACTCACGCACACAACCCTCTTGTGTATGTTCCCCTCCTGTGTCTTCTATTGAGGAGAAGTCCGTACTGTTATACGGTGTAGAGTTTAGCATGAGAGGATGACAAATAGTTGGACACATGGTTGATGGGAAAAGCATGAGAGAGTGATTTGTGGCCGATGATTGATTTTAAAGAGACGGCGGGCTGTGGAGAGTGTTTCGGGTGTATTATGTTGTCAGTGGCTTCTCCGGGGTTTGCTTCATCGCTATTCCAGAGCTGAAGTGCAGAGACATTGAAAAGTTTTTGAGGAGACAGAGAAAAAGAACTGGGAAAAAAATTATGGAGTATTTTTGATTTCAAATGCGACCTTAAGTTGTTAAAATACTGTCATTGTTTATGCAGGATCAGATGGCAGCCTGTGGCAATTTGAAAGGCAATTTGCTTTACACCCTAATTTCACCCACAACGAACACACATGACCCTGATGAGGGTTTGTTTGTCCTTCATGGAAACATACACATGCATGCACACACACACGCACACACACACACACACACACACACACACACACACACACACACACACACACACACACACACACACACACACACACACACACACACACACACACACACACACCACTCCATCACCACTTCACCCATGACGGCTTACAGCCTCTAAATAGCCCCCATGGCGCTGTACTGTCTGTTGCCATCATCAGCGGCTGTCACACTTAACTGGCAGTGCCACGTTCGTCATGGTGGGGCCTTTATATCCTATATGTCCAGTTGTGAGGGAAAGAATTTAATCTATAACAACCCCAAAAGCTATTCATGTAATAGTTGCTACTGTGCTACCTCATTGACTGATTTCAATCATTTTGTTTGGGCATTTCCCTCAGACCAGGCATGACACAGCACCTATAATGTATGACACAGCTGGTGGGAATCCAAATTCTAGTCCTGGGATATTTAAGCAAAGCGTTCTGGTTCTTGGCCTCAACTCCTCTAATTTAAGGGTAGTAAACCCTGTTACTTTAAAGTTACGCTTATAGATCTGAAAAACATGTTTATGCGGTAAAACTGAAGTTGGAAATAGTTGGTATTTCTGCGTCGATTTTTTCTGCATTTATCCCAAGACATTTTTTGTCGCAGTGGTTTAGACTTATCTAATCGGGGGCTAAAGAAAGGGAGTGTGTCTAGTGGTGGAAAAAGGGGGCAGCCTCAGGGCAAGTTATCAGCCCCAGCAGGCTCCTAAGTTGTAGCGAGCCTGGTGGGCGTCAATACGGTGCCAGTGGGCTCACTATACTTGATGAAAAGCAGACAGTCTGCAGCTGAAAGGTAGAGCACTGGTGGGATGAAGGGATGCAGAAGAAAAGATATACAGTGCAGTGTATTAGAGAGAGAAGAGTGCTGGTAAAGGATAAGAGCAATGGGTACAGTAGAAGGAAATATAAGAAGCGGTGTGATGATAAACAGTGTGCGACTTAGGGAGTAAAGTGGAGTGGCGTGGATTTGGGAAAAACTTACAGCAGGACACAGTAGATCTTTCATCCACCATGTGTGTCATGGCAAAACAGGAGAAAAGGATGGGTGTTCCATGGATTATCTTACTGCCTTAGAGACATCATGACAGTTTACACACACATTTAACAGCAGTAGTCGTCGTCAAACACGTTTTTTTTTATCTCTCATTTTGTTTGAATTCAAAAGGAAGAGGAACAGCTTGGGCTTTTGGAAATGTTGCATTGCAAATTCAGCGCAATTGTTTCCCTCATCACAATCCAGTTGCTGCTGCTCGAACAGAGACACAGGCAGCCACGCTTAATTGTCCAATTTGGCGATGCTTTGTGTGGAAACACTCTTAAGCCTATGATTGACTGTGTGTGTTTGTATCTTGATTCATTTGATTGAAGGTGCTGCATATTCTCTGAGAGAAGATGTGCAGAAGAACAAACCGTGTCTTTTGTCAACTTTGCTTTCTTCTTATGTGAGAGTGCAGGCTGTGTATACACAAATAACTAATGCACACCATAGTGCATCTAAACAATGTAAACAAGTGAGATACAATCAACCCTCACTTTCATTCTGATGCTTATACAGTAAAGGTGGAGTCTGTGATTCTGATGAATGCTTGTTGACAAAATCACTTTTTGTCAAAGTCAGTTTGTATTGACAGATTTTAATTTTTTTGTTAACAACAAGCATCTAGAATTGCTGACTCAACCTTTAAATACATAATAAACTGTTGAGGAATGTATGAAAAACTCCAAAGGCCATGACTGTGGTCGGAGCTAAAACATGAGGTGTGTTGTATTTGCAGCAACAGTGTGACAGAGTGCAGGTGTATTTAGCCGGCTGCTGGCTATCAGGCGGAGAGGTGGTGCAGACACACAGCACTGACAGGGAGGCAGGGGCGACAAAGTGCTGTTGATAAGGAATGGAGACAGAGGTTCACATGAGGGACGGCTGGCTTTGAGCCTGTAAACACTCTTGACATATGCACATACACACACAAACACACACACACACACACACACACACACACACACACACACACACACACACACACACACACACACACACGCACACGCACACGCACACACACACACACACACACACACACACATCTATAGTGTACACACACACACACACACCTATAGTGTATACACCAACACACATCTGATCGCAAAATAATTGTGTCATACAATAAGGAGCAGTTACATTAATTACTTCTCAATGTAATAATGTCAAACTCAAGCACAATCTTTTCCTTTCTAACGATATCCAAAGTTTGGAAATTGTGTACGAGCAAGGAAGACATTTTGATTTTTCTGTGATGTGGTAACTCAGAATATCTTTAAACCCGATGTTTACACAAGTAGAAACAGTTAAAAACATAAATAAAAAATAAAAGTGTGTGTTTGTGCTTGTGTATGTGTGTGTGTGTGTGTGTGTGTGTGTGTGTGTGTGTGTGTGTGTGTGTGTGTGTGTGTGTGTGTGTGTGTGTGTGTGTGTGTGATCTCTTGGGAGACATCTGACTTATTTGAGAACAAGCTGTTAACATAAAAATGGGTTACCAGAGGAGAAGTACAACAGCGAAAGCCTCATTTTATGGTGTGAAATACAACTTCAGGGACACCGTGTTGGACGTGCAAACATTTTGCGAGTGGGAAACATCACTTGAGCATTTTTATTCTTCTTGGCATGCGGGAAGTTAACATTGCAATGTTTTGCTCCAGTGCAGACTAATTCTGTACATTTGTCACTCACACAACAGGCTTTCCATTCAGGTTATATCTAAACTGAGACAACTGTTTTCAAAGGCGAAAGATTGACAGCAAAGTGATTCTTCAGAAACAAAAACTGACTGTGAAGAAAATATGATGTAAATTTTTAATCAAAACACCACTCATTCAGAAAACAAAAGAGAGAGAGAGAGAGAGAGAGAGAGAGAGAGAGAGAGAGAGAGAGAGTACTGCCATGACTATAATCCTTCAAGCTTGAACCAGTTTGTGGAAAAAGGCTGTGGCCACCTGCCAAAGTCCTCAGTCTAGCCAAGGTGTTTTACAGACTAGTGAAGGATGTCTTTGGACCTGACATATGTCCAAAGTGAACAGAGCGACTCAGATGTCTTTCCAATAGTGCAATATATGCAATACCTC
Source organism: Hyperoplus immaculatus (assembly GCA_949357725.1). NCBI lineage: Eukaryota > Metazoa > Chordata > Actinopteri > Uranoscopiformes > Ammodytidae > Hyperoplus > Hyperoplus immaculatus. Next base: position 11,797,175 of record OX442367.1, read on the forward strand.
CGATACTGTATGTGCTTGTGTACCAGTTAAGGGGAAGCCGAGACGGACAGAGCACGAGAAAGGGAAAAGGGCAGGATCTGTGTGTGTGTGTGTGTGTGTGTGTGTGTGTGTGTGTGTGTGAGTGAGTGTGTGAGCATGTGCAGCGTGTGAGCATGTACTTATGTGTATTCAACTATTTGGGAGGTGGCTTCTCCTGGCCTGACCCCCAGACAGACAGGGTGTGTACAGCTGTGCATTTTTATTCCCAGGGCGGCTGAGTCTGAGGCCTGCAGCTTGATCCGTCAGCTGCAGCCCTTTATTCCCAACCTCTGAAATATACAGTGCAAACTCCACACAGTGCAGACGCAGACGCAACGACGGCTGGTGCCTTGAGGGGGCCGTTACAGTCAGACCATAATTCAAACTTCAACTCTAAAACATAGCGAAACCAAACACATCCCACTTGAACCCACAGACGATTGGAAAAAAGTTCTTCCAAACTAGTTGATTTATTCATAAGTAGTTGTTGTAGCATTTAAAAACTATTATAATGTGCGAGTTATTGATTATTTATGGCAACTATGTGTTTGTAGTATATTTTTATATCAGTAGTTTTTTTAATTGGAGTACAGCTAAGTACAGCTCTCATTCTTTAATGAACACAGGACCAGTCAGCTGAGGCACAGAAATGTTTTTTCCATCAAGGAAAAGTAAGTAAAAATACAGCTAAGCTAGAAGATTCAATGTAAATCTATAACTGTCTTTTAACAGAAGTTGGCAGAAAACGCCAGTGTCACACCATTCTAAAACAGCTTTCATGTGTGCATTTCACCGGTGTGTACGCCCCGTTTATCAGTCTGTCCTTGTCTATACAGTCACTCAGCCACTCTAATGCAACCGATGGCTGGCATATTAGTGTCCTATATTAACAGTGTATACCATTGTTCAAACTGTTTATACTTTTCTACAATGACTTTTGATGTCAAGTGTGAAATGAGCTTCCATTCCTGCACTGTACTTATTCTGGCACTACACAGGAAGCATTCCTCTCCTATCATGGTCCATGCGATGCTGTGAAGGAGCCCAGCCCTGCCTGCTCTCCATCACGTACCCTGTCACAAGCCCAGTCGGCAGCTCCCAGCTCCTAATTTGCTGCCTGGAGTTAGCGAGTGAGTGGTGGTCTGGCTAGTGTTAAGCCCCGCCGAATGATAAGATCCAGGTCCTCTCCTCTTTAAGTCCTCGCTTTTCCACGTGAACCAATGAGCTCTTTTGTTTGAGGCGGATGAACAGGGATGACTGTTGGCAGATGCACACAGACATCCACGTAGACGGGTACGCTATAAGACACTCAGACTCAGATGTAGAGGAAACACACACACATACACACACACACACACGCACACACATGCACGCACACGAACACACACACACACACACACACACACACACAAATACCAAACACAGGTCCAAAGATTCTATCTATCCATTGGCCCCACCACTTCCTCCAAGTGAAGCACAGAAGATGTATGACTTGTCTGCGGCTTGACGCCCGCTGTTGCGTATACCTCGACAATTCCTGGAGTGTGTAACAGATGATGTGTGTATCGTGGCAGAGAGCACGCCCGGTATAGCTCATGGTGACGGTCTGCAAGATGGTTACCCATATACAACATCAGGCAGACAGCCATGCAAAAGAAAAAACGAAACGTTTATTCCGGACTCCAACTGATCCTAAGTTAACAGTGATAAGGATAATGCTGCATACTGGGTCATACCTGTAGCTGCATTATTCAGGTTATGTGTTCTGCTCTCTCTCTCTCTCTCTCTCTCTCTCTGTAATTGTCTGACATGTGAATTACTTAAATTTCACATTTCTTAATTCTGTTGTGATTGGACACCAATTTACTTAAGAAAGGATCAGCGATCTTTTGATTTACTGAGAGCAATCAAAGTTGCAGAACAATTGGAAGATTTGAGCGTGTCCTGGCTGCAGCAAACACATTGGCTCTAACGAATAGATACTGTAGTCTCGTGAAATATAATGACTTCAAACTGTATCGTCTGATAGGTTTACGGTTCACACGGGAGAGAGTTCAGCCAGGGAACCAATCAGCTGTATATATATATTCACTACATCTGAGCAAAGCGAGACAGGGAAAGGGAGAAAGTCGCCCGCGGCATCTACGCTGCTTGGTTAGCATCCACTGACTGCATAATGTTATAGATCTGTTTTTGCTGGCTCTGAGTGACTGACAGCTGACCAACTTTGTCAGCAACCTTGCAAGATCTCGCCACCCCCACCTCTCTCACAGACCCATATCAATGACCTTTCCTTTCAAACGGCAGACCAAAATATGGAGTGAAGGCTTCCTTTTATCAGGTGCCAGCCTCAGAGTATTTCCCTTTCAAAAAGCATAATGTAGAAAGCATAACAGGTCAGGCTGCTCACTGCTCCCATGAATCATTCTCTGCAGAGGACCATCTTTCAACCCTCGTGTTGTTTCATTACAGGCTGATGAAGTAGTCTAGCCCCGTGAAGTGGGGAATCTTGTTTGGCTTGGCCAAGCCTCCTTGACCTCTGAAAATTCATGAATACCATATGTAAAACTATTTTCAAATGCTTTAAATCCACCTCAAGCTGTTATTTTTTGTGTCATATTCTCTTTTAACTGATGCGTAGAAGGGCAAAAATATTGTCAGCTATAGCCTTGTGAATTTTCGTATGATGAAGAGGGTGGTTGCACAGAAACCATTCTTTGTTAAAGGGGTACCTGTCTTATCACTGAATGAGAAAGCCAGCTTCTCAGAGGGATCTGTTTATTCGCTCTTCGGTTCCCCGTTCTGTCTGCCGGGGAAGTCGCAGCAGACGATCGGAGGTCAGCATTGTGTGTCTGGAAAATAGAGAGCTCAGTAAGCCTGCCTCAGAACGCTTCCAAATAACTCCATCACTGTCTGAGCGATTGTCTATCTGCCCACATACAGTACATCTGAGTATTCATATCCGTCACTCCTGTCCCTTTCCCCTTGTCGCTGTAGGTCTCTGCCTATTGTGTTTTCTATGAGATGGATCTCTGCTTCCTGCCCTCTTCCACTGCTCTCTCTCTCTCCACTTTCCCCCGATCCAAACATGTCAATCCCTCTCAATAAGCATCCAGTGGTCCCTTATGATGCAACACTCCCAGGGTCTGTTTTCAAGTGTGTCTCAGCTTGCCTGAAAATCCCACGAATAGCCCTGATATTGCCTCAAAAATAAAAAGCGGCTACAAAAGCACCGATTGTGGTAATATCCACCATTCGAAAGGGGCTCACACATTGCAGGGCTCTGCCAGAGAATTTATTTTAGTAATGAGATGGAGAGATGCCCTGCGCATATCACAGCTTGGGCTTTGATTCATGCCGCCGAATGAGGTGATGCCGTAATTTGTACACGAGGGGAAGACACACACACATGCACGCATGCATGCACACACACTCGCACACACACACACACACACACACACACACACACACACACACACACACACACACACACACACACACACACACACACACACAGCCATTTAGTGATGGGATCCAGCCCTGTTCGGTGGCACTCTCCCAGCCCATCTGGCTTCATTTACAATCCAGTTGGAGTCACACACGAACATTATACTTGGCTGTCTTGATTTTTATTGGTCAGCCTTGATTTATGACCATCAAAGTCCAAAATAATTGGCTGACACTGGATGTCTTTTATAAGTCGTGTTCAGGGGGCAAAGCTTCAGCGGCAAAAAATGCTGGAAAATGAGTGAAAACAGTAGGAATGCATGACGTGATGCTGCCTTGAGAAGGAGCAGCAGAGTCTCTGCAGCCATGCTTCCACTTGTGTATTTTTATAACAGGCGCCTCCTTGGCCAGTTATATATATGGCCGTGCCAAGTACTTGTGTACACAGCGATGGCCAGGTCGTAACTTGTAGATGAAAAACATCTTCACCAGGATAGGTCCAGTGACAAGAGAAAACACAGATATTGCAGATGTTGTTATTTTTCTTTTCATTTTAAAAAGATGATTTAACTGTTTTTGGGACAAATTTGTAGAAACAGTGTCTAGCTTCAAGTGACAGGAAGCTAACTTAAAGCTTCCCATCGATAAAGTTAAAGCTTATTAGCGTAGCTTGCTAACGTTGGCACTGATTACCAACATAATTTTACTTTTTTATCACGGAATTTTAACACAACATGTTCATCACACGTTATACAAATGACAAGTTCTTGCTGGCATTAGCTGTGATCTATCTATCTATCTATCTATCTATCTATCTATCTATCTATCTATCTATCTATCTATCTATCTATCTATCTATCTATCTATCTATCTATCTATCTATCTATCTATCTATCTATCTATCTATCTATCTATCTATCTATCTATCTATCTATCTCTAAAAATCTATGTATCTCTCAAAAAATCAATTTTTATTTAATCTCGTTTTTAAATCTTTTTAGGCAATAACCATGAGTCGGGAAGTGTATCTTTAATTCCATATCCTCTGTAGTCAATCAAGTTAACACCCCATCACTGTGTCATTTTAGCTTGAAATATCCTCCAGCTGAAGTAATCTGTATCCATGAAGCCACTACAGGTATTGAAAAAACATATGCTCCTTAAACGTTAATACTATCTTGATTCATCATGCTTGTTACTACTTCCTGCTATTGTTAATGGGACTATGAGTTGGTTGCCACAGTATGGTCACAGGCTGGCATATAACCAAAACAAGCATCTCAAAAAAAATACAAGAGCAACAGATTCTGACATGGATCCAGGCTGAATTACCGAATAGGCTCCTTACCTTTTATATACAGTATGTGCATATTTGCATTTGAAAGATAAACCGATACGATCAGATGATGATAGATTCTAAATAACAGAGTTTGGGGTGAGAGCCAAGGCCTAACTCATTATGGGAATTGTATGAGTTAGTGCATTCTACTATCAAAACAATTGTAATGAATAATGCAGAATTTGAGAGGGCCTGTTTTTCAGAGTTTATTTTATTTTAGTCAAGACTGCCTGGGCGGGATGAGTACTTTATCAATAGTTTTCTTCTCCATGTAATATCTGCAAAATATCCTTGAAAACTCTAACCAAATGAAAAGTTCCACTGGGTCTCATTCAGGAATGGCAGAGAAGCTTGAATGACAAGGATAAAAAAAGGGTAAAAAAAGAAAGAATGTAATAAGCCAACAGAATGAGAAGCAGAGCTGAGCCAAGCAGACAGAGAGATTTTATTTCTTCTGCCTCCATCGTTTTTTTTTTTTTTTTCGTTGAGTTTTTGGAAGGCAGCCTAAAAATGTGCCTGTCACAGATGTTTGGACAGAAGGTGTTTGCATGCTGTTCATTTATACACTGCCATACGGGACACAGTATGACCACCACAATAACCAGTAAGTAACACTCTCCATGTGCACAACGCCTCGCCAACTTCTACCTTCTGTTTTTCGGAAGGGAATGCGTACCCCCGTGGATTGAGACGTACCTTGAAGCTTCTGACTTGCCCCACCAACACTGATAATGGCGCTGCGACGGTAATGGATTATTTGCATTTGGCAATTGGTTTCGGGGAAAGGGAAAAACAAACAATTTTCTTATCCAGGCTGAAAAACTGACTGTCTACGCGTGGTGGATGTTTGCACAGGTGTACACGTCTGTGCATGCCCAGATTGCTGTTGTCAAAAACTCCCACACATGCAAACTTCTTCTTCATGACATGATGGTATCTTTGCTCTGCTATGCTCTACTGCAGAAAGCTACCCGGGCCATCTGTCATATTCTCCCCATGAAGGTGAACAGACTGTGTGCCTGAACCGCTTCCAAGTTTCTCATGCTACCACTCCCACTACATTGCAGGGGTACAGTATCACTGTCACCGCTTCTATGCTGCATATTCATCAGTTTGGTCATATTGTCAGAGCTCTAGCGTCAACAGTGCCGACTTCCACTCAAATGACCCCAAAATGTGTTCCTCTACTGCTGCATACTGATATACTGAAACAAGCCGTTAGGGTATGAGCTGAATATGTTGATTATTCATAGTAATTAATGATATAGACAAGAATCAAAAATCTGTAACACGGTGCGGGTAGGCTACTTTATGAAAGATGCAGTATGGAAGGTGACAATGCCTCTGCATGTGAATTAAAGGCAGCCCATGTGTCCGCCTCACGGAAACCATTTGTCATGTGTTTGTTTCGAGTCGTCACTGTCATCACGTGTGAGGACAACACTTCTGTTCATTAAAAGCATTTCACCAGCGCAGCCGAGACGAGGCTGACTGACGCAGCTCCAAACATATGCTGTTAATTTTTATCCTTAAGCCATCGTTTCCTGCTTGAAATCTGGAGTTATTTATCAGAGAGAGAGAGAGAGAGAGAGAGAGAGAGAGAGATACGCTTTGGTCATGGATGTGGCATTTAGCCCATATGGTCTCACACAAAAGCTGCGTGTGGGTTCCACAATTCCATGCATAAACTAGCATCATGCAGAGGTTGCGACTTTTGCTAACAAACCTTATAGTTTGTATACTTTCTTTACTTGCAGAGCTTTTTAATTGCAACAACGATACTGGCCCAATTCCACACAGCTGAAGGAAACAATGGCAACCAGCAATGCCCAAAACTCTTATGTTAGCATTATGGAGATTTAGAATGAAAGATAATGGTTAAGAATAATTAGATATGACATCATTAATGTATAGGTGCTACTAGTGTACTTCTCAATATTGATGTGATCCCTTTTGTACCTTCAAAGAACAAAGGTTGTACTGCTATAGTTTGTAGATATCTTTCTAGTACAGGTAGTCAGGGACTTTAAAGTGAATCCCCTTTCTAATCCCCAAATACTGGTAAAGAGATATTCCAGCCTAGGCTAGATAGGCTTTAGTAGTAAAGTTAAGTTGAAATAAGCAGAGCAAATTCCCCACTCAGTGGGGAAGTGTCCTGACTCCACTGCCAAACACTCCATGTTTTATCATTGCTGCTCCTAATCCACATGGATAAAATATGCTCCAATTGACTTTATTGTTGAGAATTAGGTCAGGATGTCAACACATATTGCTGTCATGTGTGTCCATTATTTAATGGACACACATGACAGCAATATTAAACTGCAGCCTGTAGCTGGTTAGCTTAGCTTAGCATAAAGACTTCCTCTGTCCATCCAACAACTCTAAAGCTCGCCAATGAACTGAATGAACTTCCTTAGCCTAAAAAAGACACTGTAGAATTCAATCCAACATTATTCAAATCATCACCATTCAAATATAATGACATATATGTTTAGCAAACGAAAACAAATTAAGAACCACCTGTTCTATCAGACATGTCTTCATCAGATGGGTAACTTGTGTAATAGACATAGGGGAGAACGGGGGAATCTGAGGCATCGGGTAATGTGAGCCACCCCCTGTATCTAGGCAACGGAAAACATTTGTGGTCATGTGAGATATATGTTTTCAAGCCCCTCTCATTTCCCCATGGTCCTGAAAGAGAGGACCTCATGGTGCTGTGGTAAGCATGTTTTTTTCACCAAAACAGGTATTGTTTGGATTATACATTTAAATAGATGGCAGATAATGAATTCTCTTGAAATTATTTAGAATACATGCAGCCTTTGGAAAAAAATCTGTTTCATTGGTGTTTTGTGCATAAATACGTAGCTTGAACTGATTTTGCACCATGACATTATTATTCATTTTCAGAAATGTTTCTTCCATCACAATCCCACTGAGCTCAGCATTAACACATTATATGTAACTGAATAGGTTCTGCACGGAGTAACCACCATGTCGGAGGACTGTACATAGTAGTATAGGTCTGGGAGTATGCATGGTTCTGTTTTTTGGTGGGAGCAAATCCAAGCTGCAATGAATAACAGTCTTTGTTGAGGGAGCCAAACCTCTCACAAAAGTTCAATTTCTGAAACTACGAGAATGAAAGATCTAGAGCAGAAAGTCAGCCAGTCAACGTTAGGTTCAAGGCAGCATATCTGTAAATCATTCAGGCAAAGGAGGGAAGGGTTGCTGTAAAGTTCAAGCGTTTGTTAGGGTTTTACTTATTTTCTTAATAATTGGTATTGGCATTAATAAAAACTATGGAAAGTAATGCTTAAGTTTAAAATCGATATTGTATGGCCAAAAGAGTAGGCCAAATCTATGTGATTCCGGCGACCACAAGTGGATGTAACAATGATGTTGGCTGTCTTTTCTGAACAATACAGCTGCCATCATTTACATTCTATTGTCTGCTTTTTCTATAAGAGGAAGAAAAGAAAAAAAAAACATTATTAGAGTCGGACACACTGCATTTGTTTACGCCTCACACATCTCTCATTGACATGCAAATACTCCCCTCTACCCCCCACTCCTGATTAGGAAAAAAAGAAAAGAAGAGAAAATCAGTTATTAAAATTCAGGTAATGTATTCCTGTTTCTGAATCCTATTTGAGAAATGTTATTAATTTCATATATCAAGTTCGGAGCGGCCATCTGTTCGTTGCGCACCGCTGCACCTCCCTCCATCTGGCCCCGAGTTCCCCGCGCGCCGCTCTGCCACCACCGGCTCCAAGTTTTTATGCACTCTGGATTTTTCATTTGTCACTCATCTCCGCCTAGACCCATATGAACAAGGCCCGGATGGCATGGGCCTGGTGGGGGAATTTGGCGCGATCAGTGATTGGGACATCTTTGGTGATTCAAGGCACTGCTGAGATTTCATGTAGACTTTTTCTAACTGCAAACACGTCTCTAACCCACCGACTTTGCTGAAACCAGTTCCATGGTTGCCTTCCGCTTTCTCTGCACCTCCTACCCTATGCCCTCTCTTCCTCTTCTTCTTCTTCCTTTCTTTGTTTAACTCTCTCTCTCTCCCTCCTCCAGCTACAACACCCCTTTCCTCCCTCCCTCCTTTTTTCTGTAAGTGGAGGAAGCAGATTGTGCAGTCGGCACAGTGCAACGTGTCCCTGCCACAGTTAATTTAGCATCTGTGCCTTCATGAATATGAATACATTTACACGTCCAGGATATAATTAGGTGGCGGAGTGTGGAAAGGGTTCACGGCACTCCAGGTGGGGAGAGAGAGAGAGAGATAAAGAGAGAGAGAGAGAGAGAAAGACACAGGAGAAAGAGTATAGCAGAAAAGAGATGCACAAGGAAAAGAGGTGCAGGTAGGGCTAAAACAATCTCCCAGGCATCGTGACCTCTGTCGCCCAGCTAAGCACTCACATCAATCACACAGAAATGGCTGGAACTGCATGACTGAGGTGGTTTACATGCCTGGCGCAGAGATGTAGACGCAGATGCAGGGGCAGGCTGTGAGGCCACTTAAGCTTACAGCAAAATGCACAGTTGGGATACTGGTCGATGATTGCCTGCAGACTGTGTCTGTGTATGTGCATGTTTATGTCAGGAAAGCTCTAGTTACAAATGTTTAGGCTTCTGGTGTAAGTCTCATCTGAAAGGTTCACAAGACCTTTTTATGCGGTGGTTGTGCAATGAACACTGAGAACAAGCTTGATGTGTTGTACTGGATTGTACAGCACTTTAATGTGTGGATGAGCCTCCAGTTGTGTAGTTGCTGTATGCAGATGATGGTCCGGTTTTCATCAGACTGGCCCTCAGCAGCTACTTAACATTTTGCACAAAACACCCCAGTGGTGGTTCGTAGCAAAGTGTTAAGTAGCTGGAATGAAATCTGCAGCCATGGACACATAAACAAAGATAATTTGTCCTCAATGGGCTGGAAATAACATTTATTACCATATCAGAATAACATACAGTATCCATAGGTGTTGTAAGGAGTGTAATAAAAGGAGTCCCACATTGGGATCAGCAAAGAGAATTTGGAGGATGTAACGGGGACAACTATTTTTTGGGAGGGTTATTCAGTTCAGTCTTTTTCCACTGTGCCTAGCCAAACATGTTTATTTTATATGTGAATATGCTGACAATACTGTTTTTAATATTTTTATGTGAAGCATTTCTTTTTTGCATACATTCATAAAGCACATTGCTTTCTTTCGGTGTGCTGCCGTGTTAAGAGGCTCTGCTTGGCACACAAGTACATAAGTCATTCACACCGCGTAATGGTTTATTTGCCAAAGCGCTTTGCTATTTAGGCACCAGGGAGGCACCATCTCCAAAATGTTTAATGTTGTGTAGTTTAGCCATATGCCACTGTTTTACAGCAAGCAATGCCTGTGTCATTACACCTCGGTGCATTGGGCGCTTTCCATAATGGATCCATAACGAGAAGTTGCTGCAAATGAGTAGCCAAACATCTTTGGGGGATGTTTGTTTAACACAGGTGTTACCCTTCTGTAAATGTGATGGTGAAATGCCATATTACACGCTATGTTGCCAAACAAAGGTTAGTGTATGTTGTTGAAAAGAGACAGTTTTTTCTGTTTGCACAGTTCCTCTGTGGAGTCGGTGAGGAGGGAAGGCAACATGGGGCGTTGAAAGACAAATTTCACATTCACTTCTGCTTCACTCTCCAACCTAACTGACATGACAACAACATTCACTCTAACCGACATTCACAGTGAGTGATTTGAATTGGGGAATGTTTTCAAGTGATACGACAATCTCCTTATCTATAAAACACTACATCACTCCACTATCGGAGACGTCCTTCAAAGTAAAAAACAACATTGTCTTTAAGGTTAAAAGTCAGTGATATAGCCTCCACACTATGCCACTCTGTTCCTCGCCAAACACTTGCCAGGGGACCAAGCAAGGAAATTGATTTTGGATGCAGTCATGCAGGGGTGGTCCCAGCCACCGCAGATAAGAAAGACATTTTGAATCAAAATTATGTCTGCACCATGCATATGAATCAGATCAGCCCTAATAAAATAAAGGTATTAGCAGCGCGGGAGGGAGAGAAGTAATTAAAGCAACTCACCAGGCTCCGTTCTGGCTTCGCTCTGGAGGTCTCAGTACCTTGGGGTGAGTTAAAGAACGTGTAGCTTTTAACAGGAGGCACAGAGGTCATCTGACTTTGACTCCATTCCAACTTTTCAGCAGGGGTTCCAGCTAAGGTTCACTGGTGTGCATCACATACTTTATCACCAATTTTCCATTATTCTCCGTCATATTAACTACTGTGGTGTGAGTACAAATGATATGAAGGGGATTTAGTGCAAGGACTCAAGAAAATATAGAATTAGAGGAATACAATGCTGTATGGCTGCATGGAGCTATTGAGATATCACATGTGCTGCCGATTTGTCTACACTGCTAACAGCATAATGTGTAACAAATTAACCCATTTATTTTACCCAAGTCAGTTTAAAGTTCACACTGTCATGACTGTCAAGAAACTTAATCTTGTCCTCGCACACATGCTATTTTTCATGATTGTAGCTTACATTCACTCTGTATTACATAGTAGTAGAATATCACAGACCCACTTGGATATTATCATTGTGAATGGACCCATGACAACTTTTTATGCAAACAAAAGTTAACTGGATGCTTAGAAAACACTGCAAATGAGTGTGTTACTTTGAGGGTGAAAGTGTATATGCCCTACATTTGTCCCCTTTCTATCGAGAGATCAGAGGTCAATTTCAGCCGCACAGCAGCACCGTTGCTGAGGTAGTTTTGCTTCAAGAGGTTAGAGCCATTTGGGCCCTTCGCCACTTGTCATGCTACTACATACAACTACTGTCTATGTGCACCCCACGTCTGATAAATGCATCCGGCAAAGGACAATTATCTCTATCTTTCTCACTCTCTGCGTCTCTCTCTCCTATCAACTGTTGATTCAGATTGACCAGCAATTTTGGTTGCACGGGAGTAAGTCCTTCTCTTTTAGGCCTTTCACACCGCCGCAAAATCGGCGCTAGTTCTGGTCTAGTTCGGAGCTAGAGACAGTGTTTTGGTTTCACACCGCCAGAGAGCCTGCTCCGGGCTGTAAAAACCGGTTCAACTCAAACACCAGGATTGAGCAGGGTTTGAGATAAGAACTGCTTGCGCCAGCGGCTGGGGGAGGGATTATCCTGACCAACCAGACCAACACAAACCTCATGCCCGCCATATTTAAAAACACCGCTACTACGAGACGTAAACATAACATAATTACCGAACGTAGCGATCAAATTGACCGGCGAGAATACGCTGTATGGGTCCTGTTTGGTTAAGAAAGCAAAGCGAGAGCCAACACGTGTAAAAATAAGACGTATTTGCCGCTGTTGTTGTGCTTAAAGCGGTAACACTTTACAATAAGGGTACATTAATGAATGGTTAGTTAATGCTTAATAAGGGTTAACTAACCATTAGTTAACTGTTAACTAATGTGTCTAGTAAGCATTTACTAATGGTATTCATGTTAACTAAGGTATTAATTACTACATTATGTACTGTTTATAAATATCCTATATTAACCTTAGTTAACCCATTAATTAAGCTTGAACCAACAGTTGATTAATATAATAATAAGCATTAATTAACTGTTGACAAATGTCATTTTTGTAACATTACTTAATCATAATTAACCATTTATTAATGCTCTTTGTGACCCTTATTGTAAAGTGGGAACCGTTTATCCATTAAGTAACACTTAATAAATGCACACCAGTGCTGAATAGGCAATACTGAAGCATAATTAACCATGATAGGCATTACTTAAGTGTAATTAACCATTTACTAATGGACTTTGTGACCCTTATTGTAAAGTGAGAACCATTTCTCATGAATTAACACCTAATAAAGGCATACTCGTGCTGATTAAGCATCACTTAAGCATAATTAACCATTTCTTAATGTTATTTGTGACCCTTATTGTAAAGTGGGAACCATTCATCACTTGTTACACTTAATAAATGCAAAATAGTGCTGAATAAGGATTACCTAAGTACAATCCATCAATCAACATTGCTCTTTGTGACCCATGTACATTCTCTATAATAACAATTTTAAACATACTAAAATATTTCCAACTGGAAATCAATTCATGACAACAATCTGTTATCAACACAATTCAGTCACAATTTAAAAAAGAAATAACATTTTATTTTATTTAGAATCTTTAGTTTTATTTGGAAACACGGCTCTCACATTTGACATGAATACCGTCAAAGAACTCCAAAATAGTTTCTTCAACAAATTATATCCAGTTTAATGATTTTCTCTGAAAGTAACAAACAGGAGGAAATGGATTACTAACAGCAATGGTGAAACACACTGACTCAACAGTTAGGTTTAACAGATAAAAATGTATTTTCTACTCTCTCTTCCTTGAAGTGTATATATCATTGTTGCAACATAAACAAAAATAAAATACACAAAGAACATAACAGTTCCATTTTTTATTATGGACTAAAGATAAAACAAAATAATGATCACTCTCTTGTGACTAAACACTAGTTTAACCTGGCCCTATCACTGTTATTTGAATGAACACATATGTATTTAATTTAACCTTTATTTATACTCGAAAGATCAGTTGAGGGGTGACCCTCATTTATAATCTCTCGCTCTCTTTAGATCCAGTTCTTGGGTTTGCTGGCCACTCCAGGCCTGGGTGCTCCTCTCCAAATGAAGCAGTTGGGCTGGAATCCAAGAATATTGTCTAATCACCAAGTTGATGTACATGGAAAAAATGAAAATAATCAGTTAACAGTTCAGATGCATTTTTGTTTCCTTTATCTAAATCATTATAGCATAGCATTACGGTTCCACATTATGTATTATTATTATAACATAATGCATTGCATTGCTGAAACTGAAATATATTTGGTAGCTTAATCAAATAAAATTGTCACTGAACCTTTAACAAGTTGACACTATTTTTTAATTCAAAAAACATGTAATCTCTATGACGATTCTACACAACCCATGCTCATTTTAAGCCCATTTTAGCCTGGAATAGCAACGTGCACTTTGAATATGGAAAATGCTTACATGTGTTCACATATGGTTTGGTGTCTATAAACACACACTTTATTTAGCCACCGCTACAATTACTGCTAAAAGTTACCTGTGAAGCTAGCCAGCACAAGCCTCATGCTAACGGTGCTATGCTAGCGGGAGGCTGCATCACTAATATATTTCACATTATTCATTTCTTACATACACACACACACAACTATATCATCTCACGAATACCTTAGTTAACTCACCAATAATTTTGTTGGGCTAATGGCAGCATACTGTAATTGTAACCACCACGGGTCTTTTGTGAGAATAAAGCACATAGCTGCTGGCCTGCTGCTTCAATGTCCAGACACACATCCTCTTTCTTGCTGGCTGATCGCTGGGTGAGTTCAAGTGCTTGACAAACGTGGGTAATCCTAATGTCAATAAGGTTTGTAAAGAAATATTTTTCTTAAGTAAAGTCTCCAAACATATTTTCACCTTCCCAAAGTTGAAAATACATTGCATACATACATGCATTCCCTCTACAGCCATTGTTGATTATCAATAGCCTATTATTGATCATATAAATCACCTATAGATCTCGTTTTTTACTGGATGCTGGCCACTGGGAGGATAGAAAGACGGATGTGTGCCTGGACAGGAAAAGCAGCAGCTGAGCTACGTGCTTAAAGCCAGCTTGACCTGACCGACCCATTATTCTCACACAAAAGACCTGTGGGGGTTACAGTTATGCTGCCATTAGCCAAATGAAATTATTAGTGAGTTAATTAAGGTGTTAGTGAGATGATATAGTTGTGTGTATGTAAGAATTCTTTGAAATATATTAGCGACACAGCCTTCCACTAGCATAGCAAAGTTAGCATTAGCGTGCTGCTATATGAGCAGCGTTAGCATGAGGCTTGTGCTGGCTAGCTTCACAGGTAACTTTTAGCAGTAATTGTAGTGGTGGCTAAATAAAGTGTGTGTTCATGGACACCAAAACGTATGTGAATAAATGTTAACATTATTCCATATGCAAAGTGCATTTTGCTATTTCTTGCTAAAATGAGCTAAAGCTGAGCATGTGTTTTGTAGAATGGTCATAGAGATTACATGTTTTTTGAATGAAAAAATAGTGTCAACTTGTTAAAGGTTCAGTGAGAATTTTATTTGATTAAGGTACCAAAGATATTTCAGTTAAGCAACGCAATGCATTATATTATAATAATACATAATGTGGAACCGTAATGCTATGCTATAATGATTTAGATAAAGGAAACAAAAATGCATCTGAACTGTTAACTGATTATTTTCATTTTTTCCATGTACAGTACATCAACTTGGTGATTAGACAAGATTCTTGGATTCCAGCCCAACTGCTTCATTTGGAGAGGAGCACCCAGGCCTGGAGTGGCCAGCAAACCCAAGAACTGGATCTAAAGAGAGCGAGAGATTATAAATGAGGGTCACCCCTCAACTGATCTTTTGAGTATAAATAAAGGTTAAATTAAATACATATGTGTTCATTCAAATAACAGTGATAGGGCCAGGTTAAACTAGTGTTTAGTCACAAGAGAGTGATCATTATTTTGTTTTATCTTTAGTCCATAATAAAAAATGGAACTGTTATGTTCTTTGTGTATTTTATTTTTGTTTATGTTGCAACAATGATATATACACTTCAAGGAAGAGAGAGTAGAAAATACATATTTACCTGTTAAACCTAACTGTTGAGTCAGTGTGTTTTACCATTGCTGTTAGTAATCCATTTACTCCTGTTTGTTACTTTCAGAGAAAATCATTAAACTGGATATAATTTGTTGAAGAAACTATTTTGGAGTTCTTTGATGGTATTTATGTCAAATGTGAGAGCCGTGTTTCCAAATAAAACTAAAGATTCTAAATAAAATAAAAATGTCTTTCTTTTTTAAATTGTGACTGAATTGTGTTGATAACAGATTGTTGTCATGAATTGATTTCCAGTTGGAAATATTTTAGTATGTTTAATATTGTTATTATAGAGAATGTACATGGGTCACAAAGAGCAATGTTGATTGATGGATTGTACTTAGGTAATCCTTATTCAGCACTATTTTGCATTTATTAAGTGTAACAAGTGATAAATGGTTCCCACTTTACAATAAGGGTCATAAATAACATTAAGAAATGGTTAATTATGCTCAAGTGATGCTCAATCAGCACTAGTATGCCTTTATTAGGTGTTAATTCATGAGAAATGGTTCTCACTTTACAATAAGGGTCACAAAGTCCATTAATAAATGGTTAATTACACTTAAGTAATGCCTATTCAGCACTGGTGTGTATTTATTAAGTGTTACTTAATGGATAAATGGTTCCCACTTTACAATAAGGGTCACAAAGAGCATTAATACATGGTTAACTATGCTTAAGTAATGTTACAAAAATGACATTTGTTAACAGTTAATTAATGCTTATTATTATATTAATCAACTGTTGGTTCATGCTTAATTAATCGGTTAACTAAGGTTAACATAGGATATTTATAAACATTACATAATGTAGTAATTAATACCTTAGTTAACATGAATACCATTAGTAAATGCTTACTAGACACATTAGTTAACAGTTAACTAATGGTTAGTTAAAACTTATTAAGCATTAACTAGCCATTAATTAATGTACCCTTATTGTAAAGTGTTACCCTTAAAGCTAGCGGTAGCTTTAGCGTTAGCCACAAGAGCAGCGGCGTCGGGCGACGTACACACATGTTAACAGTGACGTCATGACGTTGCTCTCTTGCCGGCTCCATGGCTGTCTCTTGTCGATGTGAAACCAACCGGTTCATAACTGGGATAAGGCTGTAACCAGTTTTGAACTGACCCCAGCACCAGCCTGGAACTGGCCCATGGTTCTTTTTGGTGTGAAAGGCCTAATGGTCTGTGGTCGGGAGCTCCATAAATTCTCTGGGGAAAAGGGATTATTCATCCCTATCACACACATCTCTCTCTCTCTCTCTCTCTCTCTCTCTCTC
Organism: Hyperoplus immaculatus; assembly: GCA_949357725.1. Classification (NCBI taxonomy): domain Eukaryota; kingdom Metazoa; phylum Chordata; class Actinopteri; order Uranoscopiformes; family Ammodytidae; genus Hyperoplus; species Hyperoplus immaculatus. The sequence continues at coordinate 11,814,067 of OX442367.1, forward strand.
TCTCTCTCTCTCACTCTCTCTCTCTTTCTCTCTCTCTCTCTCTCTCTCTTTTGTGTGTGTCCCTGGATGCTCTTCCAGTTGCCTTCTTGATCTGGACACATCTGGGGCTCTCTTTCATACTCTTTTTTTTTCTTTTTATATATTTTTTCTCTTGGTTACTTTCTTTTGGTTACTCGTATCGTATTCCTTCTATACCTACTATCCCCCCGACACACACAAAGGTAAAGGTGGTGGTCACCTGTAAAAAATGGTTGGACAGCCAGTGATGGCACCATGCAGGAATGTCTTTCATCACAGCAACACATCCTGCAACATCCCTACTTTAACGGCTACTACACCACTAGATGTGAGCAGAGCACACACGCATACACACACACACACACACACACACACACACACACACACACACACACACACACACACACACACACACACACACACACATACACACATACACACACACACACCAATGCATGCCTTCTAATAGGAAAACAACAACAGGAAAGGAGTCAGAACAGAATGCCAATATGTTATAACATCCTTATATGCCCGTGTGGGTGCATGTGCATGTGTGTGTGTGTGTGTGTGTGTGAGTGTGTGTGTGTGTCTGGGAGAGAGAGAAACAGAGGTAGCAATAAGGGAACATTTATTTATACTTAACAAATGAATTAATTTGTGATATGTGTGTGTTCAATTATGTACAAAGGCATGCATGTGTACACACACACAAACATACACACACACACACACACACACACACACCAAACACACACATCTTGTTCCATGTGACAGAGTAGTTGGTCCCCTTTTATCCCTGCTGGATTTTATCCGCTGGCTCCAGAATCAGTCCAATCCAATTTATTCCGTCCTTCACCCTAGCCGAGTCATTTACGCCTACTCTAATTTCCGTATCATTTAATTCTGCTCCATATCTTCATCTCCCCCCACATTTTCTCCTGACACCACATTTGGAGTTCTTATGAAAAAAAAAGAAGAAGAAGAAAAAAGAACTTGACGGAAAAAAGTTGCCAAAGCCACACATAGCATGGTTTGTAGCTGCAGGCTAGGATAATAGACAGGTGACTGTTGAATGTCACCTTGGTAATAGGGGAGCTTTTACTGCAGATCGGCCGCATATGGTGAAACGACTAATTGTTTGCTTTCAATCCAAAATGTGAATAAATCATCCTAAACCAAAATCACAACAGGGTGTTCATAAATGATTGTGGTTATGTGTTGTTAAGCTGTTGATCTGAAGCAAGGACAGTGTGCATTTTGCAGAACCTCTACAGATTTTTGTTGTGTCCTTGACAGTCATTTTTCTAACAGGAGGCATGTTTGCCTTTGCTTGTAATATTTACTGTAATCAAGTAGGATAGTAAGTCAGTAAATGAATGATGATGCTACTGTTGCTCAATGTACAGCAACTTGTAAATTGCTTAAAACAAGAGTTTATATTTCCAGGTTTTGTCTTGCAAGATTCATGAGACGAATATAAAGCTCCACCTCGGTGAAAGTACACCTGGTCCAAGAACATAGAGATGACCTCTAAAAGTTTCTCCTTTGTCTTAGGAGAGAATGATGTGCCAAGTCCCCAGTCTAGTGTGCCCTGCAAGCGAGCACAGGTCTGGCAAGGATGCCAGCTCGGAGACTGGTAGGAGTTCTTCAGGCCATCTGGGAAAGCTCCAGGAGGATCTTGGGAGAGTATGGTCCTCATCTGTGGCGCCTGGGACTCAAAAGTGCACCATAATCACAATGCACACTAATGCACAACCCAGACACAATAAGCACAGGCATATGAACCACAAGCTTTAACTAAAACATATTTAGTGCCCATAAATACATTGTTCATTTTATGCTAATTTATTATATAACTCTTTAACTGAATTTAAAAAAAGTTTGTTCATTCACTTTGAAAACATCTCAGTGAACAAAACTTTCAGTCCTGATGTACGCTTTTCAGAGAACCGTGGTTGTGTTCGCTTCATAGCTTTTCACCCACACAAACCTTGCCTCAATACGTTTTATCATATCAAAATCATTCAAGGGATGAAAGGGAATTTTCAAGATGCCAAACTACATTTTTCTTCTCTCTCAATGGTCAATTTAAGCACTACTTAAGATTGCACTGCTTTGAAGTCTTTGAAATGTTAATGACGAGCTTGATTCTTGTGTGAATCAAAATGCTTCTACAGGGAGTACAGTGCACATCAGCATTTCCCTCTCACATTTAAAAGCCCCAGCCTGCACAATGAAATTTGGTTGTCCAAAAACATCTCCAAGGACACCGGTGGGTTGCGGACGTGGTAATTAATTGCCCAGTGAAGTTGTAAACATTCAAACATTCTTTTAGAAGTCGTCAATTAACCAGTGACTAGTGTTTTTTTTTTTTTTTTTTTTTTTTTATATAGTTACAGTTTTTCTCAGTTGCTTTGGTGCTTTTCTCAGATCAGAATGAAAATTCTCATAACTATTAGTTCAACCTCCGCAACATTTAGTCATTTGAGCACATAATAGTAGCAATTTGTCCTTCCTCTGAACAAATTGCAAATGCTTTTGGACATGTATCAGTTGCTTTCATACAATTCTCTGCTGTTTTATAACATTGTCATTTGCTTATGTCATGTCAGTCAAAATGAACTATACTTATGGATGCTGAATAGTCATTCCCAATAAAACTAATAGTCTTCATTTCATTGCTTGAGTCATTACATACAACATTGTTGAACTAGTTATCAAATTCTGTCAAGCTAATTTTATACCTTTTCTTTATCATAGATACTTTCCTCGCTGCATTGCAAGGGATAATATCCGTTGTGATGTAGATGAAAATATGTGGCCAGACAGACAGGAATGTCTGGATGTGCCAGAATGATTTACCTATATATGTTCAGTTACAATATGTCCTGTTACAGTTTTTCTCAGTTGCTTTGGTGCTTTTCTCAGATCAGAATGAAAATTCTCACAACTATTAGTTCAACCTCTGCAACATTTAGTAATTTGAGCACATCTTAGTAGCAATTTCTCCTTCCTCTGAACAAATTGCAAATGCTTTTGAACATGTATCAGTTGCTTTCATACAATTCTCTGCTGTTTTATAACATTGTCATTTGCTTATGTCATGTCAGTCAAAATGAACTATACTTATGGATGCTGAATAGTCGTTCCCAATAAAACTAATAGTCTTCATTTCATTGCTTGAGTCATTACATACAAAATTGTTGAACTAGTTATCAAATTCTGTCAAGCAAATGTTATACCTTTTCTTTATCATAGATACTTTCCTCGCTGCATTGCAAGGGATAATATCCATTGTGATGTAGATGAAAATATGTGGCCAGACAGACAGGAACGTCTGGATGTGCCAGAATGATTTACGTTGATATGTTCAGTTACAATATGTCCTGTTATATTGTTCACATTTGTGCACAGCTCTACCAAAAGGGTGTTTTTTTATGTTTGTTCTAAATAAGTGACTGAAGTGTATTTTTCTTTTGCACAATGCTGTAGAATTGCAAAGAGCATATACAGTAAAAATGTGAAACATACGTATTCAGTGTCTTGTACTCACTTACTCCCCTAACTACAGCAATGTGTAACTTTACTGTAGTTTTCAAATGGCTGTACAAGTAGTGTATAGTGCTGTCTTGAGCATTTTCAGGTAATGTCACCGAGTTCTGACCTTTTTTGTATTGGAAAACACTGAGAGAATAAACTGTCATAATGAAAACATGACAAAGCCATTTGACTATCTTGTTCATAAACGATGGTGTCAAGACTTCTCATTTTGATGACACTGGCAGTTTCATTGACATGAATACTTGCTTTTGAGGAATAGACTATCCATTTTGAGCAAGTGACGTACTTTTGCAGGTTATCCACTAGATTTTGCAGTTTGCACTAATTGTTTTGAGAAATGCACTAACTGCTGTTAATAGTGATGTGAGAAAAGCACCAAAGCGACTGAGAAAAATTGTAGTAAAAATTACCTGGTTGCCTGATCACTATTCAAAGGAAACAGATAGGACAACGTCAAATACATTGCACAGTACAAATACATCAAAAAAATTAACTTTAAAAAGACAATGAATGAATCACCATATGTGTCTGTTGGAGAGTGATATGTGGGTCTGTTTGTTTGTCCTCTCTAAGATACCTAATTCAAAGAACTGGTGTGTTACATCTTAACTCTACTCTTTCATCTCTGTCGCTCCCTCAAAGGGTCTATTGATCACACATCACTGTGGTCAATGTTACAAGCAGCCCCCCCGCCGTGGCTGCTTAATGTAGTCAATAATCGTAATGGTGTGATCAGTGCAGCCCCCCGTGAAATGGCTGCACAGCTGTGACTGCTTCATTTGACTGGTGGGAAAGCTGGAGGAGGGGGAAGACTAGAAGACGAAAGATATTAGGGGGGACCGCTGTGAAATTAGATTAAGTGATGGATGGATGGAGAGACATGGGTGGATGGATGGATGGATGGATGGATGGAAGGATGGAAGGATTGATGGATGGATAGATAGATAGATAGATAGATAGATAGATAGATAGATAGATAGATAGATAGATAGATAGATAGATAGATAGATAGATAGATAGATAGATAGATAGATAGATAGATAGATAGATAGATAGATAGATGGATTGGTGACTATTCGGTGGAGTGAGGGAAATGCACGATTGGAAGCTTAAGATTTCATTTAGAAAAGTAGAGAAATTAAAAACTCTGGTTTACAGTGTAACAGATGGGGGGATTGATGGAATGATGGGAGAGCGGAGGCGATGAGGATAGAAGTGTGGAAGGAAGGGGGGATGGAGGACTCTTAAAGCGTAGCCGCATCCAGGCGTCCCGGAGGAAGGAGATTAATGGCGTGTGCCTCTCCGTCACAGTGGCACTTTGCGCCAAGCGCCCCCTCGTAAAGCACACCCCACACATCTGGCACAAGTGTGGGGCACGGGGCACCAGTCCCTCTCTCTTTTTTCATGGTTTCTCAGGAGGTATAGGAAGTTCCTCTTGGCACAGTGTGTTTGGAATGCTAAACCCGATACCGGTAGAGAACTTGTCAGGAAAGGACATTCTTCCTAAAGTGTCTTTGTCTTCACCAGATGTATATATCTGCCAATTACAGCACTTAGTTAGCACTTAGCACTTAGTTACCTATGGGGAATGGTGTTCCATGTTATCCTCATGTTGACAGTAATACAATTGACCTTGTTAGTCAGTCCTAGGATGGAGCTTATATTGAATACCAATCTATACAAACTAGTACACATGTATATATTATACATTTTGAACGAAGTGCCTTTAGGTGGTTGCCTTAATAGAATTTATTATGTCTATAGAAGTAAATAGAGGAACGAACACAGCCCATGACTTTAAAACCTGAGGGCTAAAACATGCTTTCTCCGGACTGCAATGTTACATTAGGCAAACTCCTAATGATCCTCTACGAGCTGTCCCATGTGCTATTAGGTTTAGGTTCACAGTTTCATTAAAATTTTACAAAGTTACCATGTTTCTCTGACCTTAAGAAAGTGATTTGTATCACATAAATATCCTCATGATGCTATGCTATTCTTTACTTGCAGTGGTTGATTATGTAGGGAAAACAATTGAATTGACAGTGAACATTTTGCTTAGGCAGCCTCAGTTGACAGATTCTTTCAACATACAGTATGTACATTTCATAGACATGCTGATAAGAAGTGTGATCCTCAGGGCATTATGGTTTTGTACAAAAAAAATGTTGTTATTGCAAGTGAAGTGAGTCATACTAAAATGGGATTTTTATGACAACGTTTTTTGTTATCACCATGCTACAACCCTATAACTGTGCTGGAGTTTTCATAGTTCTGATGTTCGGTGTGAACTGCTCGGGTGCTTCACTGGCTTCCAGCTAAACCAAGTGAAAAGTATTTGAACGCTCTCTGAAAGCTGTGTTTGACACCGGCCAAATGGCAACTTGTCACAGCCGCTTGACTTAAACGCTGTTTGAGAGGTGTTGAAATGTGTGTGATGTGGTGGTGAGAGGTGAGCAAAGGGTTGTGTGTACAGTATATGCATGTGTCCGTGCTTGTGTGTGTATATTATATCGATTTGAGAATTTACAGCACTAAAACAGTTATGTAGATTGTAGTGGTATATGTGTGTGTATATGTTTCTGAGCAATGAATGTGTGTATGTGCCCTAGCGGCCATGTGTGTGTAACCTATCCGAGGGTTGGAGGCGATCAGTCTCTGGTGGATTACTGTCGGCGCCGGCGAGCGGGAACGTTTGACGGATCGGCCTCCCCCACGCTCGGGACGCTACGTTCCTACACAGATGGCGTAATTAACGGGAGGCGAGCCAGGGAGGGAAATTTATCTTTGATCAGCACCTTCGCGCCAGATTGTCATCTATGTTAATATGATGATAGCATCAGTGCGCACGTGTGTACACACACACACACACACACACACACACACATACACACAGTAAGAGATGGATGATGATAGAATAGAGGCTAGGCAGCAGTCAGCCCTGAGGATAAAGGGTTATTCACACGTGTGCGCGCACACATACAAACACACACACACACACACACACACACACACACACACACACACACACACACACAAACACACACACACACACACACACACACACACACACACACACACACACACACACACACACACACACACACACACACACACACACACACACACACAGAGTCTCCCCCTAATCCTTTGTTCACAGCATGGCACTGCACTACCCCGCTGTGTGGAGAGCTGGGATGATCTTTGGAGGGTGCCTCAGACAGAATCATACATACATATACACATACACATGCTCCCACACACACACAAACACACACACACACACACACACACACACACACACACACACACACACACACACACACACACACACACACACACACACACACACACACACACACACAACATTATGTGTGAAGCTTATATGCAACAATCAGGAAAATGGCACTTAATAATGCTGCTTCACAGTTTGAGTATCCATCGTTTTTAGAACTGAAAATCATGTATAAACGACCCAAACATTATATTACTGACTGCTACATGAGTGGTGTGTGTGTGTTGTTTTGAGAGGAGTTGTCACACATGATGAGTTCTGCCATACTTTTACCCCAGTGAGGTATTAGGAGTAATGGCATGTAGATGTAATGGCATGCGCCATAACATCTAGGCTATGGACAGCCAGAGGAGAGATGGAGAGAGTGAGAGAGAGTGAGTGAAAGAGAGAGAGAGAGAGACAGAGAGAGAGAGACAGAGAGAGAGAGAGAGAGAGAGAGAGAGAAAGAGCGATATGTGGTCCACACATTCTCCAGGGACCATATGTACTGTGGAAGTATAAAGTGGGATAAATGATTATGGGGTTGAAGAGAACACGTAACAAAACAAAGGCAAAACAATCTATAAAGGGTAGTTTTGAGGTCAGAGTAAAAAAAATGGAAGGAAGGTGGGATGGAGGTAAAGAGTCAAAGAGAAGACTAGAATGGATGACAGGAGAAAGGAGGAGTGATAAGGAGATGGGAGAGAGTTGGTAAGTTTGAATAACTAACTGAGGAGAGGAGAGACTTAATGACATAGATGAGCAGGAGTGTGTTGGTGAGCTTGAAAACATTTTCCAAACAAACCAGACAGGCAGACAAACAGACAGGCAGACAGACAGGTAGGCAGATATTCAGACGGACAAAAAAAATGCAGGCAGACAGACGGCAGGGAGAACAAAGGCTGTGTTCCTCCGCCTCGCTCTGCTGCTCCCCAGTCCATCTGCTGCCTCTGCACACTGCAGCCTCCGATCTGTTTCACACTCATTTTCAGCTATCTCGCTCCTCTCCTCTCCATCCCTTCCTCCATCTCGCTTTCCCCGAACTCCTCTCCCTTGGCATACACACATGAGACTCATTCTCATCCACAACTCCATCTTCCATTGTACCAACCATTCCTCCACCATTCATTTTCCTCTCGACTTCCATCTGTCACTTATTTTTTAGAGTTTAGTATGAAACAGACACTGCCTGCAGGAGACAATGGCAACCGTTAACCATAGAATATTGTAATTCTGTACGCAATCGTGACTTACGTAAAAATACTGTGTGTAACATGTTTTGAGGTGTTTTAAATGTTTAGAAAGATTGAAACTACAAAGGGTTTTGTTAAAATAATCATATACTGAGGCAAACTGTGTTGAAAAAGATAACATCATTAAAGGCCCTTAAAACATATTTTCTCTATCGGCTTCTTGATCTGAGTAATGGGATCCTGCATAGAAACACCATATTCTCTGTCAAAGTTTCAATAGTTTTGTGTTTTTTTTAAACATAACTGATTCCTGTATTTGTGTTTTTGTGCAAGTTTTTTTCTCACTTGTTTTTATCATTGACTGTTGCTCATCTAGATATTTAACATTGTATACAAGTACTTAAGCAATGCTGAACTCTGATGTACTAAAATGAGTGAACAAGATACGTCACACACATTATACTACTGAAACAAGTGACCATTTATGAACCGGATAGAACTGTACAGAAGTCATTGTGAAAAAGATACATTTATCGAGGGAACAGCTTCTTGCAGTATACTCAATATCTCATATCCCTCAAGATATTTATTTGCAGCAATATAGATGTATGATCCCAGAAGATATAGATCTCACAAGAACTTGTTCTTTTGGGACTTTAGGGGAATGGAGATGTTTCTATATTTAATTAAATACACAGCTCTAGTCATGTTCTTGTAATGCTCCAAAGTATCACATTGAATTTGTCATTGTCATCATATCAATGTCCTTTTTATGTAAGAAATCATACTTCCTTCATTTTTGAAGCCTCACCAGGTATTGGGGAGAAAACTGATAACATTTGGTCAAAGTGGAAAACATGAGCAAGACCTGATTCCTGTAGACCTAAACAGGCACAGCTGTCCACCAGTGCCCTAAAAAAAACCTTCTGTTGAACACCTGAAACTCATTTTGCCTGGTGGAGATGGTTGTAGTTAACATGGAGATGGAGTGTTTTCAGGAGAAAATATCAGGGGAGAAAATGAAGAGGTCATGAGGGCATTAATGTTTAATAAATAGATGAATCGATTAATTCATTCAATCCTCTATTATTCTATAACTTATTTATAAAAAGGCACATAATAGATATAATCATCAAACCCGGCAGAGCTAGTCAGCTACATGGATGACAGCCATAGTTTAAGCTGTCAACAAATATATTCATATTAGTAGTCAGCATACACAGCATTACACATCCTTCTGTGTTTTGAACAATAGCTTCAATTACATCAATGTGTGTGCGCGTGCGTTGTGGAGAAGATGGAAACTTTATGCAGATACGTATATACATCAAATCAAATCAAATCAAACTTTATTTATATAGCACTTTTCATACACAGTTAAGGGAACACAAAGTGCTTTACAGTTGGCCTATATAAAAATAAAATAAGAAAACAGAACAATACCACCCCCTCCCCCTTCCCTCCCCACAAATAACAGACAGAGCAACACATTACATTCAGAAATTAAAGACAATTTATACAACATCACTTGATATAAAACAAGTAAAACACTTTGATCATTATAAACATTTGAACATTTAAACAGGAAATAAAATAGATAGATAAATGCTTGTCCCCTATAAAACAAGTCAGTTATACAATCTACCATCCCTGTGCATCCATCTGTGTACACACTAACACTCACTCACAATGCGGGTGTTTACGTGCTTTAGCAGGCACATGACCTCTCGCATCATTTAGTTCCTGGTGGCTCTCCAAACTGAGCCGCCCCAGCAGCAGCAGCAGCAGCCTATAATACAGTGTATAATAATGGGAGATTTGCTTTGATGAGCTAAGCTTTGGGAATGTTTGGACCTCCCATTTAGACTCAACAGGAGCTTGGCACAGAGTATGCACAGGTGCAGACTGAGAGGGAGAGAGAGAGGGAGAGGGAGAGGGAGAGAGAGAGGGAGAGGGAGAGAGAGAGAGAGAGGGAGGTTAGGATAGAGGAAATGGGTCCATTCAACATCTGTGTCAATGGCTGTTGTGCAAATTTTCACCAATAAAACAGAGAGCAAGGGGGAATGGAGAGAATCAAATAGTGAGAGAGAGGGGAGGCAGAGAGAGAGAGAGGTTTAAGGGGTAGAGCGGGGATTCAACATCTGTCAAGGCCTGTTATGCTTTCTACTAAATTGAGAGAGAAACAGAGAGAAAACGAGGTAGGAGCTTAAAATAGCAGAGAGAGAGAAAGTTGGTGGCTAGCCAAGCCTGGATGAAGCAATCCACTTCCAGCTGTTGTACTGTTTGTGTATCAGAGAGGGGACAGGAGGGGAGGCAGGGAGGATGGGAAGGTAAGAAGCAGGTACAGAAGGTGGGGAGGGAGAGAGGGATGAAGGGAGAGGAATGTTGAAGTAATAAGCTGTACAAAGAAAGAAGAAGCAAGAGCTAGAGGACACTGTTCTTTCAACAGGTTGGAGTTACGATAGGATCTATAGCACTTACTGAAGGATGGACCACATTATGTTTCTCTGTGCACTCTCTCTTTCCTGATTATTTTACTTAACCAAATCCATGTAAGAAGAGCTGTAACCTCTCGTAGAATAAAATACCAGCCATTATGTTTTCCATGCAGTGTGATTTGCATGAACTGGAGTTAATCACTATTAGAATGTGTCTGTGCCGAGGACTGTGTGCCCTTGAGCACTGGCGCTAACATATTAATCCATTTGTGGGATCTAAAATTCAGTTTTATTATATTTTTTTTGGTGGTGGTGGTGGTGGTGGTTGGGTGATACAACACAAATTGATAGGTACTAAACAAATCATTTCCTACACTCTATTTTGTTATTTGCTGATTTTTTCAAGAAAAAAAAGATTCTTCAAGAAAGATTTCTCCCTCACTCAAAACTGCACCATTTAATAGTGATTCAAATTCTTTCATAATGTACAAAAAGAGCTCTGAAAAACATGTCCAATTGAAAACGCTGCCTTGACTTTCAAAAGAAGGTGTTTGACAAATGAGTGGCTTCAACATATTTGATGGAAGTACGACTCCTTTGACGCCATGTCCTTGTTCATTTTTTTAACACCTTTCTGTCAATTTGAGCTGCAGGTTCTTTTATCCAAAAACTGATCTGTGGAATCTCTCTGTGTGTGAATGTGAATCTTTTTGTGTGTGTGTGTGTGTTGTTTTTAACCACTTTCTTACATTGGCTTGATAGATAAGTGGTAGTTTTAGCTGGGGAAACGCTGCGCATGATGAAATCAACAGGCTTTTGAAATCCTCCCAAATTGACGGGCTTGAATAGGGACTGCACAAGGTGGAAAGAAGTGCACTCTTAATGTGATTGCATGTGTCAAAATCAAAAACCAAGCTTTTCACCGAGAGGCAATTCCTTTTTGAGATGTTTCATTTTACAGTCAGAAGGCTAAAATGAAGCAATTTACAAGCAAGAGTAGACTTTGACGGAGCGAGGGGGAAAAAACAAGGCAGACATTGCAAAAGGACACACCATTCCTCAAATATGTTTTTTTTAAGGTTTTATTGGCATCACAATTTTTAAATAGGTATTTTCAACAAATCAATAAATACTTAAAATGTCATGTATGTTGCTCGAGTCAAACTATTGTTCCTGAAGTTGTTTGGACTTCGGGCTTCTTCTTCCGGCTTATTTTCATCGCCCCGACCAGAGCCATTTCTCTTTTGATCTCATCACTCTGAACGGTTTTCTCTCCTTTCAGTGTCGTGTCATCCACAATGACAGTAAAGTTGCTTCTTGGCTGTTACCCATGCATAGAAAACACTGCCTCACTGTAGTGGATTGCACCCAATGCATAGAAAGTAGATCTTTATTTTTGAAGGAACATGTTTTTTGGAATCTGTCAATATACCGATGATGATGACACTCCATGTAGTCAGACAAAAGGTGTGTTTGTTGATTTTTGTTTGGATTGTCCTCCCAGTCTCTTGCAAAGTAGTATTTGTCTCCGTTTTTTGTGTGTGTATAGTTAGAATTTTCTCTCACTTTTCACGAACAATGAAACAGCAAGGAGGTTCTTTTAAAACCTTTCCTAATGCAAGGAACACAATTGTATATATTTTTTTGCAACACCCTCAAGGTAAGCAAGGCAAATAGATGGATATTGGGGTGTGGACATGTAGAGATACTTGCACTGAGCAGAAGCTGGGATGTGAGGCTGTGCAAGTGATGTGTGTTGCTGAAGAGCAGCTTTTGCACTCAGTCCAACCTCTATAGGCAGAAGTAAAGGTTTGAAAAGCTTGTTTGAATGCTTAACATGTCCGAAGGTGTGTCTCACTATACATCCCGCCCCCTAAAAATCTTGTATGATTCTTTGAATGCAGGTATATAGTGAATTTTAGTGCAATATAAAAAAATGAAGAATTTTACAATGTTTTTTATTCAGTGTTGTCTGCATATAGATCCAGAGTATGTTTACTCACTCCTTTTCATGCACATAAAGATTTGTGAGCATATACTTTTAGACACACACACACACACACACACACACACACACACACACACACACACACACACACACACACACACACATTCTCCCATCTTTCGCACAGGCTCAGGGGCGGATCTAGAAAAATATTCATGGGGTGGCAAGGGGGTGGCAGGAGATTTTAAGGGGTGGCAACCTGTGGCGGATGTATACAGTATGCCGATTTAATTAAAGCCATACAAATAAATATTTACTTGGGAAAGCCCCCACATTTAGATATGTTGACTAAATAACATAATACTTAATGTATTGTAGCACGAGTGAAGCCTTACATTTAAACATAAAAGGTGTCAGACAAAATGTTAAAGATTATTATTACTGGGGGCGCCTTTAGCTCAGTTGGTAAGGCGTCCCCCTCCCGGGCTGGGCCCAGCAGCAGACCCGGGTTCGATTCCCACCCGCGGTCGTTCTCTGCATTTCACCTCTGTCTCTCTGCATTTCACCTCTGTCTCTCTGCACTATCAATAAAGCATAAAAATGCCCAAAAAATATCTTAAAAAAAAAGAGATTATTATTACTGAATAATTACTGCATTACCTGCCTCACAACAAACACCTGCACTAATACACCAGCATGGGGCTCAAAATCTATGCAAATAGGGCTGCAATAAGTACTTAGTTAACAGTGAGTCTTTGGTATTTGTCTGTGTTAATATGAGATACTCCCATCAGATGTCAATCATCAGTCTAACTTGAGTTTAAATATCAAGTTATTCAAATACTCTAGTAATTTACATACAATACAGATAAAATCATTCATATAAATATTGTGTGGCATTTTCCTATGTTTGGTTAAACACTGTAAATGGGAAGAGGTTCAGTAATGTCCAACACAGAAATAGGCCTACTGGTTATTATGAGCAATTGATAAGCACGACCTAAGACTTTAATTTAAAATAGTGTGATAAAAATTAGGAAGTATCCTTATACAAAGGCCTATAGACATTTAGGTTCCCAGTGACAAAAATAGAATAAAATAAAATGCAGTAATATCATGCATTCTGTATTGCTTTCAAATATTTATTCTCCTCTATTGTTAAAAAAATTGGTTTAGATAGTAAAACAATAAGAAGTGATTATTCACGTCTATCATTGAGAATGTAGTGGCTGGTGGTATTTTACTATAGCCTGCAATCTTCAAATATTCAAAAATAACAAAGTGCAAAATGAGGTTTTAATCCTCATGTACTTCCTTTAAGCTACTAGTGACTAAGTGTGCAGTGGACAAAGGAAGGAAGAGATTGCTTTATTTTATAATTTAGCTTTTTGATTTGAGAGTGATCCTCGTTGACTTTAGGGGCCACTCACACTAGGGCCGCGGCCCCGTGCCAAAGCTCATTTGCGTACTAAAGTCTAGAACGTTTGGCTAGTGTGACCATGCCAACTTGTATTCCAGCACGGAACAGCCCCTTGGCCATGGCACACTTGGGAGAGGTGTGCCGTGGCCAAAGTACAGATGCTAATGAGATGACACGCGCACAAGCAAGCGCACAGGCGGCGTTCCTGACGTGAATTTATTAAGGATGCATAGTCCGTTAACGTCCGCTGCCTTACTAGTCGGCACCAGAATTGCCCACCACTTGGACTTGTAGCTATAATGTGTGAGAATTAACGTGTGTGTAGGCCTAGGTGTGGGCTAATAAAAGAGGGAGAGAGCTAATTAGGTGAGCGCAGAAAGCAAAGCAAAAAGGTTTTCGTGTTTACTCACGTTCGTCAGATGATTTTTTTCTTTTTCCTCCCGTCAGCTTTCATAACTGCCTTTACGCATGGCGGTGGAGACGAACCCAAAATAACGCACCGCGGTCCGGTGATAAGGAAACAGTAGCCTACACCAACAAGAAACTTTATAAAGACACTTAAAAAAACGATCTCTGCCCATACAAAAAGTTCTGACTTGGATTTGATGGAGCGATCGATGTGTATAAAACCATCCGGTACGTATGGTCTGATGACGGGCCGTTATATTAATAATAAACAGCGTGCTGCACAAATATGAGACTGTCCACCGCGACCTATTACGTCAAGGCTACATTAAAAAAAACAATAGCTTAGCTTAAGGATTCTCGTTGCTCTAATGTGGAAGTGGAATATTTGATGCAAATTTGGCCGGATGAAAATATTCACAAACAGTCGTATAGCCCACAAGACTACGCTCCAAATCCTAAACGCGCACGGTGACGTAGGCAAGGTGCAAGTGTGCCCAGGCCACAAGCAGTGTGAGCACGGGCCAGCGGGGGGAGTGGGGGGGGGGGGAATCGTGCTGAATCGTGCTGAGCACGGAACAGGCAAATGGCACTAGTGTGAGTGGGCCCTTAGACTGACTCCCGCTGTCTGCTCCGTGAGGCTCGAGCCCTTCAGCTGAGCGAACAACTGTCCAACACGGAGATGAAAAACGAAACTTAACTATCCTGTCCTGCCTGGGCTGACTTAAGGTGGAGCAACCAAATATAAATGAATAAATATTGTACTAAACTGTAACACAAGTAATGAGTTGGAATTTGGATCAGTAATTGTAGTTTTTCCGAAGCATTCACGAGTTCCTAACGTTATTATTAACCTCTAGGGCTAGGCATTGTCACAACACAGCAGCATAATAACTTTATAGGAAAACTACCACTACATTAGCCCTGCTCTTTTCTCATTATGTCATTTCTTCATAGACAGATAGTTGATCAGTAATACCTGGAGAGTGTAGTCTCTCCTGTGCTGCTTGCTTCGTTAGTCTAGAGGCTTGGATCCGTCTCTCGCGCGCCTTCCTTGTATTCAAAATCAGTGCCGTTGGGAGCGGTTAGGAGTCTCGGGAGTGGGTCGGGGGGATCGGGTTTGGGCAATATTACCTGGCTGCATTCACTTGCAGTCGGACATTTGAAACTCGCGCTCGTAAATGTCTCTTAACAGCCAGAAATAAATGTTTAATTGGGCGCTGCCAACTGGGGTGGCAGCTGGGGTGGCAAGGCTTTTTTTTAGGGTGGCAGTTGCCACCCCATGCCACCCCGGTAGATCCGCCCCTGCACAGGCTATTAACCTGTCTACTTACTCTAAAATCTCTATAATTTGGCCATCAATTATTCAAATTCTAAGAAAAAGGTCCAAGGCGCTCATTCTGGACCCCAATAAGACTGACAGCTAACATGGACAGGCTAATGTTAGCGTGACGTCCTGGGTGCTGCAGGTTTGACACTGGGCCCAGCACACTTAGTGGATAATTGTATGTGCGATGAGAGGGGTGGGTGAAAAATGAAACGACTGGCGTTTGCTTAACAGTACGAATGTTATAATAAATTGGCCAACAGTTGTGTTACTGTAAATGGGGACAGAAAGGTTTAAAAGTACTGTGTATAGGTTAGCCTCAAGATTCAAACAAAGAAGCACAATATCATTGACACATTGACTAACTATTCATTTGGGTACCATACACTTAACAAGAAGGATATGAGGCTACTCAACAACTTATAAAGCAGCTTGGGATGTTCAAAATGATTTTTTATGTTCATTTGGCAGACAGAACGTACACATACATAAAACATATAACTGTAGAAACCTTATATTGTGTGTGTGTGTGTGTGTGTGTGTGTGTGTGTGTGTGTGTGTGTGTGTGTGTGTGTGTGTGTGTGTGTGTGTGTGTGTGTGTGTGTGTGTGTGTGTGTGTGTGCGTGTGTGTGTTGTATGTGTGTGTGTGTCTTTTCATTGTTCTTGTATGTCTGTGAGATCATGCCAAGAAAATAAAACAATACATAGATACATATCGAATACAAATTAAAAATTGAACTCTTTCCTTTCAGAATAATACGAACCATACACTCCCCCACTACAGCTTGCCAAGAACAAAATTGTAATGGTGGAACGTTGGTGCGAGGGGGGGGGGGGGCTTGATTATTTATTTGTGTTTCAACATGGGGAAACCGGAGCCTGCTCACCACTATGAGGCTGTGAGTCATAAAAGCCTTGTTTATTTAGAAACCAGAACTTGCTGCTCGACAGGCCGTTACATCTGGCGGCAATTAAATCATTCGGCTCTCCATCCCACATGCTGAATTCAACTCATATGTGGGAGTTGTTGCATCACATCAGAGTGTGTGTGCTCGTTTGAGTCGCACTGTACAGTGTGTGTGTGTGTGTGTGTGTGTGTGTGTGTGTGGGGGGGGTCGTGTGTGTTCTACATGGTTTTGCTTGTGATCCCAAAACCAAAAAAGATTATCCGACTTATAAAAGATTAACAATCCAAAACATCATATTTGACATGTTTCTGTCCCTGAAAGATGCGTTTCTTTGACCTTTGACATTCATTTGACTGAGCATGTCAGTTTGAGTTCTCGCCTGGGTCACGTTGAATTTTTTTACTATTATGCTTTTATCGCTGAACTGAATGGGGGAGTGGGTTTCAGAGGAATGGGCCATGGTTTCTATTGTGGCTTCTTTTATTTTTCAGGGGCTCCGGTTCAACAGCTGCTTCCCGCCTTCACTAAAACAGAGCTCGGCCGTCGAGGGAAAACATCTTGTTTCATTTTAGCCGCTCTGTTGTTAAAGGAGGCTCTCTCTACCTCTCCCTCCCTCTCTCTTTCTCTCTCTCTCATCTTCTTGACTCTCACTCGCCCTCCTCTCCCCTCCTCCCCCTCTCCTCTTCCCCTCACCTCAGGTCCTGTCAAACCTCTCGCCATGGGGAGAAAATGGAAGGTGTGCAGCTCCTCTGTGAAGTGTGCGTTTCCTTTTGTGTGTCTCTCTCTGTACTTGTGCGCGTGTGTGCATGTGTCTCCATGTGTCTCAGTGTGGGCTCTGTTTAAAAACCTGAGGTCTCCAGAGCCTTACAAGACTCCCCGTGTATAATTGGTGACCTATTACTTTCTGCCCATTGCATTTGACAGATATGAATTGGATACCGCCAAGCCGACACGCTGATTAATGACAACCGCAATTGGTACCTTTTAATTGCCAAGGATGAGAAGTCAGGCACTGCAGAGAGAAGGGGAGATGGGAAATATGAACATACACACACAAATGCGCGCGCGCACACACACACACACGCAAACACACATACACATACACATACACACACACTGTTAGTATCTATGATTATAGGTTTGGTTGGTGTGTTTCTCTCTCTGTCTCTGCACATAGAGGCCATTTCTCACACTGGGGTGTAGTCACTCTAATCAACCAATGGTAGAGTAGTATGGAGCCAGCTGTTTCCCAAGGATGCTACAGTACTTTCTCAGTGTGTGTTTTCATGTATGCAAGCCCACAGGGGGGGGGGGGGTGGGTCTGCAAGGGGGATGGCATTGGTAATGTGTGTGATTTAGTACACATCTGGTCATATAGGCTCGGTGAGGGAGAGGAGAGTTAGATTAGCACACAGCGCACACACTCCAACCAATCTACACACCGCTAATTAACCTGGTGCTTCTCACAGCTGCTGGCCCCGACTCTGATCCTGCCAAGCGGACGTGGGTGGCTCCTCAACCTAAATCAATCGTGCACTAATTGCCGGTGTAACGCTCCCCTGCGTCTTTACCTTTGCTGCCTGTCAGCATCCCATCTACCTGTCTGATTTGACAGGTGACTCCCACATCTTGGAGCCACTGTGATCAGTCAGGCAACTTACTCACTCACGCGTCTCTGTGTCGTGATCCTGCCACCATGTCAAGACATTGTGTCGCAAAGAACTGGCTGTGCGTTTCTCATTTTTTAGTCTAGTCTATTTTTCATACCAGGAGTTCATGTTGAGGTTGCTAAAAACTTTTCATCCTATTAGGTTTGGGGGGAAGAAAGACTGTCTTTTAAATAGTACATTGAAGTGGTGAGGCAGCCTCACTTAGATTTAGAGTCAAGGTTTTAAAGAAGAGAGAATATTAGGATTTATGTTGAGGTGAGTCTCCAGTCGCAGTTTTCTGCCTCTTTTACAGCTTCTCTGGCAGGCTAGCCTACGCCTCTGATCAATTACACTCACTCCATCCACAGCTTCCAAGCCAACTGCGAATGGTCTTGTCATCAATGAGCACGTTGCCAGGAACAGCGGGTTTAGAATGGGAGCGAGAGTGGAGGTGGAGCGCGCTGAATTTATGTATTTGCTGAGCTACTCGAAGCCGCCAGAGCCTTAAAAGGGAAAAAGGTATGAGGGGAAAGTTGCTGTTCTGTGTCATTTTCACCAAAGCAGGCATCTATCTTCTTTTGGCATTTTCTTCCCCCCATGCTGACAGAGGTCATGAGTTTGTGTTTTGTAAGCAGTGAGTCCGTCTAAGTCAATGGAATGATATGAATGTGACAAGAAAGGCAAAGGAGCTCAGAGAAATAACAACAGAAACTTGAAGGAAGAGGACAGAGTCAAAGTCATTCCAATTTAGAGATAGATTGTCCGTAGAAGCACATTCTTCATTTCACCTCATAAAGGCCGTGTAAGACATGCGTGGAGAGGATGTTAAGGATGTTTGGTAAATAAGTAGAATGAATCCATAATTTAGCTATAGCCTACTTGTGCTTGTTATACAATTGTCGCGATTGGGCTTGAGGCTCCTCATTAGCTGATAGCATATTAGGCGAGG
The DNA here is from genome assembly GCA_949357725.1 of Hyperoplus immaculatus. Classification (NCBI taxonomy): domain Eukaryota; kingdom Metazoa; phylum Chordata; class Actinopteri; order Uranoscopiformes; family Ammodytidae; genus Hyperoplus; species Hyperoplus immaculatus. The sequence goes on from OX442367.1 coordinate 11,833,154, forward strand.
CTTCAGGTGCCGACATTTGGCAAAGGGGAGGGGGATTAAGTGAATGTGTGCGGCAGGGGAATTGGGAGAGAGTCAAAAGGGGCCTCCTCCATGCATCCCTCCTTCACTCCTTCCCTCAGATGGAGCTGTACTTTAAACAGCTGGAGGAGGGTCGCCGAGGGGCTACTGGAGGGGGGGGGGCAACCAGTGAAAAGTGGGGGGTGGCTCCTTTCACCGGAGCCCTTGTGTCAAACCTTTAATCCATCAGCTATATTTCAGCGGGACTGGCAGCGCTAATAGACGCATCTAGTTAATATTTTATTAAGTGTATAATGTGTGAGGGGGAGAGGACAATGGCTATTGTGATGGTGGTGTCACACCAGACGTTGAAATGTTGTTGGCAGTTATGATGAGACAAAGTGTCAGTGTGTGCATTGAGGAAGAGAAACTGTGACTCCATCCCATAAATCCAGTATTGTATGTGCGGCTGTAGAATGAGCTCACTTGCAAGGAAAGATTGGGAAATCTATTGTGTGGATTAGGAAAGAATAAAATTATTGAAATTGAATTAATTATTTTTAAATTGTTTAACCTTTTCATTAGACAACAACCAGGCAGCGTGGTGATTTCAGATTCTCTGACCACTTGATGACAACTTCCTGCTCTCTGACTATGAGATGTGAAAAAATCTATTTTTCAATAGCTTCTTTGTGATTCTGTTAACGTTCCAGCTAGTGACTGGTGACAGGATATGAGGAAGATGACAAGAATTAATGCAGTGTAGAGGCTTGCCTGAGTCTCTCTCTCTGTATATCTGTTTGTGTGTGTGCGTGCGTGCTTGCTTGTGTCTGTGTGTGTGTGTGTGTGGGCGCACATGCGTGTGTGCGTGACTGTGTGTGTGTGCTTGCATGCGTGAGTGAGTGAGTGAGTGCGTGTGTGTGTACCCTCCAGAGTGTCTACTTCCCACATGGAAAGCATTGCCATTCTGGGATTTTTCTGCCTCATAGACTCACAGCTGCTATCTCCCATTTGAGGAGATTTGTCAAAAAACGATCCATTACCATCAAATCCATTTAAATGTGAACTCACGGCCCATATCACTGGGAGAGCATCGTCATTGCCAACATACACTTAAGCACACACACAGATGCTTGCCCTTTTTACACAAATTATTCTCGCCTGTATTTGTTAAATCATCTTCAGGAATTCTAACTTACATCACAGGGGTTGTGTCTTCCATAGGACTTATCCTGGCTTTCATAAAACCGTCATGTTGATTATTAGGGTGAACATGCACCTTATGAAGCAGTTTCATTCTCCATTTTTTTCAATTAAATTTAACATTTTCTTTTACAATAAGTAGCCCTTATAATATGCTCTTCCCCAGCACGCACTGGGGCCAGTCATGGACAGCCGTACACACACTGCAGAGGGGCACTGAAAGGCAGAGAAAGACAGACTTCAAACCCAGATGGGCTTTGATATGGACTGTGAACTGGTCCTTTGTCATGTAATAGAGGGTGGCAAGGGAGAAGGGAAGGGGAGAGAAAGCCTGGGGAGTTCTTGAAGTGGATTTGCTCGTATCATGATCAAAGAAGAGCAGAGAGAAGGAGGGAAAGGAAAAGGATAGAGCCAACGTATGCCTTTCAGACTTAAAGTTGAGTTACGGTAAACTAAATTATGTGAAACACTAACTTCCAAAAGTAATGTTTTTATGCCATTTGTTTCCCAATTTGAGACAATTACAATAAATATGATAAATATATGTTTTGACACCACACAACCCCTACTTATTCATGATATCCTACTTATTCATGCCCAAACAGTCTCTATATTTAAGTGTATTTGTGTGTGTGTGTGTGTGTGTGTGTGTGTGTGTGTGTGTGTGTGTGTGTGTGTGTGTGTGTGTGTATATGTGTGTATGTGTATGTGCTACTGTGTGTGCGTTTCTGTGTTCTGTCATCTGTTTTGGGTGAGAGGGCTAAATGACCAACTGTCTGTCCCAGAGCGCAGAGAGGTTGACTCCGCGACCGCTAAATCAGCCCAGTTGAAAAGCTGCCATCCAAGCTGGACTGTGTTAGTGTGTGTGTGTGTGTTTGTGTGTGTGTGTGTGCGTGTGTGCGTGCGTGTGTGTGTGTGTGTGTCATTCATGCAGCTATCATATTCTGTTCGTCATTACGTGAGTGACTTAGAGACATGGTCCTCACCTTTATTTTTCCATTAGCAGATAATGTCAACAGTTACTAGATTTACCAACAATCTATGTTTAATTGTCTGAGAATGTTGTTAGATTGCTTATTTCATGGTGTTGTAGCATGGAAAAATAAAGTAGCACTCTCCAATTTGCCCATATGAAGCTTCAGGTAATGTACAAACAATTGTGATGTATTGCTCATGTCTTTTTTAATGTAATACCATAAAGGTTTGAATAGAAATAACAAATTGTTTATGAAACAAGATGAAATGTGAAAAAGAAGTGAGAGCACGGATGGGTTCAAGGGTAGAAAGCTGCTTGAGTAGCACTTCCTTTTCTCTCTCACTCCATCTCTTATTTCTCTCCTGTCCACTCGTTTTCAGTGGGAGCAGTGGTGGCGGGAGAAAATGTAAGACCCAGATGTGGAGCCTTCACTGCAGATGTGCTCACTTAGGGGCCAAGAAACGCTAATCTGCCTAGCCGTACACACACACACACACACACACACACACACACACACACACACACACACACACACACACAAATAAAACATAAACCTGGATACACTATCTACCCTGTGCATCAAGGATTTTCGGTACAAAAACTCTCTACTGCATTTTATTTACTTAACAGTCACTAACCTCTGGCCAGAATGAAGCACAACCACAGACACACACTCTCACACACACACACACACACACGCACACACGCACACGCACATGCACACGCACGCACACACACACACACACACACATACACACACCCACACAGACACACATACGCACAACAAGCCTAATGGTTTTCAAAATGGTTTAAAAACATTAATGTTTCCTCTATTCACTACTTACATGCGTCGTAGCCCATTATTGTAGAAACAAGCTGCGTCCGAGAGACCTTGGCTTGTCCTGTCCAAGGACCTGATGCTAATGAATTGAGCGAGGCACAGCAACATTGAACCACTTGCATTAAGGCCATTACTGAGAAATAAAATATGGGAACAACCAGGCACAGGAATCCAATTCCCACTTAGGTCTAGTGAACCGTTGTCATTGTAACAAGCAATGGATGGTTTGGATATCGACGGAAAAAAAATGCTGCTGTTGAAAATACTTATTTTCCACAACAGAATATAGACATGTTTAAAAATCTTAAAAGGAGTCTTTATATGATATACATCTCTGACGTCAATTTAGAAAAGGTACTGTAGAATAGAATAGAATTGGGCTGGCAATAGTGTGCAACAGGTTCCCATGGTGACTATTAGGATAAGAATTTTAACATTTCAAGAACATCTTTAGTTAATCTTTCTTCCTGTTTTGTCTTTAGTAGTGTCCTCAGTATATTGGTTACTGCATGTGCTTTGCTATAAAACTGCCCCGGTTATTCAATGTTTGGTTCTGCCTCAGCTAACAATAAAGTGTGCATGTGTACGTGTGTGTGTGTGTGTGTGTGTGTGTGTGTGTGTGTGTGTGTGTGTGTGTGTGTGTGTGTGTGTGTGTGTGCTTGCGTGTGTGAGTTCTTGCGTGTATGTGTGTGTGCGTGTGAGTACTTGCTTTTGTGTGCCTTTGCGTGCGTGTGTGCGTTTTTGTGGGGTCATAAGTTTGCACCGACACATCAGTGTGTACGTAGGGGGGACTGGGGTGGAGCTGCCTTTGAAATATCAAGTAGAGAACAACACATTAACATCAAGGAGCAAAAACTTATACTCATGCATGTGTGTGTGTGTGTGTGTGTGTGTGTGTGTGTGTGTGTGTGTGTGTGTGCGTGCGTGTCCCCTGGGACTGTTGCTCATTATTCGTCCTTGTGTCCTCCCGGCCACAATGATTATCGATTGGGCCACGTTAAGTATGGAGAGGGCACCTTATGGTGACAGCTTGAGTGGTGCTGCAGCTCCTTGATCTTCTGTGAAGGGAGGCAGGGCAGGCAGAGAGATGAAGGGGAAGGGACACATTCTGCGGTGAAGCTACATGTGTGTGAATGTGGAGGAAAATGTTTGGGGGTGAAAAGTGCAAGAAGTGTTTCTGTGTGAGGAGGTTAGAGTTGGAATTTGAATGCATTTAAACTACATGTGCATTTGGATCAAGTCACTTTTGGAAAATAATGTGGGTTTCAGAATGAGAAGGCTCTAGCTGGATTTTTCCCAATGTGTCACATACATATTTATAAACCTTTAGGTAAATATTATTACCGACATTGTATCAACAGATCATATTGAAGGACTCAAGGATTGGGGCCAATAAAGCTTGATTTTAAAAAAGTGCACATTGTAAGAGGTGCCAACAGTAGTAATGCTAAACTAGAGATGGAAGAATCAGGGTCGTGGAAGGAGAAATGAACTGACAGGGATAGTACATTGGAAACAGCATGTCCTGTAACAGCAGGATTTGACCAAGTGCAACCATCAGCAAAAGCATGATTAAAGAATAGTGAGGCCGTGTAATGTTTTAAAGGACAGCCCCATTGCTTTCATCAAATGTAATTGGTTATGTTGATCATCTGATGGTAAGCAATGACTTTAGTGCCAGGCCAGAGCCAAAGCAATTCTTCATTTGAAGTTTGATTTGTTGGTTTAATTATGCAACCCTCATAGCAATTAACTTTTTTGAAATGATCACAACAATAATCCATTCCTCCTTTATCGTTGTTGTTTTACTGTAACCATTAGGTGTAGTATTATTGTTTTTGTTGCGGCAGCAGTTGTCCATCTCGCTGTGTTTTCCTTTCTCTACATTGTCTCAAGCTGGGGCCCTTTGAAACCTCCCTTAACCTCCTGAGTCCAATAACGCTTCTTTTGATTTAAAGCAGGGGTCATGCTCACTACTTAGAGCTAAGCTAGAGGACAAGTAGCTCTATGTTCATCTTGGCTAATTGTGCTGGGAGTGAGAGGCCCACACAGGTACAGTAAGTAAGTGTTGAAAACTGCATATTGTGATAGGGTCCAAACATGATTTCACGGCATTGAGAAAGACGGTTTGAGTCTGAATTTGTTTATTACATGTATGGAATACATTTTTTTTCTTCTCATTGTGGTTGGATTTGCTATAGATAACAGCCCACACTATTCATTCTGTTGCTTCAGGATTCTGAGTGCTGCCTGTTGGCTTGCTCCAGTGCCCTCCTGTTTGTTTTCTCCACAAGAGTAAGATGATTCAATTGATTGGCAGTCAGAGGGCCACGCTGGATGATAGCGCTAAACCTTTGCCCGGGCGAGGCTGTTCAATTATACACAGAAAGAGCAAGAAAGAGAAAGAAAGAAAAGGTTGTCTGTGTGTGTGTGTGTGTGTGTGTGTGTGTGTGTGTGTGTGTGTGTGTGTGTGTGTGTGTGTGTGTGTGTGTGTGTGTGTGTGTGTGTGTGTGTGTGTGTGTGTGTGTGTGTGTGTGTGTGTTATGAGAGAGGAGAAGAAGAATGAGCGAGCCAGGGAAATAGGAATGAGGGAAGATAAAAGAGGGCAATTCAAATGCTGAACATCACCTTATATTACCAATTGAAAAAAAAGATCTGCTTCTTATTATCACCCACCTTCATTGGTGCAAGCACAGCTATGATGCCTTAATCTAGCTGCTAGCCACCGCCACCCACCGCCGTGTGAGACACCAAAACACAATAAAGTAGCACTACCTCTGCCAACTCGACACACACACACACACACACACACACACACACACACACACACACACACACACACACACACACACACACACACGCACACACACACACACACACACACTCACTCACACTCCAAACACTCCGGCATATGGGTCAGATCTAATCACAATAATTTCATTTCCCCCACTCATCAGCTCCAAGCCAGATAGACTAAGTCCCATTTGTAACCGCTGCAGCGCTACTGGAAGGAAATATGACAGATAAGAGGACTCTTGTAATAAGCCAGGCTGTGTGGATCTGATAAATGAAGAGAGCTTTCGCCAGTTAACTGCAGTGCAGAAATACATTGTGGAACTGGAATGGTGGAAACCCAAGTGTGATAGCTGGAGGATTCATAAAAATAAATGGGGAAACAAATTAACTTTGTTGATTAGTGGCAAGATGGAGGAAGCTGCTTGGAAATTATTCTACACCGCCTGGGAAATCTAGAGGGCGCGTGGCTGCGTTTTGATATCGAGAGAGAGAAAAAAAAAACATACAGTAGATGTGTAAGATACGATAAATCCTCATAAGCATCTTTTCATGGACAGAGTCACTCCTCTCTCTTTAAATAACAAATCTCTTTATCTCGCTAGCTTACATATGCACACACACACACACACACACACACACACACACACACACAAGGACATGTGCACAAACACACTTTCTGATAAAGAAGCACCCTTTTTCAGCTATTCCTAGTTAAAAGACAGATGTGTGGCGCTGCCTGCGTTGGAAAGTGTAATATCTGTTTAGAGCATGGGCCTGCATTATGCCCATATGGTCTTCAGTGGGAGAGGTGGAGTTGCTCGAGCGGAATTTGAAACGTAAATAGAACAAAGGATTGTGGGAGGTGGTTCTCTTCAGCTGTTTCCATGGCAGGTAAGCAGCTCCGTCGGTGGCGAGGGGTTGTGATGTTTATTTGTGTGCCCTTCATTTCTCTACACAGCATGAGAAATTATGTTTGACACACAGATCAAAAATAAGCATGAAAAAGATTTTATTTGAAAAAAAAAACAACAAAGGCAAAGTTTCACTGTGAGAAAAAAATTACAGCATCACCGCTGGAATTTAATGGTTGGACTGTTTAAACGGAGGAAGGATCGGGTGGTAAAAACATAGAGCTGCTTTGGATATTATTTTACAGTTGGGAGCGACCTCTGAGGAGGATGTTTGTCCTTCACCACTGAGAGTGCCAAGATACATGTTCTGCTAAGCGTATTCCAATGAAAACAGGGTCAAGAAGAAAGTCAAGGAAGTTGTCCTCGTGCCGGGCTCTATCTCTCTCTCCGGAGGCAACGCTCCGGTGCATCTCAGAGAACCGTCCATGCGAAACTCCAACACATAAACAGTCACCTTGTCAGTCACCTTGTCAATCAGTCAGCCAGTAAGCCCAGTCCACTCATCCAAGTCAACCAATGACTGATGGCTTAGGCTTTCCCTCTCACCCACCTTCCTTCACTCTCTCTCTTCTCCAAACTCTGTCAACACTAACTGATCCAGTGTCTCCTCCGCTTACTGTTGCCGGTTTGGACCTTTTCCCTTCCCTCACACCTCCATACATGGTTCTTCTCTGCATTGTTCCAATGATTTCTGTGTTATTTCACTTTAGGAAATCCTGTCATGTCCTCATGAGGAAAGCATTCATCTTGTTTTCCCCCATTCAACAAAATCCTTCCAAAAACGTTAATAATTAAGTATCTGTTTTACATCAAGGCGACTTTGAAAATGTTGGCTATTGGCAAATATTGGGACATTTGAAAATATTTATGTGTTGAATATTCAAAACAGCACTCGTAAATGATAATATAGCTCATAAAACCAGGATGTTTGTCAAGCTTAATTATTCAAAAGCTCTGCTGTTTGGGGACATTATTTATTCTATGGTTGACATTGGTATATTGACAGACATGTCAACGTTAAGATGCATAATTCGTATGACCTAAGCATCAAAGTATCCCTGTTCAAAAGAAAATCTTAATTTTTTACCACCTATCTGCATCCATCAGCAGCTTCAGTGTGACAGCAGATATGTTTTTCATACAATAGACTGCATTGTGCTTGTATTATTTAAGCCATTTCCTCTCACTGCATATCCATTCAGAATCAAGTAGAGAATACCAGAGAAATTGTTTCTGTCTCCTTTTCTGTTCGTTTGAAAAATCGAGGGTGCTTGTGTAAGACCACTGAATCGTCATAATTACATGGTTTTGAATGCAAATTTACAATGTGCTTATTAATTCTATTCTGCTCATTTCAACTGACTGACTGAATTTAATTAAATCGGATTGATTAGACCCTTTCTAGACTTTTCCTTTACAACCGCATAATTATGAAAAAAATACAGCCACTTGACTTGACATCAAATCTACAGCAGAGGACTGAGCCCCTTTTTTTTTCTCTCTCTGAGGTACAGGGTCAAAAATTGGTTCGCTGCGTTATACTAAACGGAATACTGTTTTATTTCTTGGGTGATTTAAGGTCACTGACCATTTTGATCACTTCTTTACCTGACCTAATCTCCTCCACACACCCACAAACACACTCCCAACGCCCACATTCTAGTCGCTCAACCCTTTGGACAGATTGTACTTTTGCCATTTCATGATGTTCCTCAGCACACACACACATGTTCTGGAGAAATGTGGGACCTCACTAATTAATGTTATTTTATTTTGGTTGTATGATATTGAGCCTTGGTATGCTCCGAAATTGGGTGGTAAAAATAATAACTATGATGGCTCAGTGTTGAAAAAAATAATTATTATTTCTCACTGTTGTTTTTAGTTTATTTTATTTCACATACAAATCTCTTTAAATAACATGTAGTGGAAAACAATTTTAAAATACATGTGTGGGTGTGGCAGAAACCTGTACAGGCTTATGTAGAACCACACCCCAAATACATTTACATATTAGCAGATCAACACACACACACACACACACACACACACACACACAAACATATTGTAGTGAACCATGGGCTGTGATCAGAGAGTGAGCCACAGAGTGGTTGTTAATTAGGTAATTAGGATGATGCGATGCAGCTGAAGGGAGTGGGTTTGGGAAGAAGGAGGTTAGAAAAAGGGCAGAGAGATGACAATCAGGGTTGTTGGGGAGCGGACTGAATGTTACAGGGCTGGTGCCCAACCAAGACCAATTCTAAGCCGAATGCACTCGGGCCTGGGGGGTGGTGCCGTTCGCATGCCGCTAGGGTTGCCGGCGGTGAAGATAGCAATAGAGTTAGGGAGAGGTTCCAGTATTGAGGGCGAGTTACTGATAGGGTGGGGACCATTTAGGAGTGCTCAAGCCGCTCTCCAATTTATGTAGAGGCTCTCCTGCTGTTTGTGGAGCTGCCTCGCTGCGTTGGACCGGAGCCGTGCACGTCAGCCAATCCGGGCCAGCGCCAAAGCCCAGACCCCGAGGGGGGGGTCTCAACTCCTGGGAGAGTTAAGTAGCTTTTAGATATAGATATATATTTTTGTATTGTGTGTTTATAGCTTTGTTAATTAATTGTATTTTAATTAGACGCGGCAGTACAGGGGACCTAGTGGGGGAAATAGTAGGGGTAACAACTCGTCCAGTGCGCACAGGGGGGCTCTGACGCCACGGGTTGCCGTGTAGTGGGTTGCAGTGCAGGTTTGATGTGCAGTGCCCTAAGGGGTTTGGTGTGGCTGCATAGCAGCATTTGTGTGCCGTGCCCTGTTGCTGGGGGTTTGTGTGGGTGGCTAATGCCCTTAATGCCCGAGAAGTGTCACCAGAAAAGAGGGTCTAACCTAAAGGCTCTTCCACATGTGTTCCCGTCCCGTGTCTCCTACATAATGTTCAATAAAGATAATTGATTGGTATTCTTCAGTGTCCTCCCCGTTTTGTTTCCTTTCATAACTATTAAGGTGCTCTCTATCTCCTCTAACCCAGAGGCAAGGTTTATTACACTGGTGGCAGCGGTGGGATCTTGTATCTCTCATATTAAAATCTTGGTAGAGTTAGCCCTAAAAATGTCGGAGGAAGAATCCAATCAGTTGCTACAGGCGCAGAACAGTAATGATCATTCCCCATCTACTAGTAGTGGTCATCCAGCGGCTCACATGCATTCAGTTGGTCGTCCAGCCCGCCCTGTGTTTATGCCCGAGACATTTACAGGACTGGGTCGTGAGTGGTATGATTGGTCAGAGCAGTTTGATTTGGCCGCAGAAGTGAATCAGTGGGATGAGACCCTCAAGCTTAAATTCATGTCTCTTTTGTTAGCCGGCCGTGCCAGGGACATGTATAGTGGTTTGTCAAGGGAGGTTAAAAATAATTATGTCCTTTTAAAAACAGCTATGACGAGATGTTTCGAACCATGTGATAGCGATGACTGGAGTAGGGCTACTTTTACTGCCCGGCGGCGGCGGCCAAATGAGACGGCAAGGGAATTTGGTAATGCCTTGAGAAGGTTGGCCACTAGAGCATACCCCACAGCTGATGACCATACCAGAGATATGCTGGCAAGAGATCAGTTCATGTTACATTTTACTTCAGGCGATTTTCGGGTTAGCCTGCGTAGTGCCAAGCCCAAAAGCTTAGAAGAATCTATCGATATTGCTGCTGAAATGGAACTAGTGAGAAACCTAGAGAAGACCAGCTTGTCACCAGAGGCCAAAGTAATGGGCGTGACAGTTAAGTCAGACAGTGAGGAACAGATGGGAGTAATGCTGGGGGTGGTGGAGGAGTTAAGACAGGAAGTACGTTCCCTTCAATCCACAGTTAAAACTATGCAGACAACTCCAAAAACACCATATATATCCAAATCTGTCCACAATGCAGAGGGGGGTCACCAAGAGAGGGTGGCACCAAACAGGCCCAGCCGTGGATCCAGAGAGGGTGATGGAGGATGTTGGGAATGTGGCTGTAACCGACACCTTAGACGCGATTGCCCCTATCTGCAGGGAAACTAGAGGGGGCAGGTAAAGCAGGCCAACTGCCTGCCCCCAAGTACAATGGTACGACGGTGGCCTTTGCAAGTAAGCATGGGGGTTCAGGGTATATTGCAGCTAAAGTAAGGGGAGTAGATTCCCTTGTGTTGGTGGATAGCGGCGCAACAATATCAGTGATCCCTAAACAGGTCTGGTTAGAAATAACTAAGGGTGGGGTTGAGTTACTAGACCATCAAGGGGATGTGTCTGCTGCTAATGGGGGGAGGATGGGAATCCTGGGAAAGTGGCACACTGTGTGTCAGTTTGATTCGCTAGCATTGATGGCAGAGTTTTTAGTTGCTGATGTGCCATCCCAAGAAATTCTATTGGGCTTCGACTTTCTACAGAAATACGGGGTGATGGTAGACTTTGGGAAGAAAGAATGCAGAATAATGGGTAAACTATTCCCCCTTGTGGTCCCAGCAGATATAGATAAGCCACAGGCTGTTACACTTCCCTTAGACACAGTAATTCCCCCTCGCAGTGAAGCCATCGTCACTGGTAGAATAGAAAATTCTGTTGGTCCTGTCAGGGAGGGAATGTTGGAGCCGTCTGATTCAGTTTCTTCTCATTGTAATGTCATGGTTGCCCGTGTAGTCTGTCAGGTAGATCACGGAGCTGTGCCCGTCCGGGTCATTAATGTTACTGATGAGGCTCTCACACTCAAGGCAGGGATGAAAGTAGGCATGTTGCATACTGACATTGAAGTGGGCAGTAGGGCAGAACATATGGGGGCGGTAGAAAGCGGGAGTTTGTCACATGTACCTTGGACAACTGATGGGTTGATAGAAAAACTGGGTTTAAATCGAGGTTTTGAGAGAACTCAAATGCCAGCCATCCGTGATTTGCTTTACCGTAATTTGTCAATTTTTAGCACAGGAGAAAATGATTTGGGGAGAACCCACCTCACTTTGCACCAGATTGACACAGGTGATTCTAGACCGGTAAAGTTGCCCCCCCGACGTGTACCCCTTCATTTGCAGCATGAGGTTGCGGATCATCTCAAAAAGATGTTAGAAAATGACATTGTCCAGCCCTCAAATAGCCCCTGGGCAGCGCCAGTTGTGCTGGTCCGTAAGCGAGATGGAAGTCTGCGTTTCTGTGTAGACTATCGAAAACTAAATGATCTTACCCGAAAAGACGCCTATCCGCTCCCACGCATTGATGATGCACTCGACAGTTTGAGTAATGCTTGTTGGTTTTCAACTCTTGACTTAGCCAGTGGCTACTGGCAGGTCGAGGTCGACGCTAAAGATAAATCCAAAACTGCTTTCATCACAAAACAAGGTCTCTTTGAGTTCAATGTTCTAAGTTTCGGCCTGTGCAATAGCCCAAGCACCTTCCAAAGGTTGATGGATCTGGTGTTGGCAGACCTACAGTGGACAACGTGCTTAGTGTACTTAGACGATATCATTGTGTTTGGGAGGACTTTCCAGGAACATTTAACACGACTGGATGAGGTGCTCACAAAGTTGCGTCAGGCTAATCTAAAAGTCAAGCCAGCCAAGTGCAATTTGTTTGCCACTCAGGTGCAGTATTTAGGCCACATCATTTCAGCAAGTGGGGTAGAAGCTGACCCGGCCAAGGTAGAGGCAGTACGACAGTGGCCAGTTCCGAAGAACCAGACTGAAGTCAGAAGTTTTGTTGGTCTGGCCTCCTACTATAGGAAGTTTGTTAAAGGCTTTGCAGATTTTGCACGCCCCTTGCACCAGCTCACAGAGAAGGGTAGGCGTTTCAAATGGACAGAGGAATGTCAGTCAGCCTTCGAGAAACTAAAGCTGGGCTTAATGTCGGCCCCCATTCTGGCGTACCCTGATCCCCACAAAACATTTATCTTAGACACAGATGCTAGTGATGTGGGAATTGGGGCAGTCTTGTCGCAGGAAGAGGGTGGGCAGGAGCAAGTCATAGCTTATGCTAGCAGGGCCTTGACTAAACAGGAGAGGAAATATGCTACAACCAAAAAGGAGTTACTTGGTATGGTGACATTTACAAAGTATTTCAAGCACTACTTGCTGGGGAAGGAGTTTGTGCTGAGAACAGACCATAATTCTCTAAGATGGCTGCACAATTTCCAGGGTGTAGAGGGTCAGCTAGCTAGGTGGTTGGAGCAGTTGGCCAGTTTCCAGTATAAAATTGTCCACCGCCCTGGACGTGTACACACTAATGCTGATGCCCTTTCCAGGTTACCTGCATTCCAGACAGATAGCCCACCCACCATGACTGAATACAGGGGAGACGAGTTACCTGTTTTTGAGGCTCCATGTGCTGTCAAACATGTTAGGGCCTCGGCTCCCGCAGAGCCAGAAGTAATAGATGAGCTGGCAAAAGCTCAGAGAGATGATGTGGAGCTGCAACAGGTGATAGCTCTTCTGGGAGGAGAGAATGTAGGCCTTCAGCCCCCTAAGGAGTTGCAGAGATTTGCACCAGTGTGGGCTCAGCTACAGATTCAGGGGGATAGGCTAGTGAGGTTACCACCCATTAACTCAGATGCAGCTATGCAGGTTCAGGTGGTACTTCCAAAATCCCTTGTGCCAAAAGTTTTGGATCAGTTGCATAATTCTGTCACCGGGGGGCACTTGGGCATCCAGAAGTTGCAGGCCAAAGTAAAGGACCGTTTCTACTGGCTGGGTTGGTTTGGGGACGTCAAGCGTTGGTGTAGGGAGTGTATAGACTGTGGGTCCAGAAAGACAAGCGGACAGCAGCCGTGTGCCCCCCTTCAGTCTATTGTAGCCTCAAGGCCCTACGAGCGTGTTGCATTAGACATCTTGGGGCCTCTCCCAGAAACATCTGGTCGAAACAGGTACATCTTGGTAATTGGAGACTACTTTTCTAAATGGACTGAGGCGTTCCCCCTCCCCAACCAAGAGGCTCAGACAGTGGCAAAAGTTCTGGTAGAACAGTGGGTCTGTCGCTTAGGGGCCCCACGCACCATTCACTCAGATCAAGGACGAAATTTTGAGTCAAATTTGTTCAAAGAAGTGTGCCAGCTGCTAAACATTAATAAGACACGCACATCTCCTTATCACCCCCAGTCAGACGGGATGGTGGAAAGGTTTAATAGGACATTGCTGTCTATGCTGTCTTTGTTTGTGGAGGAGAACCAATCCAACTGGGATGCGCTGTTGCCTTATGTAATGTTGGCGTATAGAAGTAGTGTGCATTCGAGCACAGGATTCACACCCTTTAAAGTTTTGTTTGGACAAGAGATGGTTCTACCAGTGGATATCATGTTGGGTCTGGGAGAAAGAGAGAAGTTCTCTGCAGTTACAGAGTATGTCTCAAGGTTGTGTGACACCTTGTCCACGGTAGTGGGGGCGGTAAAAGGGCACCAGGCTAGGGCCTCGGGTAGACAGAAAGAAGCTTTCGATGTAAGGGTCAAGTGGCAGTACTACTCAGAGGGAGAGTTGGTTTGGGTTCGAACACAGGCTAGAAAAAAAGGTGTCTGTCCCAAGTTGCAAAGAAAATTTAGGGGTCCCTACAAGGTCATAGAGAGGGTGACAGATGTACTATATAGGATAGTGCTAGTGGAGGGTGGCCCAGAGATGATTGTGCATTTCAACCGACTTAAACCTTTCCTCTCCCCTGTATCAGAGACAAGGAACCAGGGCGGCTCACCAAGGCGGCAGACCAGATCCCCAGAAACAAATGGCAGCACAGGCTGGGTCTGTTGGAAGGCAGGAGGTGCCAGGGGGAGGGCCGAAAATGAGAGGCCTAGTCGACCAGCACAGCAGGAGAGCGCGGCCCACTCGAGCGACCTTTTGGTGGGGGAAGAGAGGCAGACAGGAGGACCGATGCCAAGTATTCAGCCACCAGCCAATCGGGAGCCAAACATCAGTCAGACGGCTAGACTTATCCCGCAGGAGAGCGCGACAGCCAGTCTGACATTGAGTCGGGCATCACCAGAAGGAGAGACACAGAACAGACAAGAGACGTTACAAGAGATGCGCCAAACAAGGCAGAGGAGGCCGCCCGTGTGGTCCCGGGACTATGAGATGCCTTGACTCTGGGTCGAGTCACATTTAAAGGAGGGAGGAGTGTAGTGAACCATGGGCTGTGATCAGAGAGTGAGCCACAGAGTGGTTGTTAATTAGGTAATTAGGATGATGCGATGCAGCTGAAGGGAGTGGGTTTGGGAAGAAGGAGGTTAGAAAAAGGGCAGAGAGATGACAATCAGGGTTGTTGGGGAGCGGACTGAATGTTACAGGGCTGGTGCCCAACCAAGACCAATTCTAAGCCGAATGCACTCGGGCCTGGGGGGTGGTGCCGTTCGCATGCCGCTAGGGTTGCCGGCGGTGAAGATAGCAATAGAGTTAGGGAGAGGTTCCAGTATTGAGGGCGAGTTACTGATAGGGTGGGGACCATTTAGGAGTGCTCAAGCCGCTCTCCAATTTATGTAGAGGCTCTCCTGCTGTTTGTGGAGCTGCCTCGCTGCGTTGGACCGGAGCCGTGCACGTCAGCCAATCCGGGCCAGCGCCAAAGCCCAGACCCCGAGGGGGGGGTCTCAACTCCTGGGAGAGTTAAGTAGCTTTTAGATATAGATATATATTTTTGTATTGTGTGTTTATAGCTTTGTTAATTAATTGTATTTTAATTAGACGCGGCAGTACAGGGGACCTAGTGGGGGAAATAGTAGGGGTAACAACTCGTCCAGTGCGCACAGGGGGGCTCTGACGCCACGGGTTGCCGTGTAGTGGGTTGCAGTGCAGGTTTGATGTGCAGTGCCCTAAGGGGTTTGGTGTGGCTGCATAGCAGCATTTGTGTGCCGTGCCCTGTTGCTGGGGGTTTGTGTGGGTGGCTAATGCCCTTAATGCCCGAGAAGTGTCACCAGAAAAGAGGGTCTAACCTAAAGGCTCTTCCACATGTGTTCCCGTCCCGTGTCTCCTACATAATGTTCAATAAAGATAATTGATTGGTATTCTTCAGTGTCCTCCCCGTTTTGTTTCCTTTCATAACTATTAAGGTGCTCTCTATCTCCTCTAACCCAGAGGCAAGGTTTATTACAATATGTATACATTAAAAAAAACAAAAAACAATTCAAAACAATCAAAGAAATTCAGAACAAAACACAAGACAGTAATAAAGAAAATAAATCAGTTTAAATCAGGTAGCACAAATCAAAGTGTAGTGATAAATATTAATGGGTTTGAACCAAACAAGCAGAGAATCATATATATAAATCAAATTCTTGTTTTAAACTAATTGCGTTTGATAGCATGGAATTCCACAGTCTCTTTTTGTATATGGTCAATGTTATAGAAGAATCAAGTAAATTAATATTTTCATTCCATAGTAAGACACCACGGTATTTGATGCAAAATTGATTGCGGGAAGATTTATACAGAGGCAGATGGAGATTTTCAGCTTGTCTAGTACAATGATAATGCAATTTTGAGTTTGAAAAAAAAAACATCCAAAACTATAAGGTAAATCTGTCAATTTATATCTCACCTTAAAAACAAAGGGTGGTGTCCCTTTAAGGTGTGTCCTTAACAACATTGGCTGTCTGTGCTGGTTGAATTTGGTCCCACTTGTATTTTCATGGTCTGCATACATCAGTATTCACAGAGTCCCTCTCAGTGTGAGACAGAAATCAGAAGAAAAGGAGCAAACAAGCAGCGTTCTCTTATAAACGTGGTCCTTTTTCTAACACAGTCTAGCAAGGTCACGCAAGTGCACACAAAGGGCTCCAGGGAGAAAAACAGTGATTAAATGCATCAACTTTTTTTTTCATATTCTTTTGTCAATGCAGTTACTCAGCTTGAATATTAATCATTCCCAAACAGTGCTGATGGTGAGTTGAAGACAAAGAGAAATAGGAATAATAATGAAGTGGGGTGGGGGGGAAAACAATATGCAGCAAAACACATTAATAGAAATGTAATATTTAAAAAGCAGCACTCCAGGACCCGGCAAGTTAATGGCTGAAAGGGCTCCTGCTCTTCAAGTGTTTTTCTGAGATTTGATTGCAATTTGGAGAAAGGAATTATCTCATCGGGGTGCGTGGGTGGAGGGAGGTCGGATCTGGCTGTGAAGTGCTTGTCATTACCAAGATCTCTCTCTCTTTTTCTGTTTTCCCTTGTTCCCTTCATCTATGTATTTACACCGTTTCCCCTTTGTCTAACTCCAGTTGAGGTTGTTCGGAAACTGCGGGTTGACAGACTGAAAATATTAGTGAGCGTATAAGTTACAACACAACACTCATACAGTATACCACATTTTGTGTACATATTAAGTGTTATTTAAATAGAGCTTTTTATCATTTTCGGTCTCTGGGGATGTTTAATACCAACATTTCCTATTCTGGTATTTTTTTTTAAAGTAACAGCCATGCAAGATATCTGTAAACTAATTGAATTGATAAATAAATTAACATATACACATCATAAGTCAACGTTTCTACACACACACACACACACACACACACACACACACACACACACACACACACACACACACACACACACACACACACACTTTTACAGTCCATTTACTGTGCATACTTTCATGGCGGATGCACCCCATCATGGCAGGTTTATTTTCCACATTCCTTCCCCCGCCCTCTCCTCCACTGATTTGTCAATCACTGTGTAATCTCAAGTTTAAACGACTCTTTTTTTAAAAATGCCATGGGCACTGGGGTCATGATATTTCCCCTTAATTACTGAGCCACATTATCACCATCGAGCACTTTCCACCTCTCTCTCACTTCTAATTACATTCTTCCCATTGCCTCGACATATCCTTTCATTCGCTGATGCACTCTCCGAGCAAACGTCTGCGTGAGCAAGAAAGGAGAGAGAGACCAAAAGGGAAAAAGAGATACAGCACTACTGAACAGCGTAATGCATACAACATGTCTTCATTAAAGAAAATGCTGTAAATTATGTCCACGCTCACTGAACACTTGAGATTCGTAGCTCTGACAGTTGCGACAGAATATATTATATCTGCCCTGGACTACTACAAAATTCATGAATTTACCGCTCATTTGGAGGTATTCCCATTAATTTGTATAATAGGAATTACTGAGGTCAGGTCCAAAAGACGGAGGCAGAAAATGACTCCAGTAGAATTTAATTTAAGATAATATAGAATGTTATGATAGATATTCAAGGAAGATAGATAATGCTATTGGTAGGGGATTTGTAGTCGACGTTATATTGATACATCATCCAAAGATAATGAAGCTGTAACAGTGGGGCAGTTTCTTCAGAAAATATTTTATGAAGAGATTACATGCAAATAATAACAGTTATTGAAAGGACTTACATAAATTAAATCATGGGTGATTTTTTGTTTGCCAATATATATTGGAATTCAAACAATGACAAGGGGAATAATCTTGTTTGAACTGTACAGTCTTGGATTGAGGTATAATATCCTAGACTACAATATTTTCAATAATTCTCACTTATTTTTTATTTCATCTAAAATAAATATGTGAATTTAGGATATAATCAGAACATGGCAGTGCCTGTCTCTTGTGAATAAGGCTTGTAGACAAGTAATACTTTCAAGAAGCCAACTGGATTATGTGCATCAATACTTAATATAGTGTAAATATAGAGTGAAACCAAAAGTATTTGCCACTGGGTTTAACCGCGTTTCCATCTCAAGGTTCTATGATATTAGTATTTTGAACAAAATATTTCCCCCAATAAAATCAAGGGTTTTTGCTTTACCTTAACAATATATTGGACTATACAGGTTTAGTAGGTGTTCTCAAGTTTGCATATGTAATACTACTGCTTACAATAACAAATGCTTCATGTCTTGATGATCCATTAATTTAGGCCATTTCCTTGTTCGCTATAGCTCATCTTCACACTTATACCGTATGTAGACCTGTTTGTGTGTTTCTTTACAAAAGTAATACTTTGGAGCTGCTTTTAAATCTTTCCATTTATCACCATTATACATGCATCCCTGGGAGAGGCACTGATTTAAACAATTCATATATCTTACTGTAATTTGTGTTTTAAGTTGCTTCAACATGAAAAATATGCTTTACTAACCAGGAAAGGATATGATAGAAAAAATGAATTAGAAATAATTGCGTGGATTAAAAAAAGTGTTCTAAAATAATAAATAATAATAAAAACATTAGTTGCATATAAATAAGTATCATGCGTGATAACACGGAGGAGTTAAGCTTGTTCAAGGATATTGGTGAAACTGCACGAACACACTCCCAAAAAGTAAAAGGGAGAAGACATATAAGGGAGCACTGCAATCTAAACAGTTCAGTCAATACTTGTGAGAAATGATGACTCTTCCCCTAAATGTGAAAATCAAAGAGAATACCAGTGAGCACGTCTAGGCCCTGCATTGTCTACAGAGAAACTCTAGGATTTGCCTTTTAATGATATGAATACACACTTCTGTATAGCTCAAGGTAAGACGACCAAAATCTTTAAAGGAAACCGAGTTTAACAATTCTGTAGAAATCTTAACATGGATTATTTGTTGGCTTGGGGACTCAACTGCCACCACCAGCTCATTTTACTTCAATGTGTTCATAAATGATGAGGTCTTTCCACTGCTTTCAGCGTGGGATAGAGAGGGATAGGCTCGGGGGGCTGCGCTTTGACCAGGTGGGCTCTTTGCAAAATGGCCATTGCCAACTTAATGTGTCCATTAAAGGCAGTGAAGAGGCAATATTGTTGGATAACCCTTTCCTGTGTGAACACCCTATGAACCCTAGTGTGTTTCCATTGGTGGTCTCCGATTCTCTTACTCTACCACTCTCTCTGGCTGTCTCTCATTCTCTTTCTTCAAATTGAAGCTATTAGTGGCAGTAAAAGTCATGTTATAAAGTATATTACTGTTCAACGCACACTGCATTTCTCAGTGTGTCTGAAATGCAATTACGGAGCAAACTGTGGTTGGTTTATGTAGTGGGGGTCAGAGGAAATGGTGGCATTTAAGATCATCTAATAAGTGAAAAAAAAGTATTTGCAACACTATTTTAATACATACGGTAGATGTACTTACACACATAGTATACTGTGTATATATATATATAAATGCAAATTAAAGGAAAAGCGCAGGAGGGAAAGAAAACGTTAATGGGGTTTTGAGTGTTTTGTATTGAGCGAGAAATCAGGAGCAGAATATCAGCAGATCGAAAGAACAGTCCTTTCATGTTTTGTGTGGGAAGAGTAGAAGGTCAGTCCCTCAGAGCAATTAGAGTCTCAATTTAGGATGTAATATTAATGCTTAATAATGTACCTTCGAGTAAAATAAATTAAAATTTGCATCGCATGTCATTCCACAACTGCTAAAGCTATTTATCTGGATTTAATGTTGCAGTGTAACACTGGTTCTATTCTGTTACTGTTTATTTCATCTGTAGCTAAAGGGCACTACATTGGACTGTGCAGCATCGACTGATGTTTGCCTTTAACAGATGTGCGTGCCAAATACAAGGAAAATGAGGCAGTCATCTTGTCTGTTTTGGGTAATGTGCCTGGGGTCAAGCATTATTAACCTAAATATGGAGCCAGTCCTGCGTAATTTGGTCAATTATTCTTGACTTGAAGATAAATAGATAAAATGGTTCCAAAGTGGCTCATTATCTTTGCGTTCTGCATTTTTTTCACTATACAATCATTAAACAGTTCAATCATATTCATTTGAAATGAAGTCTGAACATTGTCCCAACATTAAAAAGTCCAACTAATTGTCTATTTACCGTAACTACGTGTGTCAACCCAGATAGTAAGGCAGAGATCTTTGGAGAAAACACAAAGCTCAGATGTACAATACATAACCTTTGTTCATAGATCTGAGTGTATATCCCTACCTGTCAGCGGCTAGATACTCGACATTCATGCTTTTTTCCATTACTGGCATGTTTTCCTCAAATGCTATTAGTCCCCTTTGAAAATGCAATATACAAATGGCTATGGCTCTTCTATGTGTTACTATAGCTACCATATCACAGCTAACCATCTACATAACACTACATATATGTATTCCATACATCATTAAGCCAGCAGCACTGTCCAAGGTCATGCACTGTATATATGCACAATACCCTCCTAATATAATACTAAACTTCACTTACCATGATGACTTGTCAATGCCTGCGATGGAGTGGAGCGAGATGGATCATTTGAATGGGAAGATAAATAGATGAGTGTGGGGTGAAGGGGTGGCAGGGTGTAACCATTTGTCAGTGTGTGTGTGTGACTGACTGTATCAGTGTGTGTGTGGGCACTTGTGTGGGTCGAAGTGTGTGTTAGGAATCGGAACAGAAAATGAAAAGGTGTGTGTGTGTGTGTGTGTGTGTGTGTGTGTGTGTGTGTGTGTGTGTGTGTGTGTGTGTGTGTGTGTGTGTGTCTGTGTGTGTGTCTGTCTGTCTGTCTGTCTGTGTGTCTGTGTGGGCTGTATGAAAGTGAGTTGGTTGTGTGTCTCTCTCAGCCTTTGACGACCTTTGCGTGAAAGCCGCTGTGAGGAGAGTGACCCGGCTGTACTCATTAAAACCAATGGAACGGATCGTTCCCCGCTAATTGTTTTCCACTGACAAATGGCTCCTCTGACTCCCTCAGACTGCTGCAGGGGCCCTGCCTGCCAACTGC